>OX393581.1:33801788-34401788 GCA_947652605.1 Elmis aenea
TGATGAAGTACTGTGTATTATTTGGGTTATTTTTTTTTATCAGTGAAGTATTGACTTTTTGAATATCTTTGCATTGTATTTTTGGGTATGGTTTAGTTTCTTTGTCTGTCGGTTTTTTTTATAATTCGAGAACCAATGAACGGATCAGAATGAAAATTTGCCGGTGTTTGTATGGTTGTCCAGAGCAAACACTGGAGTACTTTTTATCTGGTTTAATTTACCACTTAATAGTGCCCTAATATGACTATTAGGGGGTAGCGTCCGAAGACATTTGAAATACAGGGTGTTTCTTAAATATTGCTAAAAAATTCGGGTGGTGATTCCTTATCGAAAATTTCATATAATTTTTTTTCCTTAAACGTCTCCTTTCGGAGTTACATTCTTCTAAAGGGGAGCGGTAAAATTAGGTTTTTATTTTATTTCTCAAATTTGGATAAATCTAGAAGAATGATAGTTGGTAGATGTTTAATATTTATTAAAAGGTTTCCCATAGTAATATTTTCAATTATCTCCTACCTTCACAGGGGGCTGAAAAGTGCGACCCCTGTTGTTTTTTTTAAATCAGAATATCAGGGTACAGCTACCGACTCTTTTAATAATTTTTCATGTGAATAATCGGTCGGTCGTAGACGTAGGTAGTTTTTAATGGACAGAAGTTATATATGGAAGTTTAGTTGCGCTTGAACTTGGTAGTTCATGTAGGCGACTGACAGTTACACTTTATTATTTACTTTCCTGGTCACGTAGAGCTATGACCGCGAATTGTAACACGCACATCAATCCACCTACTTACTACAAAGGAGTTCTCTTTATTGACTTCTTATAACATTATAATATCTTACTAGATGAAAGCGGCAAATAGAGATATAAAATTAATTTCATGGAAATCGTTTTCCGTTCATGCTAACTTATTAGGTAGGTAAAAGGAGATCAAAATGCGCACAAAAAGTGTAAGCAATGATCCGATTAATGTACAGGATGGACCAAATTCGAATGTTTTACGGGGTATCTCGGTTACCGCAATAGATGTCGAAAATCTGATTTCGGTCTCTAGGGTAATTTTTTGAGAAAGTAACGTCTATGCAATCAGATTTTTTCTATCGAATTCCATGTTACGTTATTATTGTCCGATTGGGAGTTAGGTCCCATGAGTAGTAGTTCAGCTTATTTTAGTAGCTCCACTGACCAGTCTTTTTCCACGCATGTCAAATTATATTATTTCCGGTTTTAACGTACTTCTGTTTTTCGTGGTCTGTAAGACATCTGCTTATTGTGTTTTAAATAATCCATGAAAATCTGAGTTTAATATCGGTGGGTGCCGACTTGTTAAGTCACGCCATAGTGCGAATCTGTTCCTGCCAATATAACCATTGGATGATTTATTAACGCCGAGACAGGTAATCTTTTTCTTTGAACCACGTGAAAATTGGAGGTTATATATTTCTTTTCTTTTAGGTGTCTTTAAGCTTTGTCTTTAAGCTTGGTCGTACAGCTTTGTCGTTAAGTTTGGTCTCAAGCTTAGTCGTACGTTTTGGGCTTTAAGCTTTGTTCTTAAGTTTGGTCTTAAGTTTCGTTTTGTGTCAGCTTCGGTCCAGTTATCTTGGCCCCCAGCTGTTAGCTTGGTTAAGCTTTGGACTTACTACTACTGTCAAGTGTTATGTTGATGTACTACCGCTAGACTACGGACAGCACTTCCGACAACTTTTCTTCTCCTTCAGCTTGCCTTCGGCGGCTCAGCGAAAGCTAAGAATATCTATTTAAGCCCCGACTGTTAGCTACGTTCTTAATATTTTTATTATTTCTGTAACTATTGTAGAGCCTTCAGCTCGTTACTACTGTTAGTTCACTGTCTTTTTTTCCTACATTTAATTAGTAACTGTACTTTGGTTAGTGTTACTTAGTAACGTTTAAATTAATCTGTTATTATCCTACGTTCTCAACAACCCTTGAGTGGCTTTGTCGTCACCATAATTTCTTTTAGTCGTACCTTACGATTGATAAGTTAGGGACCGTACTCCGTTTGCAAAGTATTTTTGGTTATGTTATCGTTCGGTGATTTTAGTGCCGCAAGTTTTGATAGGTAGGAGAGCTCTTCCACTTAAGCGGATTGTATTTTCATTGAAACTGAATTATTATTCTTTTATATATTTATTTGTGTATTGTAAATAGGTACTTGCAAACACAGGAACAGAACCAACCTTATTTCGTAGTATATGTACTTTCTTTTCGTTTAATTTTAGCGACTGGTTTTATTAGCCTTTCAAGCCTGTTGAGACCAGGAGTTGTTATCGTCAAGCATATTCTTTGTTTTATTTTTAATTTCAAACTGTTTTTATTTATTATTAAAGGCATATATCATTCACGTCTACAAATTCTTTTATTTCGTTTACTAGGTTTTTTTCGCTATTTGAAACCTTATAGAAGAAATAGTGTGGCGCCCTTATTGATATTTACAAGTTTGTTTCTAAGTTGGACCTACCCCTTCTCGTCTGAACTAGCCGCGAGTCCGATTCACCGTTCTTGTTGTACGAGTATAGGCTTTCTTTATTAAGTGGCCGATATTCGTGTAACAAAATTGACGCCCAACGTTAGTGGCCTTGTGTAACTAAACCTTATTGGCTTTGTGTAACTGTACTTTACTCGTTTAGGGACTTGTTTGATAATTGCCTTTATTTTGAAAATTTTTCTGTTGGTATTTTTCTAAAATTTTATATCTTGCTACGTGTGTTGCATATATCTAGGCGTTCCTAATCCTATATGCATACATTTATCCTAGCTTCGCTACGATTCTTTAGGTTTTGACTTCTCTGCTGGACGTTCTCGTTGTTACTACCTGGTTTCCGGGATTTCTGATATACAGGGTGGAACAACAATTTTGCACTTTTTTTTTTATTGGTTCTATAGATTCCTTAGGTGGTTCTATGCAATTTAGCACATTTTCTATATACAGAGCCAGTAAAAATTTTTGTCCAAATTTTCTTTTATCGCTTTTTAGGTTTTTGGAAGTCTTTTGCGACCAGACTTGATACGTAGGTACAGTTTCGGTCAAAAATTTAGTCCAAATAATTTTTTTTCTTTTAGGCTAGTTAGTTGCTTCTCTTTCCTTTTCTGGTTTTCTTCCTTCTCGAAGGAAAGTTAATTATTTGTTTTACCTTATTGTTTTGACTAGATACAATGGCACCGTCGTGCATTTGGAAAGATTTTATTGACTCTCTGAATCAAGTTGAGCTCGCGTATGAGTTAACGAGCCGTGGTTTTCCGTCCGCTACAGTAGCCGAGATGAGAAAGTCAGTTCGTGGCGTGCTTAAATTAGATTCAGAAAAATCGCTATCGCAAGTTGCCTATACGGTTGAGTTTAACGAAGATAAGACAGCTATTACTAGAAATTTAATTGAATTAGAATCGGCACTTCAAACTTTTGAAGGTGATACGAAAGCTGCGTGTTTCCGTCGTACTTCGGCGCTGATGAA
Source organism: Elmis aenea (assembly GCA_947652605.1). NCBI lineage: Eukaryota > Metazoa > Arthropoda > Insecta > Coleoptera > Elmidae > Elmis > Elmis aenea. The sequence continues at coordinate 33,805,259 of OX393581.1, forward strand.
ACATACTGATCGACGCCTTGAACTCGCTAACCCGACTACCGGCGAGATGAAAAGTCAACTTAATGCGCTTCGACTGCGTGCGCTTGAGCTTAAATCAGATTTCGAAAACGCTTACAAACGCGCGTTACGCGATCAGACTGTTCCACCAACCACAAGTACTCCGCTTCGTAATGCGGTGACACATGCGTCAGATGACTCGTCCGACGAAGGCGATATTCTAGTTCCTCCGGTTTCTCAAATATTTTCTGCAAGGTTTGTTCCTGTCTCGAAATGGGGCATTACGTTTAGTGGACGAAGCGATGCTTCCGTTAGCTCTTTCTTGGAACGTGTTGAAGAACTAAGAATAGCGCGTAATGTTACTACCTCTCAATTATTTTTTTCGGCTATCGACCTGTTTGAAGGCGATGCTCTTCTATGGTATCGTTCGGTGCGTGAGGATATTCGCGATTGGACTTCTCTAGTCATTAATCTTCGTCAAGCATTTTTACCATCAGATTATGACGAGAGATTGAGACAAGAAATCTACAATCGTTTACAAGGATCTTCCGAACGCCCAACTTTATTTGTTGCTGCTATGCGCAATTTATTTCGCAGATTGACCTTCATTCCTTCTGAGTCTGAACAACTTCATCGTATTATCTGCAATCTACGTCCTAAATATTCGCAAAGCTTACTTTTCCAACAACCGACTACCTTTACTAAACTCGTTTCATTGTTACGCACGTTAGAGGATGCAGCGATTCGAAATCGACGTTTTGAACCTCGATCTGGATCCGAACCTTTGCTGGAACCTGACTTAGCGTGTGCGCAACGATCTTCTCGCCAACGTGTCGATAAAGTTGATGTTCCTTCTTCTCTTGAACGTACTAAACCTGTCGCGTCTCTTTCTACCTCGACTACGGTATGTTCAAAGACTGTTCCTGTTTCTTCTTCTAAACCTTTCGCTTCCATGACGTGCTGGAATTGTGGGAAAACCGGTCATGTTTCTCCTTCTTGTCCCCAACCCCAGAAACGTCATTGTTATAAGTGTGGCCAACCGAACCACACTACTCGGACTTGTCCGAAATGTAACAATAATAAGCCTTCGGAAAACTAACTTGTGAGTCGTCGACCCGAGTGACTGACTCACCTTTCTCTTCTAGTACTGCAATCTCGGATTCCTTTTCTGACTTAGACATTCGATCTAAATTCGCTTTAGATTTTCTTTTAGCTTCTTCTGTGGGTGACGAGCGCCCATACTTATCTGTAGAGATTTTTGGGAAAACTTTTCTAGGTTTATTAGACTCTGGTGCTTCCCGTACTATACTTGGTCGTTCCGGTTGGGACGTACTCAAGTCTTTTGATTTAACTTTGTTGCCTTCTTCGATTCCTGAGTGTACTGTCGCTAATGGCGTATCCTGTTCCGTTTTGGGATTACTTTGTGTTCCTGTAGTAGTAGAAAAACGCGTTGTCCTAACAGAAATTCTAGTTATACCTTCGCTACCTCATTCTCTTATCTTAGGAGTTGACTTTTGGAAAAAGTTGGGAATCATTCCCAATATCCGTAACGGAGGATGGACGTTTAGCGATAGGAAAGAGCTAGAAATTGCTTCCATTACTGACCATAGTCACTTGGACTCAAGGCAGATGTCTCTTCTTTCTTCGTTGCTTAGGGATATCTTTTCTGTTATGAAACCGACTTTAGGATGCACGAACCTTGTTGAACACGAAATTCGTACTACCGCTGAACCCATCAAACAGCGTTACTACCCTATCTCCCCAGCACTACAAAAGTTTGTGGATGCTGAAATGAACGCCATGCTGGAGCAAGGTGTTATCGAACCATCACAGTCACCGTGGGCGTCACTCATTGTGCTTGTCAAAAAGAAAGATAGTACTTATAGGTTCTGTGTGGACTATCGCAAGGTAAACAAAGTCACTGAACGTGATGCGTATCCTCTTCCATATATATCTAATATTCTAGATCGTCTACGTGACGCCAAGTTTCTTTCTAGTTTGGATATTAAAACTGCTTATTGGCAGATTCCTGTTAAAGCTGAGTCTAGACCTATTACTGCCTTTACTGTACCAAACAGAGGTTTATTTCAGTTCCGACGCCTTCCCTTTGGGTTACATAATTCTCCAGCCACGTGGCAACGGCTGATCGACCGCGTTATCGGCGCAGACCTAGAACCTCATGTCTTTGTCTATCTCGATGATATTGTCATAGTCACTAATGACTTTGATAAGCACTTGGACGTCCTTCGGGAAGTCTTCAAACGACTTATGGACGCTGGTCTTACTGTTCGTCGAGATAAATGTCACTTTTGCCGTCCCGAATTACGCTATCTCGGTTATGTTGTCGATAAACAGGGTTTACATGTGGACCCAGAAAAGGTTTCTGCTATTCTTAACTTACCTATTCCTACTTCCGTTACTGAAGTACGTCGTGTCCTAGGAATGGCATCGTGGTACCGACGTTTTATTCCTAATTTCTCTACCGTTGTTTCTCCTATTACTTCTCTTACTAAAAAGAATGCTAACTTTCTTTGGAGTGACGAATGTCAACTAGCTTTTACGGCCATTAAGGAAGCTCTTATTGCTGCTCCAATTCTTAGCTGTCCTGATTTTAACAAGGAGTTTACTATTCAGACTGATGCCTCAGATTATGGTGTAGGTGCTATCTTGACCCAAACGCATGATGACGGCGAACATGCAGTTAGTTATATTAGCTGTTCGTTGCAGAAAGCAGCGCGTAATTACAGCACCACCGAAAAAGAATGTCTCGCAGTCGTATGGGCCATAGAAAAATTCCGACCATATATCGAAGGTGCTCACTTTACTGTGGTCACTGACCACCACTCCTTGATTTGGCTTAATAATCTTAAGGATCCTTCTGGACGCCTTGCTCGGTGGAGCGTACGACTACAGCAGTACGACTTCACAATAGTCCATCGCAAGGGCAAAGATCATGTCGTTCCAGATACTTTGTCTCGTTCTGTTCCTAAACTTGATGTCGTGGAACCTGCCATTATTCTTCCTCCACTTCAGACTTCTGATGAGTGGTATTGTCGCTTACGTACCTCTATCGAAACCAACCCGGATAAATATCCTGTTTGGCGTGTCGACAATGGTAAGGTCTTTAAGTATACTTCTCCTCGTATTCGTGGGCTCGATCCGGAATGCGATAACTGGAAGTTTGTTGTTCCTACGGAACTTCGTCGAGATCTCATCAATGAGAACCATGACTTACCAACTGCCGGTCACGCTGGTGTGTTCAAAACGTTTGAGCGTTTGGCCACACGTTACTATTGGCCTAAAATGAGATCCTCTGTTGCTAGATATGTCCGGAGATGTGCAGTTTGTGCTGCACATAAGGTAGAACAGAAGAAACCTTATGGTTTTATGGTACCTCGTGCTAAACCTTCTCGTCCTTGGCAGTTCCTCTGCATCGATATTGTAGGACCTCTTCCTCGTTCGCCTAAAGGCTATACCTTTATTCTTGTTGTCGCTGATTGCTTTACTAAATACTCTTGCTTCTTTCCTCTTCGTCGTGCTACAGCTGCTACGGTTTGTCGCGCTGTAGAAGATGAAATTTTTTTAGTTTATGGTACACCGCAGTACATTATCTGTGATAATGGTGTACAATTTCGTAGTAGAGAGTTTGGCTCTCTATGTGAAAGCTATCGCTGTAAAATTCTATTCAATGCTCCTTACCATCCGCAAGCTAATCCTGCAGAACGCATTAACCGCGTACTAAAAACTATGCTTTCTTCGTATGTTGCGGATAACCACCGAAAGTGGGATTCGCTATTGCCAAAAGTTGCGTGTGCTATTCGCACGTCCAAACATGAAGTAATTGGTCACTCTCCTTTCTTTGCTAACTTCGGACGTGAGCACCATCTATATGGAGATCACATGGGACGACCACCCGATCTCAATGAACCGATTGAAGATCCTGATCGCACTGTTGACGAACCTGGCTTACGAACGAAAGGCATAGAACAACTGCGTTTGGATATCAAGGATCGATTGAACAAGGCTTACGAACAAGCTAGCCGACGTTACAATCTTCGTCGACGCCCAGTCGAGTTTGCTGTAAACTCACTTGTGTGGCGCAGGAACTTTGCTTTATCCAACGCCGCTGCTTACATCAACGCCAAACTCGCTGCGAAATTTATTGGTCCCTTTACTGTTTTGAAACGTGTGTCTCCTTGGACTTACCAGTTAGCTGACGAGTCTGGTAAAGACGTAGGCACCTGGCATGTTCAAGATATGAAGCCTTATCTTGCTGAAGACTAATACGACATTTTTCTGTTACTTGTTGGTCCGCTTTCTCTTTACTTAGTTGCTTTCCCTACTGGGATTTTCTTTGGACTGACAGTTTCTATGTTCGTATTTGTCGATGTCTCGGCTTCACCATTTGACGTTTCGTAACTTTCTGTTCTTTCTCTTTCTCTCCTTCTTGGTTCAGGATGAAGAATTGACCAAGGGTGCGTGGTTACCAGGGGTAAAAGCCCCCTAAACACCCGCTTTCTCTCTTTCTTGGTTCAGGATGAAGAATTGGCCAAGGGTGCGTGGTTACCAGGGGTAAAAGCCCCCTAAACACCCGCTTTCTCTCCTTCTTGGTTCAGGATATAGAATTGGCCAAGGGTGCGTGGTTACCAGGGGTAAAAGCCCCCTAAACACCCGCTTTCTCTCCTTCTTGGTTCAGGATGAAGAATTGGCCAAGGGTGTGTGGTTACCAGGGGTAAAAGCCCCCTAAACACTCACTTTGTTTTGTCTTTCTCTGTTTCTTTCTTCTTTCTCTCCTTCTTGGTTCAGGATAAAGAATTGGCCAAGGGTGCGTGGTTACCAGGGGTAAAAGCCCCCTAAACACTCGCTTTGTTTTTCTTTTGTCGTTCTTTGGAACTTTCTTCTTTCTGGAAATGACTGATGATGGATAAATGTGAACATGACGACAAGCGATCAGTTCTCGGAACCCTGACTCTTTGGACTCAGACCGAGCCGCCTCTGTCAGAGTAGATGAGTGACGGATGACTGCTGTCTTTTGGTTTCACTGTGTGATCTCTCCTGGACAGGTGGATCACGACAGCGCTTTTTTTTTCTAAAGTCTGCTAGTATATTGCTTACCAGTTTCGAGGATAAACCGATTGGTTTATACCTCTTTAGCTTCAGATCAGTGTCCTTATCGGCGCTGTGTTAGTAGGTTAAGTTGTTTTCTCTTTTGTTCCGATTTCGCTTGAATAAGCTTTCAGGTGTAGTTGGTGGCGCTTGGTCTCCACTTGTTGTGTGGGATGACATAGATGGCCACGACGCGACGAAGATCTTGAGCGAGGTATCCTTGTTCCCCCTGCTCCCAACAAGCGTGTAGCGTGGAAGGTGTGCCGACTCACACTAGGGTTTTCAAGTGAAGTTGCGGTTTTCTTTGGTTTTCTCTTGGACCTTTCGGTTCTTTCTTTTGATTTCTTTTTATTACTACTTTTCTTTTAGGAAAGAATTTTTTTTTCCTTTTTCTTCATTTTTCCTTCTAGTAAGGGGGGGATTTGTTACGTTATTATTGTCCGATTGGGAGTTAGGTCCCATGAGTAGTAGTTCAGCTTATTTTAGTAGCTCCACTGACCAGTCTTTTTCCACGCATGTCAAATTATATTATTTCCGGTTTTAACGTACTTCTGTTTTTCGTGGTCTGTAAGACATCTGCTTATTGTGTTTTAAATAATCCATGAAAATCTGAGTTTAATATCGGTGGGTGCCGACTTGTTAAGTCACGCCATAGTGCGAATCTGTTCCTGCCAATATAACCATTGGATGATTTATTAACGCCGAGACAGGTAATCTTTTTCTTTGAACCACGTGAAAATTGGAGGTTATATATTTCTTTTCTTTTAGGTGTCTTTAAGCTTTGTCTTTAAGCTTGGTCGTACAGCTTTGTCGTTAAGTTTGGTCTCAAGCTTAGTCGTACGTTTTGGGCTTTAAGCTTTGTTCTTAAGTTTGGTCTTAAGTTTCGTTTTGTGTCAGCTCCGGTCCAGTTATCTTGGCCCCCAGCTGTTAGCTTGGTTAAGCTTTGGACTTACTACTACTGTCAAGTGTTATGTTGATGTACTACCGCTAGACTACGGACAGCACTTCCGACAACTTTTCTTCTCCTTCAGCTTGCCTTCGGCGGCTCAGCGAAAGCTAAGAATATCTATTTAAGCCCCGACTGTTAGCTACGTTCTTAATATTTTTATTATTTCTGTAACTATTGTAGAGCCTTCAGCTCGTTACTACTGTTAGTTCACTGTCTTTTTTTCCTACATTTAATTAGTAACTGTACTTTGGTTAGTGTTACTTAGTAACGTTTAAATTAATCTGTTATTATCCTACGTTCTCAACAACCCTTGAGTGGCTTTGTCGTCACCATAATTTCTTTTAGTCGTACCTTACGATTGATAAGTTAGGGACCGTACTCCGTTTGCAAAGTATTTTTGGTTATGTTATCGTTCGGTGATTTTAGTGCCGCAAGTTTTGATAGGTAGGAGAGCTCTTCCACTTAAGCGGATTGTATTTTCATTGAAACTGAATTATTATTCTTTTATATATTTATTTGTGTATTGTAAATAGGTACTTGCAAACACAGGAACAGAACCAACCTTATTTCGTAGTATATGTACTTTCTTTTCGTTTAATTTTAGCGACTGGTTTTATTAGCCTTTCAAGCCTGTTGAGACCAGGAGTTGTTATCGTCAAGCATATTCTTTGTTTTATTTTTAATTTCAAACTGTTTTTATTTATTATTAAAGGCATATATCATTCACGTCTACAAATTCTTTTATTTCGTTTACTAGGTTTTTTTCGCTATTTGAAACCTTATAGAAGAAATAGTGTGGCGCCCTTATTGATATTTACAAGTTTGTTTCTAAGTTGGACCTACCCCTTCTCGTCTGAACTAGCCGCGAGTCCGATTCACCGTTCTTGTTGTACGAGTATAGGCTTTCTTTATTAAGTGGCCGATATTCGTGTAATATCCATTTTGGCACTACAGACGAAAAATGAAATTTCATCAGTTTTGAAATTTTGCTGTAACTTCTTTATTTATTAAATTAGAACAAAATGTGATATAGGTTTTTTTATACAGATTTTTATGCTTAATTTAGAAACAAAAGTATTTTTTTTTTAGTCATCTTGACTTTCGAGATATGGAGTAAACTTACATTTTTTTTAAATGAAAACCCTAGTTGGCCATGACTTTTTGTGAGAGAGTAGGTATTTTTTTAGCTTTTTAAAAATATATAGTTTCATATATTTGTTGCAAAAAATAACCGAAATATGACCAATTTTGTAAAAATTCGATCATCAAAGTTTGCAATGATTTCGTAAACAAGTGATGTTTGCAATTATTAAACAACTAAACGTCATTTCGAAGTAAATTTTTCAACTTTAAAGCAAATCCGTGTATTCTTTTGTATTTACTGTGATATTGTGAACATGGCTAAATTTGAACTCTTTGAAAAGTGGAATATGTTAGAATATTACTTTGTAAGTAATAAAAACGTAGCGGCTGCTGCAGAATTTACTTGGCAATGAGGTTTAGATGTTTAATAATTGCAAACATCGGCAATGACGTTGAGATGTTTAATAATTGCAAACATCACTTGTTTACAAAATCATGGTAAACCTTAATGATCGAACTTCTACAAAATTGGCCAAATGTCGGTTATTTTTTGCAACAAATATATAAAACTATATGATTTTGAAAAGCTAAAAAATTACTCTTTCACATAAAGTCATGGCCAACTAGGGTTTTGTTTTAAAAAAATGTAAGTTTACTCCAAACTCGGAAGTCAAGGTGGCTAAAAAAAATTACTTTTGTTTTTAAATGAAGCATAAAAATCTGTATAAAAAACCTATAAAACAGTTTGTTCTAATTTAATAAATAAAAAAGTTATAGCAAATTTTCAAAAATTATGAAATTTCATTTTTCGTCTGTAGTGCCAAAATGGAATCCGATAGAAAAAATCTGATTGCATAGGCGTTATTTTCTCAATAAAATAGCCCAAGAGACCGAAATCAGATTTTCGCTATCTATTGCGGTAACCGAGATACCCCGTAAAACATTGGAATTTAGTCCACCCTGTACTAGTACAAAACATTTTTTAAATAAAAGGAATACAACGGTGTACAGTGAGAAACGTGTTATTTTACTTTAAGTTCTTATTTTCGGTCTTAAACATACTTTTTCTTTAGAATATTATTTTGCCTAAACCGAAGCCAGTTTGATTTTAAAAAAGGATTTTATGAACGCAATACTAACTTGGTGAGAGCAATAACTAACTAACTCAAGTTAAAAGCATGCGATAATAACTAATTGAAAATGTTAAATGCTTCTGACGAAATTTTAATTGGTTTTTAGTTTTTTTTCGCATATATGCAGCAAAATGCTTAAAACCGATTTTCTCGAATACGATTGGATCGAAGAAGAAATCAAAGTTTAATCGACTTAACACGTTTACTGTCCGATGAGCCAAATATGGCTCATTCCGCTTCAACTTGCACATTCTTACGGCATATGCGACTAATTTGACAGATGTCAAATGTCAAGTGTAAACGTGAATATCAACATAAACGGGATTTTAAAGGTTTTGAAATGGTTGTACGACGTTAAAAGAGGGTTATCTAAAGCTTATTGAGCTAATATTTTGCATCACATATGACTCTTGAAAGCAAGTAATTCCAAAAACAGTTGAACATGTAGTTTAAGTATGGTGGAAACATTAGCATGTGACGTCGGATTTTTTAAATATGCTTGAACAGTTAACGTGTTAAAAACAATATGGTCGGTCACCTTAGTTACGTTCAAGCAAAAATTTATTTTTTGTTTTTCTTTATGATACATAAAAATAATCTATTAAAGGTCCTTACATTAACATTTTCCTACGACTTACCAGTACAAAACTATTTAGTGCCACTCGTCTAATGGTGTATCGTAACGCTTAAATTCTCTAGTAGTAAAGCAAATTGATTTGATTTACCCCCAATATAACATCAACAAGCTCCTAAATTATTAATTCAAGCAAGTGTGAGTACATCTTCACGTTGTTTTATTTTTAGACAGACATGCAGGCAGCCACGTGCCACAGCCAACTAATAGATAACAAACATATTTAAGATGCGTTTACCTCCTACAGACCTCCACTATAGCATCTGCGATGTAAGGATATTTTTGGATAAATTTACCTCTGAATTCATCAACACTAATAAAGTAACAGTCACAGCCCATATGTTTTTAATATGTGTATTAACTTTCCTTTAATGGGAAGCAAACTCTAAACAAACCTGGTGGTTCCTATTGTTATACCCAGTCTTTGAACTCGTTTAAAGAACAATAACATGTATCAAGTTGTAGGTGTGTAATCTACTGCATAAATAGAGGTTTCCTTTGTATAATGGCAGTTTAATTACGATATTAGGTTCTAATTTATTGAAACCTAAAGCAACCTTCTCAATATAACTTTTTAATTAGACTTTATTTAACAGTTTCTTAACAGGTTCTACGCAAACTATTAATATTCAAATTGTAAAATCCTTGGAAATGAGTATTACTACTAATATAATTATATATTTTATTACAAATTAGAACATGCAAATTAAAAATTATTAACCACAAACTTTTCAGTTGCAACATCTCGTAAATTTCGGTACTACATAGCCATGAATCCACTCTCTACCCGTAAGTTTTAACTGTCGGCGTATTCTTCGCCACCCGCTTAAGACGCGCGAACATTTATCGCAGGATATCGCGTGTCAACTTGACGCTCGTGTGCAGGGGCGCTTATAGTATTAATAGTCGCTACTCGTCCAATAGTTATTTTGTATACAGGGTGTTTCTTAAATATTGATTCATTATCGAAAATTAAGAGGGGTTTTTCATATAAAAATGTTTTCTTAGACGTCTCCTTTCGGAGTTAGACCCCCCTAAAGGGGAGCGTAGAATTAGGTTATTTTTTTTCTCAAATTTGTATAAATCTAGGAGAATGATCTTTAGAAGATAATTTATATATCATATTTTCAATCATCTCCCATAATTCCGATAAGTAAGTAGGCGTTGATGAACAGAAGAAACGCGGAAAATGCCGGGATTCAGTTTTTTTTAAAAGTAAATATACTTTTAAATTATTATTATAAATTATTATTATAAAACAACATAGTTGTATGATAGTCTCACGAAAAATAAAACTAAACATTTTCGGCTTCAATTACATTTAAAAAGCGACACAGCAATCAAATAAGAAGCAAATTTAAAGGTTTTTTAGCTTTTCACCCATTTTTGTTGCCTGCGCGAACAGATTTCACAACAAAATCAGTGCGGAACAAGGAAACAACTGTTTTTTAAGAAACCGGGACACCCGAACCTAACCTTAAAAGTGGGACTGTCCCGGTCAAACTGGAAAGTGTGGTGCCTACATATAACCTAAAACATTTTTTAAGTAAGAAAAATTCAAAAATATAAAAATATAAAAATATAGAGGCAACAGGGTGTTCTATTTAAAATTTTAAAGGTTGAACCGGTAGTGGCATTGCATTCTCAATATTTTCATCAAATTTGGAACATACGATAATGGTCAGATACCAAATGTCATTGTAAGACTTTTAAGGCCTCTACTCACCTACCAATTTGTCGGTACAACCGACCGACCATTCCGATAAATTGTTTAATGTGTAGTCTGTCACCCGACCAACCTGACAGATGGAAAAGTTGGAACAGTCGGGTGGCCAGACCATCCAACAAGCCAACCGCCCCACCACATTCCTCTAGATAAGGACTACTAAACCGAAAATTTAACGCTATTTATAAATTTGTTATCCACAAAATGGCATCAGAGCCAAAATAATAAAAAAAGTTATGACGTTTATGCTGTGTTGGTTGGACTGGTCGGAAGGTGTGTAGACAACACCCAACACGGAGGTCCCGACGGTCGGCTCCGACAAGTTGGATAATGAGTAGAGGCCTTTGATAGTGTTCTAGATATTTTTGTCGGTTCCCATACTTTTGTGCCTAGCTTAAAAATAATTTAAAATGTTTCAAGACCAAATGAAAATAAAAAGATGTTGAATTTAATCTGGTTGTTTGTAATCTCAAAAATGTATTACAACACTTTTTTTTTTTAAATTGCAGTTATTAATACTTTTAGCGGCAAATACATTGCAAACAACGTGGTCACGCATAGTTTTGTTAATAGAACGCATTAACGCGTTACAAACGTTATTAGCTTTGTGGTCAACGCTTGTGAGTCACTTAACTTTAATTACATCCGCGTAATAGGCATTGAAATCTTGCCTTATTAGTTACCTAAATTTTTACCAGAAAATATTTTAAAATATTCCTTTTGTGGCCGTCAGATTAACCGATTTACCGGAACTGACGTTCACGTATGCGTCTGGAAAGTCATTTCCGTTTTACTTCGGTGTTCATCACAGGAAATCGAGTGATCAGTGAGGCGTTTGATTTTTAATTATTGGATGTTTTGTTCAAAGCGTAAATTAAAATAGTAAATATACAGAGATTTGATTTACTGTAAGTGAACGTTAAATAAAAATCTTTGGTGACATGTAAATGAGCCTGAAGTAGCGTAATATTAGACACGGATATCGAGTTTTCGAAAGTGCAAATTAATTTATATTAACGCTTAACTGCTTTAAATATTAAAATATATCGTTTTTACTCCACTTCTGTTAATAATTAAAATATAATTTCATAACGAGGTAAGGTTGCGGTTATGTTGCGGTCGTGATATTAGAGCAGGTCGAACATGTAGCTTAGCCTCCTTAATTTTCAGGAAAAGCTTTAACAACAACCAATTATTTTGTTTCAGTTTCCATCACCTTGTAGTCCGGCCGCTTAAAAAAAAGTACCTTTTGCTTTTATACGAGTATTATTTTGTTTTAAGCATTTTATTACTTTAGCGCTCAGTTATTTTATTTTATATAGTATTTAAATTTATTATGTTGCGTTTTTGTTTACTGTAGAGCGTTTTATTAACCTACATGGCACCTAAATGTTACTTAATAGCAATTTTTTTGTTAAATAAGCTCAGTAGTTAAGGAAAAGTTTTAATGTTATATGTTAATATGTGTAGGTATATAATATAATTATAATTAGCCAAGCCCTAAATAAATATCAATATTATTATTATTATTATTATTTTTGTACATGGATATGATATAGGTATCGGGACGGTACTGATGGTCCCCGCTTTACTATCCACACACTAATTTGATACTCATAACGTTTTTAAACAGAATATTATATCGTCAAAAATTAGAGCTGATGCCAAGAACAACGAAAAACTGAGTGGGTGCAATGTAAGGATTGGAAAACTGGACAGTAATCTCAATAACCGGTTATCGGGAAAAAGTATTTTTAATCACAATAAAATCAATGCGTTAAACTAATTAAAAAAAGTTTATTTAATTTTAGTCGAAGTAAAATTAACAAAAAAAACAAAATACTCATCACAACAAACAACATAAAATGTATTTTTTACCCTTTACGAATGATATGCAAAAATACAAGATAGTGAAACATAGAGTACGAAAAGTGATCCTTTATTTTATCATATACAAATTCAAAACATACAACATTTTTATTTTATTCACAAACTATTATTGTATTTTAATTAGGTATACACTTGACCACTGTGAAAGTTGTACCTGTACCAACCTGTTTGTAAGAATCGTACACAAAACTCTAATAAATGAATAAATTTAAGCAAAATTTGCAAATAATTATGTACTGTCATCTATAAATTAACATAATAGTTTATTTCGCTATGACTAACTCGATTTAATATTCCCCTTGATTCATATACTGTTTCTTAAATATTGCGAAAAAAATCGGGAGATGATTCTTTATCAAAAATTAAGGGGAGACTTTTATATAGATATTTTAAAAACACATCTCAACATTGGTGTAACTCATTTTGACGGTAACGCGGCGATAACGCTCAAACGTCGGTCAATTCTGGTCAATTCTACCCAATATGAATATAAACAAACCATGGTAACTATCAAAATGAATAGTTTTATATATGGAATATTATTTAATGGTGCATGTTTACTCAAAAACTGTACGTATTTCAGAAAAAAACTGAAGAATAAGTTCCTAATGCCCGGTTTCTCCGACACATCTCAAGATCGAACTTATATAAGACCGCCTTATATTTAAGATCGTCTCAAGATGACAATGCGTTGCACAGAAAACATATTCCGGAATCTGTTAGACATCTCAGCTAAGTTAGAACTCGGTTTGGCAACGTTGTAAGAAGTCGGCACATTATAACGGCAGATTTGAATGGCAAATTTTCATTGGCCATTCCCATCATAGCTGTTAAAACGGCTCCCTGTGACATCCTGTTGTTGCTATCAGCTGATAGTCGCACATAAAGTTACAGTTCGGTGTTTATTATTTTATTTTGTGTTGAAATGGCGGACAAAAAAAGAATAAATTATACCATGGAGTAAAAACAATTATTAATTAGCTTGGTGGAAGAAAATAAGTGTGTTTTAGAGAACAAATCTACCAATGCTGTTCAGGGCCCGATCTAGCTTTTTCGCCGCTCTGGGCAAATATTATTTTTGCCGCCCTTCATATTTAATGATATATAATACTTATACATAAAATACATTTTTTAAATATAATTTTTGGCAGTGAGTGTAATTTTTGGGGGTATTTGTTGAATGACTAGTCTTTTGTTTTATAAAAAAAAGTTTATTCATAAGAAAACAGTAACATAACAAAATGAAATATATAAGTAGGAAGTACGTACATATATCTTTTTTCTCAAAAAAAAAACACAACACCATTTTTAATTTTAAAAAAACGTAAACACCAAATATTTTACTGCTTTCGGAGGAACTGTTTTGCGAGGAAAATTTAAATTATTATATGCAACGACAAATTAAGGCGTTCTTTGCATAAACAACACTTGTAAATTTTTTTTCAAATCTGGGAACACACTTTCAATGGATAATTGGCGCTATATCCGACATCCCTTATGCAAAATAATTCCGTAATAACCCCAGTAATTCATAATATAAGCGCGGAAACTAATGATCTTCCTTCTTTCTACAAACAAAGCAAATACAAGATAATTTTACGTTAGGTACTCCAGCTCAAGTTCTAGTAAACAGCGACTCAAGATGTGAGCTCAGCTCAAGTCGAATAATATGTTCTTAAAATTGCTTGGTGCAACACTTTATAACGTTAAGGCGAACTTAGATTCAGCTAGATCTTAAGATGTGTCGGAGAAACCGGGCATAAATGAATCAAGTTAAAAAAAAATATTGCAAAATTTTGACCCACCAAAAAGTTCGGATTAAAAAACACTTTTCAGCCCCCTGTGAAGGTGGGAGATGATTCAAGATATTACTATGGGAAACCTTTCAATAAGCATAAAACATCTACCAAATATCATTCTCCTACTTCAGTGTTTCCCAAACTTTTGAGCTTTTGACATCTGTGCACCCCTGCTATAATTTTCTGAGTACCCCTCGTTAAAAAAAATTAAAATAATAAAGGAAAAATAAAACTTATTCATAATAAAATACAAATAAAATAAATAAAAGTTAAATTATAAATAAAATTCAATATAATCGCGTACCCCCAGTGGTACGCGTAGCACACTTTGGGAAACACTGTCCTACTTATATCCTTTGAGAAATAAAATAAAAACCTAATTTTACCGCTCCCCTTTAGGGGGTGTAACTCCTAAAGAACACGTCTAAGGAAAAATTTGTATATTTAAGTCCCCCCTTAATTTTTGATAAGGAGTCGCCTCCCGAATCTTTTCGCAATATTTAAGAAACACCCTGTATATTTAATTTATTTTGAATTTATTGTACAGTAAATAAAACTAATTTGTAATTAGAAGAACAAGAAATACACAATAGACTATTTCATCAACTACAAAAACTCTATGACATACACAATCAGATTAAACGACAAGCTTATAAAAGACAGTTTGAAACAATTATTTCACGTTACGCCTATTCTAAACAATGACATCATTTACTAACGGATTTAAGTAAGAAAATTCTGGTTTAATGCGGTAATAGCAATTTCTCTGAAAATGTGCTAGATAGGTGTCGCTATTTTGTGAATAAGTGCACATAAAAACAAAAATGTGCCAATATAAACATAAGTCGTAGCACTTCATTCATTAATGGCCTCGTAAAAGTGTGTTTCGTCTTGAGCAACGCAATTCCGAATGCAATTCCATCACGTGCTGTACTCGTCAATCTTAAGCTTGCTTACAATGCTCGAAGCCATTTTATATTTAATTTAGGACTAGACAAACTGTAATAGGATTTCGTAACTTAATAAATGGTCGTTAACACGAAATGGAACTAGATGGGATTTAGTACACCCTGTCGCAACAACCAGTCGGTAAATAGATTGGTAAACTACCGTGAAAATATTTCTTTTCATAAAAATTATCTGCATGTGGTTGAAAAAGCAAATTGTTTTGAAAGATTGAAGATATCGTAAATATATAAAAATATTCTGTATTTCACGGTACAGAACACATGAGAGTCAACAGTAACCAGAGCGATTATACAGTGTCGCCTAAAAAAAGTGTTCAAAAATGTCACCTATTAATTTTTAATTTTCCCTTATTAAATCAAACCAATTTTTCAAAAGTCGTTGGCTCTAAATGTATTACTAGAATTGTTCCGAAAATGCCGATGTGATTTCTGATTTCTTAAAAAAGAAATGACGCACAATTGTGTAACTTTTCTCAATGATAAATTGTTATATTGTTAGCTTTCAAGTTTTAAGGAGTTAGCATATTTAGGTTGTGATTAATAAAATATTTAAGATCGGGTTGCTTGCAGTCCCCTACATTGATATAAAAATCAAGCAACGGTTTTGCTATAGAATTTTGTGTAATATGTTGCTTTTAAAGAAACAAGTAAGTAAAAATAAAAAAATAAATATCCCTGATATTGTTACGTACATTCAGGGCGTTTCTCAAGTATTGCAAAAAAAATCAGGAAGTGATTTCCTATCGGAAATTAAGGGGGTTCTTTCATATAAAATTTTTTCCTTAGACGTCTCCTTTCGGAGTTACACCCCCTAAAGGGGAGTGGTAAAATTAGCTTTTTATTTTGTTTCTAAAATTTGGATGTATGTAGGATAATGATATTTGGTAGATGCTTTATATTGTTTTATACTTACTAAAAGGTTTCCTATAGTAATATTTTTAATCATCTCCCACCTTCACAGGGGGCTGAAAAGTGCGACCCCTGTTGGTTTTTTTATCAGAACTTTTTGGTGGGTTGAAATTTTGCCATTTCAACAATTTTTTTGAAAGGTTGATTTATTTAGAAACTGTTTTTATCCTTTAGTTTTTCTTGTAAAACCTACCGTTTTTGAGTAAAAAATAAAATAAGTAAACACGAACCATCAAATATTCCAATACAAAACAATTTGTTTTAGTAGTTGCCATGGTTTGTTTATGTTCATATTGGGTAGAATTGAGGGTTTAAATCATTTTGACTACGTGGCGACAACGCTATTGCCTTATAATATACTGAATTGATGTTAGCTATTTTTAATGTTATCATTTGAAATGTCTTAACATATTGGTGTTGCGGTTTTTATTCTTTTATTGAAAGTGTTTACCTGAACGACTTTTTGAATGAAAACGTAATTAAATATTAAGTATTCTCAGAAAATATTTAAAGAATGAGGCGGCTGAGTTAATGTATGATTTAAAGTTAGCATACAAATACAAAAAGTTTTGTGTTTTATTGTTTAAAAATAAAACAAATTTATATTTTGAATCAGCTTCAGTATGCAGTGTTGGGTTTACTATTTTTGTAGTTGGCCACCTGTCATGTATATTGTATAGCACACGTAGTGCAGAATAATCTTAATAAGCCAGCTACTTTCAAAATAAACTGCCGCTTATGTAAAACATGAATTATATTATGGAACTTAAAATTATCCTGAAAGAAGTCCTTAATTTTTAAATAGCTTCAAATAGGTTATTTAATTTAATTTCATGGACATTGCTTATTTTAAAATTTCAATACACAAATGTTTAAGAGTTAACACCTCAAAACCTAATTTACACTCAGGATATGCATTTATATTGTAATTTGTTTAATATTTCCGGTTCCTGTCAAAAACTTTAACGCATTCAGTTGTGTACTATTTACCAAATATGTATCTTTGCTTTAAACGTTGGGAAACGAAAAGAAAAAGTTGTTTAAAAAAAGGTTTTCCTTTCAAAAATTCTGCTCAAGTTTTATTGGTAAAGCTTGTAAATTTAAATTGAATAATTTTATGTAAAGGAAAAGTGAAGTAAATTTTTGTTTATATTTTTATTAAAAATTAATTTTTAATACATTTCCATTGATAGTTATACTATAATTTTTAAGATTTGATCGTTTTTTGTTATGTTAAATAGACTGTTTGCTATAATTGTAATAAACTTTGAACTGATTTTTCTCGAAAATTTTCTCATGTGAGCATATCTTTTTAATACACGGTCGGATTCAGAATTAAATTCTTTATCCGAATCAACAAAAACATGTATACTATGTAATTTAAAAAAAAACAGTTGCCCATCGCGGATTTGACATACGTCATCGTAGAGATAACAAATGAACATCATATAATAAAGAATTTGTCGCCGTTTTCAAAAATATAAGGTTTGTTGGGGTTATTTTCAATAATTAAAAAGTTATAGGGATGCAACAGTCAAACTGAATCACCCGGTATAGACACAAAGTTGAATTTTAATGATAAAATTAGTTAAGTAAGTCAATAACTTTGAGATGGTCGCCAATTTTTTCATCTCAGAATTTTGTTAATTATTGCTTTTATCTACGATTTCATTCCATACAATACTTCTAAATTCTTGCTGTTTTGTCTATTTGGAAAAGATAAAATACCTCGATTCACTTAAACTAACCAACCATTATTTTTAAAAAAGTGCCAAAGTAAAGATTTAGAGCTTTAAACAACAAAAAAATCACCGATAATTTTTAAATTCCGACAATATTGTCATAAAATTAATTATGTAAGTATTTTAGATTTGTTGGTTCCCACGCCGACGTGAACCAAACCGCAACACACCCCAAAGGTCGACTGCGCCTGCAACCACCGCCGTTTGTCAAAGCAAATGCTCTTTTAACATCCTGTTAGTGACTTAAAAATAATTTCTTTTGCATGTGCACTACCTATCAAAATAAGATTTCTAGTTCATTACTTTTAATGTTTTACAATTCCGAGTATACGATTCATAGTTGTTACATTTATTAGAGCAGAACTAAGTCACAAACGTGCTCGAAATAGTGACTTACGAAACCAGATTCTTGTAGTAAACTGTGTCTTGAGTTCTATGGTTGCTTTACGACATAATTGCATTATGATTTTTTTTCTTTGATATAAGTAAAACTGTAAAAATAAACAAGTTTGAGTTAAAACGCGTTGTTTAAGTGTAGTTTTATTTGCAATTGGCAATACACAATAGACATCCATCTAACTGCATAAGAATCCAAGTACCTATTCGTATAAAAAAAAAGTTTTCGAATATTTTTCTGTAAAATAATTATTTATGTATCAAAGCCAAAAAGTGTAACCTTTTCGGCCGCGTCTGGTTTGCTGGCTGAGACGTAGTCGAAGCCAGCAAACAGGCAAGGCCGAAAAAGTACGTTTTGGCCGAGGTGCATATTACATTTTTTGTGCGATCGAATTAAAAACAATTTAAATTTTTAGTATTTTTCAAAAATATAGGTTAGAAACTACGTGACATTCTGTCACTGACAGATGACGGCGTATGCTGTAGCTTTAATGCAAATTTACTTTTTCGGCCGTTGCTAAGGGTAACGGCCGGAAAAGTACTTTTTAGGCCGTTGCTAAGGGTAACGCCGGTAATGCAGTACTTTATGGCTGCTAACGCGTCCGTCAAACAGCTGTTTCTAGTACGATCGCACAAAAAAGACTTTTCGGTTTATGCTTATTTATACAGGATCAGTTTGAACCTTTGTTTGAACGTAATAACACTTTTTGAAAATACAGAGAACGTGGAAAGAGTCAGACAAGCGGTACTGCGAAGCCCAGGCCGCTCTGCTCGAAGACATTCAGCTGCACTCACATCAGCAATCGTACTGTAAGACGGATTTTGTATGGTGAACTACGTTTCCATTCATAGAAGCAAGAGGTTGTGCAGAAATTGAATGTAAGGGATTATCCTCAACGATTGCATTTTGCACAGGAAATGCTTGCACTCTTCGAGCAAACTGAAGACATGAGCGATGAAGTCCATTTCCACTTTAATGGGGCCGTCAATAGACAAAATTGTCGGTATTGGGCTGCTGAAAATCCGCGACAATTACACGAAAAACCGCTGCATAGCCCGAAGGTAACAGTTTGATGCGCGTAAAATTGTGTCATGAGCGGGAACAGAGTCATTTCTATGAATATTGAATCTGCGGCGAAACTCGCGCTGAACCGCGGTGCTCTAGTGTCCACGGCTCCATGTTAGTTGATAATAAAATGCTTTGAGCCAAAGAATCGAATGACACCTGTCACACGACGCTCACTGTCTTAATGGCCGAGTACTAATCAATTAAAAAAGAGTCGGTTCCCGTGCCTCACCCTTTATTATCATTAATACATAGCGGGCAATTAAATTAAATTAAAATGCGCAAAAGCATGGAACCAGACAATGATCTAGAATAATATTGCAGATATTACAATAAACTTTAGTATCTGACTGTTATCGTATTTTTCGGATTCGATCAAAATACTGAGATTGCAATAAGACTTCCGGTTCAACCGGAAACTGACTCCAAATTTGAAATTTTAAATGGAACACCCTGTATATTTTTGTATTTTAGTATTTCTCTTCAAGTTTACTTTAAAAATGTATTAGGTAATATGGTTATTAAGTTAACCGTTTTCTTAAAATTTAAATTTTTATGAAAATTTTGAGCGATACAGCACTTTCAATAATTTTTCAAACATATAAGTTCTTTAAAAAAGCAGTAGGATTCCGTTTCCAAATTAGATTGGCAATAAATTAACTAACACTTTGCGCTAGCTACATTTAAAAAATATTATACAGGGTGTTTTTTACGCTTGGTCAAACTTGTGAAACTTTAAACATCGTTAAAGGCCTCTACTCACCAACCAATTTGTCGGTACAACCGACCGACCATTCCGATAAATTGTTTAATGTGTAGTGTGTCACCCGACCAACCTGACAGTTGGACAAATTGGAACGGTCGGGTGGTCAGACCATCCAACAAGCCAACCACCCCACCACATTCCTCTAGATAAGGACTATTAAACCGAAAATTTAACGCTATTTATAAATTTGTTATCCACATATGTCATCAAGCGAAAATAATCAAAAAAGTTATGCTGTGTTGGTTGGACTGGTCGGGAGGTGTGTAGACAACACCCAACACGGAGTTCCCGACGGTCGGCTCCGACAAGTTGGATAATGAGTAGAGGGCTTAACTCAATTTTTCTTAGATACGACACCCGATATGTTTTTACATACTCTTGTAGAACCATGTTTTATGCCTGATTAAAATTATAAAAAAAAGAATATTTTTTATAAGGTTGCATTAACTACACTGTGATTTTCAATAAAAAAAAACTGTTTGTGTTTTGGTAACCACTAAAGTTAAAAAAATATTAGGCCTGATTGCATAAAAGTTGAACCTAGGATTAACCCTAGGATTAAACCATGTTAACCTTGGAACTAGGCAAAATTGCAGCATAGTTGGCGCTGATATTGTGTAGATTTAGGGATTAACTCGTATTTTAGCACCAGTGTTACTTTGTGCAATCGGACCTTAGTTTTTTAATCACAATTAATTTTAATTAGCTATAAGTTACCTATGTACGGCTTGTTTTATCTGTCACAATTAAAAAGATATTTACGTTTAAACATTTTGTTATTTTCGGTTTTTTGAATTTTTCTCCGAAATTCGGTCACATAGTTATTTTTTAAAACGCTATTTAAATTCTTTTATAATATTACCCAACTATGATAATCTAAGCGACCCTCTAACTCTTCACTACAAAGTTATTGACTTAACGCGGTAGATATTATATCGCCCTGTACAGTGTACGTCACAAAAAAAATAAACGGTAAATAAGAAAACGTAAATAAATAAAGAGTTCGTGGAAAACAAAATGTTAAGAATCTTTAAGTGTAAATGAAATATAAGATTAGAAACTGACACTGTAGATTTTTTCCCGGAGAAATCTTTAATCATACGAAAGCATCAGTATGATTTTTAAAAGTTGCAAATGCAAGTTAACAAATGAGTTCTTTTTGTAAAAAAAAAATCGTCCTTGTAATTTTCAAATCTAGACGAACAACTTTCCGAGATGTTCCAAAAAGGCTTTAATAATAATTGTAATTGATTTACTTAATTATTTTCAAATGCCTTACTTTTAAACACCAAATGTTAAAATAACACACGTTAAAATTTCGCTTAATTATTGTTTTTGTCAGCACACCAGACACATCTATCCCCTTTTACCATTATTAAATTCATATTGCATATTATAAAATGCTTCAATACCCTTGACATTTAAATCAAACATAAAATTAAACTTTATATGTAAATACTCTATACACCACACAGTAATATAATACTGCTCGATACATTGAATGCTTGCTTGTCCCAAGGGGTGTGACCGAAAATTATGGAGGCCATTGTGTTTTCGCATTTTTCTAAGTGCATGCAATACTTTAACGCAACAGTGTGCCGTGAAATATGAATTAAATGGAAGTAATATGTTCATAACAGGGGCGACTCGAGCATAGGGACAGCAGGTTTGCAGCCATTCCAGATTTAAATAAAATTATGCATATTCTTTAAACTTGTTTACA
Organism: Elmis aenea; assembly: GCA_947652605.1. Lineage (NCBI taxonomy): Eukaryota > Metazoa > Arthropoda > Insecta > Coleoptera > Elmidae > Elmis > Elmis aenea. Next base: position 33,827,146 of record OX393581.1, read on the forward strand.
TTTTAACTAAAAAACATTATTTTGCCTTTTGTACCGCAGCTACACTCGAAGTTTACGTTTTATAACAATGGGCTTGTTAAATTAAGCGGACTGCATTTTCCGCAGCCTCACAGGTGTATCATTCTATACAGGGTGTTTCTTAAGTATTGCAAAAAAATTCAGGAGGTGATTCCTTATCGAAAATTAAGATGGGTGTTTCATAAAAAAAAAATTCCTTAGACGTCTCCTTTCGAAGTTACACCCCCCTAAAGGGGTGCGGTAAATTTAGGTTTTTATTTTATTTCTCAAATTCGGATATGTGTAGGAGAATGATACTTGGTAGATGTTAAAATTTTTTAACCCAACAAAAAATTCTGATAAGAAAACCAACAGGGGTCGCACTTTTCAGCCCCCTGTGGAGGTGGGAGATGATTAAAAATATTACTAAGGAAAACCTTTTAATAAGTATAAAACGTCTACCAAATATTAGTTTCCTAAGTTTATCCAAATTTGAGAAATAAAATTAAAACCTAATTTTACCGCACCCCTTTAGGGGGGTGTAACTTCGAAAGGAGACGTCTAAGGAATTTTTTTTTTATGAAAGACCCCCTTTAATTTTCGATAAGGAATCACCTCCTGAATTGTTTTGCAATACTTAACAAACACCCTGTATACGAATTTGCGAGTAGACATGGAGTGGGGGTGACGCGTGTTATAATGCGATTGAGGCTGCAATGCAAGCAAGGCAACGGCTACGAGCTTACGAGCTAAAATTATATTATTTTTAGTGTTTTATATTCTATTGATTATAAAAAATATTACTGACATTAATTGAATGTATGGATAAAATTTAATCAATAAAAATTAAAATTCTGCTCACTATTTACAAGGTAAACGCAAAAAAATCGAAAAGAAATATTTGAGACGTTCTACGCCGGAATTTGACTATTTTTGATTGTGAATACAACTATTTTTAATAAAAGAGTAATCGATAAATTAGTAAACCAGAGAGAGTGAAAGAATTTAAATATAAATAGATTATATAAAGTGTAATTAATAAATTTAAAGCTTAAGTATATTTTTACTGGTAAAGTGATTTTTTAACTCCCGTCCAAAGTGAAAATTTTATTTACATTTGTCGCTACAGCTCCCCCATTGCAATTTCTTACGAGCCGCCACTGCATTATAATTAAATTAATCGCAATAGTAAACGTTTAACAACTTGTAACTCGTCATGAATGTGTGTTTAAAAGCCTTGGATTTTCTGGACAAATTCCTAGAGAAGATGAGATGTAACTTACGCACTCTCTTAAAGGCTAAAAATTTGTTGTTGCTAGACTTGCAAGACTACAAGGAAATTTTAATTTACATGAGGTGGCCTTATAAACCTAAACTTAATTCATTTACAAAAAATTATGATTAAAGCTCCAATAAATGTGTTAAGATTTGATAAGGAATTTTTTATATCACCAGCAGCTTTAAGGAATGATGCAGTTATTTTAAAGAAAATTATATAGATTTGTATTTCAAATTGCTAAATTAATATGTGCACACCATAGCTCCCCGAAATGGACTGACATGCAATTAAAAGAACCACAAAGGTCGTGTTTTTATTTTAAACTAGAAATATAAAACATGCATTGTACACCAACCTCAGAACTATCCGATTGGGGTTGTAAAATATGGTTAAATATTGGTTAAAAGACGGTTTACATTGGTTTTAGTTAAAGGTTGCTGGTATGTACTACCAAATAAATAAAAATATACCGAAGTCCCTCAACAACAGCTTATAAATTAAGCATATTCTTGGCAAACATTGTATTCGTAACTATTTCTATGCTTTTTTGTTTGTTACTTTTATATATTATAAAAAAGGGTAATAATTTAAAATGAATGCATTATTAGAGTTGAAGTTTTTTATTACTTAATAATAAAAGAGAGTGAACGCGTTCAAATTTTTCATATTGAGGAAAAAATAATAAATGGATGCATAGATTCGTTTTAAGCAGAGAGATTGTAATTTTTTGTGTAGTTAGCTTGCTCAGTACACGCCATTGTTTAACAAACTTTCTGTTTATTTATTTATTTTCGAAAACTGATAGTATGAGTTTATAATTATTGTTCTTATAATAAATTCACTCTCTGTATCAGCTGGTCTTGTTAGCTTACTTACTTTTTCTGCAACTGTAATTGGTTACGAGTTATTGGTTCGATATGAGACTTTCTCTTTGTCAATATATTGTGTTCTTATTATCTTAATCTATAGTTTTATGAGCTGTTTGTAGATAAAATAATCTGGATTTTTATTGATTGTACCATATGCATATGTGTGATTGTATGCATATGAGACTAGATGCAGGAAGTATTGATTGAGTCTGTGTGGCAGACAGCATAATGGACATGCAATTATTTTTGCATGCTCTTGTATGCATGTGGTAAGCTCACTTGAGCGGAAACTCGGTGAATTTTCCCATTTAACACGGTAGGTTTAAAACGATGTGTCGCTGCGTTTTTGTTTGTAAAAATTCGTATTTATTCGCAAGAATTTAAAAATCATACAAAATAACAATAAAAGAATATGGAACATAATTCATTTTTGTAGTATAAACAATTTTCACTATCCTTAAGCTAAGAATTTTATTTATACCCAGGGTTAGACACGACTCTAATTCTTTGATACCTTTATAATAAGAATAGAAAAAAAAAATAGACGAAAAGTTGTTACTTAGACCTAAACTAACTTAATAAAAATATATTCAATTTTACAGGGTGATGCATAAAAGCTGTATGCATTTATTTAAATGCATCCTTAGGTTACGCTTAATATAACGCCCTGTAGATTCTTACAATTTAAATTTTATTCAAAATAATATGTATCTTTGTATATTTGCAGTGAAAGTTACATTAATTTTCTTTTTTTTTCACTACCTACTTGTAGATAAAAATAAGTTTTTTGGAGTTTTTTAAAATAAATATATGTTGTTAACATAAATCGAATATTACAACTAATATTAGACATTACACCATGTACTATTTAACATTATATTTATAATAAATTAATTCCAAAACATCATATAGGATGCTTTCTTTAATGGTTATCACATCAACAAACCTTATAGAAGGTGACAATAATCTACCATGTTACAACATGGATAACTTTGTAAATACAACATTTATAGAATCTGTTCAATTAGTAACGTTGGGCATTATTAAAAAAAATTGAATAACGTTAAAAAAATTATTAAGTACAGCCAACTTTTTGAAACTACTGCGAAAAAATAACAAAAATATTTTTTTAACTATTGCAGATTTAAAAAAAATGTAAATATGTAACTTTTAAATTATTTATTGTCAAGATATTAATATTTTGTTAATTAAAAAAAAATAAAAATAAACCTAAACTTACATTTTCCTAAATAGCAACCAAAATTTTGTTTGACAGTATCCTTGTAACATTTATTTCCGATTTCATTGGTGTATGAATAGAAATTACATCCTTTTTATGTGTTGATAGAAATGCATTGAAGCTACAATCTTGTTTGTTCAAAAAAATATATGGAAAGCTAACAAACAGATTTTTATGAAGTAGTCTTAATTTTTAATTTTTCTGTTTATCAAAAAATACTAACACTACGCATAACAACGGTTTGGTGAAAATTGCTCGAAGGTAAATTGCTCGAATTCAATTGCTCGAATGGGAAATTGCTCGAAAGGTAAATTGCTCGAATGACAATTGCTCGAAAGACAAATTGCTCGAAAAAATGAAAAATATTACATTTTTATAAATACAAAATAATTAAATGTACCTACTAGAAAAGTTGTTTATATATATTTATATGTATTATTTTATTAAAGTTATTTTCAATAATGCGCAAGTTACAAAAGTTTTTTTTTTTAAATTAACATAGTAGGCTGTGAAAACAAAAAAAAACACGGTGTAAATTTTTTTAAAACTCATTTGCTACATGTTACGAAGGTTTCTTATTTGTTGTTGAGATAAACATTATGAATAGTTGAACATAAGATAACAACAATATAGTCAGAATGAACAGTTATGTAGTATATATTATTTTTAAATATTTAAAGTGTTTATCTCAACAAAACATTGAATAAGTGTATATGTATTTGTAAATAAATTTAAATAAATCTTTTTAAGTGTAAACAAAGTAAACAACTTTTCTAGTACATTTAATTATTTTGTATTTCTAAAAATGTAATAGTTTTACACTTTTTCGAGCAATTTGTCTTTCGAGCAATTTACCTTTCGAGCAATTTCCCATTCGAGCAATTGTATTTCGAGCAATTTCCCATTCGAGCAATTGTATTTCGAGCAATTGTATTCGAGCAATTTACCGCCACCCTATAACAACCCATATATGAATGGAATTTTTGAAAAATCTTTTTTCATAAATCACTGTTAATTATTTTTGCCATTTAAAAAACGTAAGTTTGATTTAAATCTCAGTAAACATTCAAAACATTAATGTCTTTGTATAATGTATGTACGTAAAATTATCTAAATATTAGCTATTTACAATTTTTTTATTTGAAATCTTTGTTATATCTCATTGTTTTGCAGTTCATTTCTTATGATAAGTCATATAATAAAAAAACTGCCGATGTAACGCGGTAGATAATTATCACCCTGTATAAAACCACGAGCAAGAACTGAATATTAATAATTCTAATTACTGTTGGATAAGTAAAAAAAATTATATAACTAAAAAACTATAATTTTAAGATAAAAATCAAAGAATTACAGGGTCGTGGGGGTCTGAGTTTGTTTAACATTGGGCTATTTATATTTCCTAGATTTAAATATCAAAAACGTTAGTAGTCCTAATTAGTAATAGGTTTGCCTTTACAATAATTGCTAACCTTTTTTTAAATGAAATTCAGCATTTAGAGGATTGCAAAATGCCATGAGTTGCCATTGCACCTTATTCGTTGAATACAAATTGCCACAAAAAATAATTGAGGGACAATCTGCACGATTTGTGTGTTGGACGAATAACAATTACCACTATCAAAGTCGTGACAATGAATCTAACTATTTATGAAGGGAAATGACAATGCCTACATAAATTTAGTTGGTTTATGTTCATCTTGATTTTAAAATCTGCAAATAATTTGTAAAACACTTTTAGTGGCAAGTAAATTAGACATACTCAATTAGCATGCGATTAACTAATATAACTGGAAATGTTGGAAAGTATACTTTTATTTAACAAAAAAATATAGTATATTGAGACAAATAACATTTTTGCAAAAAAAGAATTTTGATTTAAATGACTATCTTGATATAAACATGTTTTATGCTGATGTACACAGATGATACATAATTTCACAGATTTTTTATTGTTAATGACAAATAAAGAAATAAAATCAAGCACAAACTTTCAAATAACAGTTTTTTTATTATATTTATATCAAGTACTTAAACAAAACATTTATTTATTCCTAACAGTTTTATAAAGTTAAACTTTTGATTACGTTAATTTTTTTGCATGGTGAGCATTATATGACATCGCATTTTATAAATATTAAATTTAGCTGTAATTCTGTAATATCAATAATAATAAGAAGCAATTCTTAAGGCAACAAAACTTTAAAGATTTAGTGTTTTGGTTTACTACTGAATTAAATCAAATCGAATAAACAAATAAATAAATGTACAATTATTATAACAATGCTATATTATAGGTAAAGTGCGCGGCAAAAGTATGAAAGAAATTCATGATAATCGAAACAATATTTTTTGGAAAAAATTCTCGGACACGTCGATTTTATTTAATAAGAACACTTTTTTTTTTATTAGACTTATTTCTTGACCTTTATATATTTTCAAATAATGACGTCATCGACATTTTTTATAAATAGTAACCCCACATTTTTTTTTCTTGATTCTGATTAGGCTTTTCATTCTCTAAATAACAGTATCAAAATTTATACACTGTACAAAAAAAAAATATAAAAAAGTGAAAATTTAAAAAGCTAAGGCTCGATTGCACAAAGTTACACTGGTGCTAAAATACGAGTTAATCCCCAAAACTAGGCAACATCAGCGTCTACTATGCTGCAATTTTGTCTATTTCTAGGGTTAACGTGGTTTAACTCCGGGGTTAATCCGTGGTTCAACTTTTATGCAATCGGTTCAAAATGTTACTATTAACAAATATTAATCAAAAACACTGTTGCTAATCAAATTAAGTCTTCGGACTGTCATCTATTGGTTTCCTGACAATAAGCAAGCCTATTTATAAATTCTCCTTATACTTCTTGCCCATTAAGAATTAAAATTTTTATTTGCTGTGTCACAGTTAAATGTGTCGTAGTACCAAATTAAATTTCAAGAGAGTTATTGTTTGACTTTAATTACTTGACAAGTAAAAACATAAGATGAATAAGATCCTTCGATAATTTTATTTATTACAGAGTGTGACTAATTTTTGTAATAATAAAATTTAAATTTTTCAAATTTCATTTTGTTTTGTTCAAAAATTCTTTTCTGTAAGATGTCAAAATTTTTATATTGTCGTTAAGAGAATGAAAGGCCCTATCAGAATCAAGAAAAAAAATCTGGGTTATACTTAAAAAAAGTGTTAAAAAACAGATGAGGATCGAGAATTGAGTCTAATAAAAAATCTGTGTTCTTAAAAATTGCAATCGACGTGTTCAAGGATTTTGCAAGAGAAAAATTGTTTCGATCATAATGAAATATTTCATATTTTTGCCGCGCATTGTACAACGATAAAAATAAAAGTGATAAAATCATTTCAAAAATATACAAACGGCCTTACAATTACATATTACTTAAAAAACAGTTATTTATAAAAATGTACATCACTACTACATCATAATTTGCAAATTCCTATCAAAATATGTTTTACTCCATTGCCGAAGAGACTACCTCGCATTTTTTCTCGCGAAATTTCTTTGTTTATTTGTTGTTTTCCTGTATGGTACACTTATTAAAATCATCCAAGCAAAACAACCCTTAGGCAGTTAACGGAAGAATAAAGATAGCTGCAAGTGCCGTACAAAATTATTCTAGTTTACGCGAACAAACAAAAACAGAATTTAAAATTGGGGTATGCGTGAATATGTTTATGGCATTATCTTATCGCAGAGCTACATTACCGCACAATGTGATATATGTAACGAATTCAAGTAATTTGAAAGGTGTTGACAAAAGGTAGGTACCTACCTACTAGTTAAAAATTTTTAAAAATTGTTTGGAATTTTTTGTTTAAAAAATACAAAAATATTAGTAAGGTATTAGTTTCCACTAAGTTTAAATACTTTAATGTCAAAAATTATGTTACCAGTACTTGTACGAGAGAAATTTATATACAAATTTCAAATACGAACCTAAACTATTCAATACTTTTAACTTTCATTATTTTAATTTCCTAGCGTGTGAACGTTTTTGTTTTATACATAATAAAACCATGTTTAAAGCTAAACATTAACAATCGAATTAGTGTAGTAGATATCTGTATTAACAGGTTTAATGTCTGTTTTATACTATACTATTTTTTCGTTTAAGAAAATCGTATACGATTTTTGACAAAAAAATTTCGTTCAAGAATTTAGCATGGAAAATATGAACCATTTACATTGTACTATTTTTTGTTACGAAAACTCCAATATATTTTGGTTACTTTTTAGTAACTTTTATTATATTTTGTTGGCACCTTGTGTAACCATGTCAAATGTTCAATTTGATCACAGAACAGAAAGCGAATCATTTTCAAATTTAACGTATATTTAACGCTTGTTCCATTCTACATATTTATTCCTACAAAATAAATTGTGAGGAATAACAGTAATAAGTAGTATTAAACATCGTTTGATTGTTTCAGTTAACCTAACCCACAAATGACATGCGGTCAGATACAGTAGAATACGCGCATGCTAAAATTGGACGGATTTAGGGAAGGTAGTAATTCGTACGAATTTTTCGTTCAAGATTTTTAATTTCTGATTGACACCGTACTAGAAAATCGTATACGATTTTCTTAAACGAAAAAATAGTATAGTATAAAACAGACTTAACAATTAATAATAGTAAAAATAAGGTTTACATGATTTTTGTAATTGGATAAAATTTACTGTTGGTTTATAAATTAAGGAGTTGAATATTAATGCTAGAATTACAGAATTCATTATCACATGTAAGTCACGAAAAAACAATAAAACAAAAGTTTAAACTTTTAATTATCATCGTACAGTAGGCCGTAAAACGGTATTTTAAGGACCTTGGATACAGGTAATGCAACTACCGTATTTTTTTCGATTCTAATTGTAAGACTCACCTTTTCAGTAACACCAACAGAAAAATGAAACGTTTAAATATATCTTACGAATATTTTTATTGTATTATAATTTAATTTACTAACAACAATATTTACTAGTTGGTATGTGATTTATCATACAAACAAAAACTGCGTTTCTGATAATGTAAGACGCCATCGATTCTAAGACGCACCCCGTTTTTAAAAAAGTGCGTCTTAGAATCGATGAAATACGGTATATGAAATATAATCGCATATATTTGTTTGTTGCATAATACTATTTAAAATAAAAATTGGGGGGGAAAAAATTACAAGAGGTATAGAGTTTGATGCACAAGGTTTTGGTTATTTTTCGGCAATTGCATTATTTGGCAACTTTTGAAATTTAGTATACAAATTTAAAAGTGAATAAACTTTTGTAAACTTTCGACACAAAACAATTTTATGATATAAAAATCTAGTTGAAATTTATCCAGAAAAATGTTTTAAAAAAAAATAGTTATAATAATTTTCGTGAAACATAGTTGGTGCTATGAATTTTTATGATTTTTTTTTCTTTTTAAAATTAGTTTTAAGCAATGCACCAACTTTATCAAGAATACAATTTTCTGAGAAATCGATAATAAAAAATGTTTTCATTTGTTGCATAGTTTTTAAATGACACTGTATATAAAGTGAAGCAATTGCCAAAAAAGTATTTAAAAAACGTTCTATTGATTTTTTTTTTGTAATTATCTTGTAAATATAAGGCGCAATTTTTTTGCTATTATTTGTGTACAAATATGAGCGACAACAGTCTAGTTTAAAAGTCATCGGTTAACCTAGTTTTAATAAAAAGCGAGGTTTAACGTTAAAGTCTTTACAAACACAATGAACAAACATAAAAAGTTGAAATAATAACTTTTTAAATGACCACTAAAGAACAGGCCACTTTGTTTCACGTTATCTAGAACGAGACGTTACTCGTTTTTTTTTTTTTTATCATCTGAATAATCAATCGGATCAGCATAGACTTTGCAGTATGCAGTACTCACATCCGGTCTGACCTTGTGTGAAGCAGATATTCATAGTACAAAAACGGATATGTTGCGAAAATTTATTGCAACACTCTTCCCTAGCTAAGATCTGGCAAACCTTTGATTTTAAGACAAGAACATCCGTAGGTTTGAGGTGTATAATTAATATTAATTAATTAAAAATTGCTTTAAAGTGGTTTTACCTTCACGTGGCGTCTTTTTATATAATGCTTGCCCAAAAAAAGCGCAAACATTATAACAAAGTATGTGAAAAAAGTGTACTAAATAAATTCTATATTTTGATTTTATACATTTTTGGTTAGTATTTAAACCAACATTTTAATTTTTTTATTTTTAATCCATTGCTCTTTTCATGACAATAGAAATAAAGATTCAACAATAAATATATTTCCGAAAATTTAATTTAATTTTTCTCGGTTCCAAGTATTTATTTTAAATCCACTAATTTTGGTACTAAGAAATCTCTTTCAAGTTAATATTTATAGGTAATAATAAAATATACTTATATTTTTTTATAGATTTTCTGCTTAAATATCTTTTAGATCAGTTAATAGGCGTGGTAATTAATGCTTCAATAATTTTACGTGGCAAAACAGTAGTATGTGTGTAAAAAAACCTGTTTACATAGCAAAACCTTCAAAAGAAATTTAGAAACTACGTGAAAGCAAGGAATATTGCACAAATAGACAACATCGTTAAAAAAAACCTTCGCATACATACCTACGTAACTAAAACGCATTTTGTACTTTGTTTAAACATGATTGCAATTTGTTAGTTTCCAAATGCATTTTCTTACATAATACCTACGCGTTGGACAGCCTTTACTAACTTTAAATCGCATATTCACACAAACTTTTCTACAGCAAACGAAGCGTATTTGTACATTAAATTTGGTATTATGTGTTCATTAAGTTTTACTTTCAGTGGAGAAATGTGGAAGACAGTATTTTACATATTTCTTATGCACACTTACGCAAATTTAGTTTTTTTATAGCGTATCCTAAATTAGTAGTATAAGTGAGAATTTGCGCGTTGCCCAACCTTTTTCGATCCAACGTCCTTTTGAATAATTTTTTTGCCCAAGTCCCCCGCAGATGAAATATGTCCCTATTCTTCTCATAAAATATATTTTCAATGATTATTACTGATAATTTTAGCATTCATTTTTATTGCACCAATGAATTCTTATTACGATATACATATAAAATATACAGGGCCATCCAAAAAGTCGGCAACACATGGAAAAGTTTTTTATTATCGATTTCTCAGAAAATTTTAATCTTGAATTTCTTTTAATATTCTAAATTATTGTGATGTTTTTTTGCAGGGTTTTGGAGCGGAGCTCGGAGCTGGAGCACGGAGCAGTGGAGCAATGGGTTTTTGCCCGGAGCAGGAGCGGAGCCCGGAGCAAATAATTTTGATTGCTCCACTGCTCCAGTTTATTATGTAAAATTTAAACAAAAACTACTTTTTTTTCCTTTTTCTCAACGTTTGAAGATCAATAATCTGTTTTTTCAAACATTTATTTATTTTTACTCGTTTGTTAGGGCCAAATATTGTTATTTTTGACCAACTTCTACATTTCCGATAAAATTAAAACTTTATTTTTAAAAACAATTTTTTTAATCAAAAAACTTTTTTTTTTAAATCTTAACAATATTTGGAGCACGGAGCGGAGCTGGAGCAGGCATTTAAATGCCGTAGCGGAGCAATTAAAAAATTGGACTGCTCCAAACCCCTGTTTTTTTTGTACATCTTTTTTTATGTAACGATGTAATGGCTGTTTTTAGTGTGTTTAGTATGCTGAATGTTCTTTTTGTAGTCTTGAAGTTTGTTAATCTTTGTTAGTATTGATATTTTTTTGCATTTAAAAACTTTACTTTTGCGGATATCTCTAAAATCGCTAAAATGTAGTTTCATATAAATTTTTATTAAACATTTTTTCATTTTAAAATTAGTTTAAGATCATGCAACGACTTGTATCAGAATAAAATTTTCTGAAAATACTGGCGACGATGCTATGCTTTACTACACAAGAACAGATAAGAAGAGAAACAAAGATATAAGAGATGAAATGGGTGTAAGCATTATATAGAGTCAATAGAACAAACTCAAAATACTAACATGCAATGGGCACATACAGAGAATTAATGAAGACAGATGGGTAAAAAAATTGAAAATATACAAGAAGAACAAGCCGACACAAGAGCAAATTGCGGCCACGTACAGTAGCGTACGCAAGGGGGATTAGGGGGATAAATTCCCCCCCGAAAGTTTGAAAGGAACTAAAATTATAATTACCGCATTTCAAAATTGCGCGGCCGACTGCTTTTCCATACATATAAAATACAGTGTGTACAAAAAGTAACGTAACGGATCAATATCTCGTCTCGTGACAATTTTACAAAAAAAAGTTTTTTACAAAAGTTGTTTGTGGTAATTTACTACATAACCTTAAATTATTTTCAACTATACAGGGTGTTTTGTTTTTGCGCACCGATTTGTCACTATGTTTTTTAAATGGAACACCCAGTATATTTTATGGTTTTTAGATGTAAAATTGAATTCTCTTTCAAAAACATATAGGTTTTATGTATTTAAAATCAGTCGTTTTCGAGTTATTTAAGTTTTTATGAAAATTTTGACAAAAACAGGAGTCTAAAAAAATAATGATATTTCACAACTTGGCTATGTCATAACAAATTCCTTTGAAACTTTGTTCGACAATAGTGTCATAGTGATTGCTGACTAGTTACAATTTTAAAATAATACACAGGGTGTTTTTTATGCTGGGTCCAATTGGGTAAACTTCAAACACGGTTAAATCAATTATTTTAAATTGAATGCCCTATATATTTTTACATATTATTATCGAACATTTAATTATCTTTAAAATTTGTTAAAGGTCTATTATGTCTAAAATTGATATTTCTCGAGTTATTGCGGTTTTCATGTTAATTAATGGCTACAAACAAAATATTTAATAGAAATGAATTAGTAGGTTTTGGAAATATCTCGATAATTTGTTTTAAATGTCAAGTAAAGTTTAGTTTTCATATTAAGCGATATTTTTTCCTGATTACAAATTAGTTTAATAAAAAACAATATAATCAAAATTGTTTAATCTAGGTACATAAAAGAGTTTCCTTTTTTAGGTCAAGGTGAATACCTATACCTAAAATTGCACCCCTAGCATTTAAGAACTAATAATGTTATTAATATTAACTATCGACTGCTCTTATAAACAGGACATTTTGTCTAACATGACTTCGATTAGTCGTATATTCATTAAAATTACAATTTTGTAATTGCTCATTTCGAACTATTTTCGTAAATAAATCATTTTTATGATACTCCATTAAATTAAGATATTAATTAAAATGTGATAATCGCATGTTACTAAGTTTATACAATTACAAGATGCAGGGCAAAAACCTATGGGTATTTATTTAATTTAATTAACAATGTTAAAAAGGTAATATCTATTTAATAAGGTGTTCGAATTGTCTTCCTTCTTCTATTTGACAGTACCCAAGCGTATTATAAACAGCTGATATAACATTCCGCCACTTCTCATCTGAAATCTGTTCGGTTGTAACCATTATTCGATTTCTAAGTTCATCTAAATTTTCTGATTTCGCTTTATATACGGTATTTTAATTAATATCTTAATTTAATGGAGTATCATAAAGATGATTTATTTACGAAAATAGTTCGAAATGAGCAATTACAAAATTGTATATTTTAATGAATATACGACTAATCGAAGTCATGTTAGACAAAATGTCCTGTTTATAAGAGCAGTCGATAGTTAATATTGATAATATTATTAGTTCTTAAATGCTAGGGGTGCAATTTTAGGTATATTCACATTGGCCTAAAAAAGAAAACTCTTTCATGTAGATTAAACAATTTTGATTATATTGTTATTTATTAAACTAATTTGTAATCAGGTAAAAAATATCGCCTAAGATGAAAACTAAACTTTACTTGACATTTAAAACAAATTATCGAGATATTTCCAAAACCTACTAATTCATTTCTATTAAATATTTTGTTTGTAGCCAATAATTAACATGAAAACCGCAATAACTCGAGAAATATCAATTTTAGACATAATAGACCTTTAACAAATTTTAAAGATAATTAAATGTTCGATAATAATATGTAAAAATATATAGGGCATTCAATTTAAAATAATTGATTTAACCGTGTTTGAAGTTTAACCAATTGGACCCAGCATAAAAAACACCCAGTGTATTATTTTAAAATTTTAACTAGTCAGCAATCACTATGACACTATTGTCGAACAAAGTTTCAAAGGAATTTGTTCTGACATAGCCAAGTTGTGAAATATAATTATTTTTTTACTCATGTTTTTGTCAAAATTTTCATAAAAACTTAAATAACTCGAAAACGACCGATTTTAAATACATAAAACCTATATGTTTTTGAAAGAGAATTCAATTTTACATTTAAAAATAATAAAATATACTGGGTGTTCCATTTAAAAAAACATAGTGACGAATCGGTGCGCAAAAACAAAACACCCTGTATAGTTGAAAATAATTTCAGGTTATGAAGTAAATTACCACAAACAACTTTTGTATAAAACTTTTTTTTGTAAAGTTGTCACGAGACGAGATATTGATCCGTTACGTTACTTTTTGGACACACTGTATATTGTTTGTATATTTTACTCATAAATGCTATTTTTGGGTACTTTTGACCTTAAAATTTAAAAAAAATGCCTATGGCGCTATTACCCGGGGGACTGCTGCCCCCCTGGTCCTCCCGCAACTCTTTCTTACGACTCACTTTTTGTATCTAGTCCCCATAGGTCATTTTCTAATTTTACCATTACCATGCCCCGTTTGAAATTAGTCAGTGTTTGCAAATTAAAACAATATCCCCCCTGAAATATTTTTCTGCGTACGCCACTGCCCACGATGCAATGGCTCCAAGAGGCGTAAGCGAAGATAATTGGAAAGACGGACAAAAATGGAAATTAGGAAGCGGTAGACAGCCACAGCCATAATCTAACTTGTATATCGATAGATAAAATGTTCAGAGAAATCAATAATAAAAAACTCTCATTTGTTGCAGACTTTTTGAATGTTGCCTTATAAATGTAAATTTTACAAAATAATCAAATAAGATTCATTATAAAATACTAGTGTGATCCTTGAGCTTGATGATTTTTGGCTAACTTCACAATACCAAGAGTATACTCGATAGTAATCGACTTGTCAACACGACTAACAAACCCAAACTGTTTCGATTGGTTACTGGTATGCGACTTACTGCATTAATAAGTAGATGGAAAGTCGATATAGAGAAGGATTTGCTTTTCTCTACAGAGCAGAAAATTTCGTATGATGTTCTCTGCTTTTGAAGATTTGCTTCGATTCTTCATCACTTTTAAGCTCAATGATTTCTACTTTGCATCTGTTATCCAAAACAGTAAAATTTTTTAAGCAAATCTTCACAGTCTATTTATGTGATTGTAGATGTACCTAAAGGCCTCTACTCACCAACCAATTTGTCGGGACAACCGACCGACCATTCCGATAAATTATATAATGTGTAGTCTGTCACCCGACCAACACGACAGTTGGGACGGTCGGGTGGCCAAACCATCCAACAAGCCAACCGCCCCACCACGTTCCTTTAGATAAGGACTATTAAACCGAAAATTTAATGCTATTTATAAATTTTTTATCCACAAAATGGCATCAGAGGCAAAATAATAAAAAAAGTTATGAAGTTTATGCTGTGTTGGTTGGACTGGTCGGGAGGTGTGTAGACAACACCCAACACGGAGTTCCCGACGGTCGGCTCCGACAAGTTGGCTAACGAGTAGAGGCCTTAAGCATTATTCTCTCCAATATACAATCCAAATAGGATTTTTTATGCAACTAGTGGTAGAAAACTGGAAAAAAGGCTCTTGCCAAAATTATCTTGAAACAACTTCAATCTCTTTACGAACGTAGTTTTTGCCTTGTTTCTTACAGTTAAATATAAACGAGTAGATACCTGTTGCTTCAGATCGTCAAAGTTTAACGCTACTATAAAAAACCAAAACACTCCCCAAAGTTTGTAATCGCCCCCGTCCCCAGGTATTGAGCTTGCGTTGAAAATCTATGAGTATTTAGATTTTACGCTGCGCCTCCCTAAATAATTTTACTAAATCGAAGTTCGACTTTGCGTTAAATTTTAACGATAGCATAGTTTGGTTATAAGTTATGATAAAATTACACATTTTAAAGCTTTTTACCAGAATTATACACTCCAAAATAGCTTTAAATTTGCAAAATAAAAATGCAAAGTTCGAACTATTCACGTTTTATTCATTTTATGACGCTTTATAATTATTTCGCATTGTTATTTAAAAAGGGAACACAATTTTGAGCGCAGATTTGCCTTTCAATGGTATCTCACAACGGAAGTACTAAACAATAATTCGATCAACTACCTTAACCTACATATTTACGATCAACTTTCGTATATTTGTTAATTCCGTCTGAGGTTTAGGAGTTTTTGCAACTACGAGAAACATAATAAAAAAGCATAACGTGTCTTGTACGATGATATTACAGGATATGCGAAAAATGTGTATTTTACAACTGAAGCACAAGGTTAATCGGTGCGAATAATGAATTTAGCGACATTTGTTCACGACCTTCAGCGTCGAACAAATCCATACGGCAACAATTTATTAACAACTGAACCGGTTTCTTTAGAATTTATTCACCTTGTACATGATGAAAAGTCTTTATTACAACTAAAGTTGCAACAAAACCATTTTCTTGATTATTGTTTTAAGATAATTGTCGTCGAGTTGGTAGGATTTAACACAACAGAAAACTGCGGAACACACCTTAATCACACCCTCGCATGTATTCCACGAAACAGCGGAAACACTTAGTTAATTCCCGTAATAAAGGGTCATGAAACGAAAATGTAAATAGGTGTGTACTGTTATCCTCCTAAACCTTTTTATTTGGAACCTACAGAGAAGATTAAGCGCTGATGGTAATTCTTTTTCGAGAATAATTAATTTCAAAAAGTGGGTAGGTTGTCGACAAAACTTTTATTGAAATAATTTGATATGTATGAAAGATTAAAACATTTTGCAATAAAGTGTTTCCGACCAGGGGTTTGGAGCAGTCCAATTTTTTAATTGCTCCGCTCCGGCATCAACATGCCGGCTCCAGTTGCGCTCCATGCTCCAAATGTTGTTAACAAAAAAAAAGTTTTTGATTATACAGGGTGTCCCAGATTACATTTCCAGCATGGGGATCTCGCTTATTATAAGAGATACAGGTTTGTTTAAATTAGATGAATTATTCCTTGGTATGAGAGGAGCCACAATCAATTTTTAAAAGTACAAAATTCCTTGTGCTTCAGATGTTATAGCAAAAAATATGAAATGTCCAATTTCTTTTTTCTCTCATAACTTTTTTGTCTTAATCTAATGATTTGTTCTAATGAACAATTTTATTTGTACTTTCTCAAGGCACTTTTTAATGGAGAATGTAACTGTTATTTTAGATTATTTTTAACACCTACCATTTTCGAGATATTACCCCGAACTTCATTTTTTCTTATGGGCCGCGAAGTTGGCTATGGAATAGTTGAATGTGCTTTTTTTCTCTCTTTAAAATGAGATATTACTTGCTACATTTATTTTTATAAATAAGTCACAAAATCAAGAAAAATCGTATTTTACCCAACACTTATCAAGTTATCTATGAAAATAAAAACAAAAAACAACTAATTAAATGTCAAATGACAGTTACCGTTTGTCTGCGCTATCATTTATTAGAATTTTACATCATTGTTTTGTAATTCGATAGTCTTTGTAGTTTTATAATTGTTATAATGATGGCAACATTTAAAAATAGCGATTAATTTGACATGTTGAGATGCTACATTCTTTGCCATAAAAACTGTGAAGAAGCTAAGCGAATATAATTAGAGCTATATCCTGAGAAAAGGCAACGAAGGATGCGTAATTACAAAAATTTGGAAATAAATTTAAAAATACATGGTTTTTTCGACAAACCAACCAAAAATCCAAAACAAATCAATAATTATTTAGAATTATTTATTTTACACACTTTCTATTATAAATAATGTGGCATTTCAACATACAAAATTTTTAATTAGTTGTAAATGTGCTCATAATTATATGATAACAAATTTGCTACAAAGACTATCGAATTACACAACAATACTATAAAATTCTAATAAATGATACAGCAGACAAATGGTAACTGTCATTTGACACATAATTAGTTGTTTTTTGTTTTTATTATTATAGATAGCTTGATAAGTGATAGGTAAAATACGATTTTTCTTGATTTTGTGACTATTTATAAAAATAAACGTAGCAAGTAATATCTCATTTTAAAGAGAAAAAAAAAGCACATTTAACTATTCCATAGCAAACTTTGCGGCCCATAAGGAAAAATGAAGTTAGGGGTAATATCTCGAAAATGGTAGGTGTTAAAAATAATCTAAAATAACAGTTACATTCTCCATTAAAAAGTGCCTTGAGAAAGTACAAATAAAATTGTTCTAATGATTAAGACAAAAAAGTTATGAGAGAAAAAAGAAATTGGACATTTTCATATTTTTTGCTATAACATCTGAAGCACGAGGAATTTTGTACTTTTAAAAATTGATTGTGACTCCTCTCATACCAAGGAATAATTCATCTAATTTAAACAAACCTGTATCTCTTATAATAAGCGAGATCCCCATGCTGGAAATGTAATCTGGGACACCCTGTATATATTTTTTTAAACAAAGTTTTAACTTTATCGGATATGTAGAAGTTGGTCAAAAATAACAGTATTTGACTCTAACAAACAAGTGAAGTTGGATAAATGTTTAAAAAAACAAATTATTGGTCAATCAAACGTTGAAAAACAGGGGAAAAAGTAGTTTTTAAAAAAATGTACCTAATTAACTGGAGCAGTGGAGCAATCAAAATTATTTGCTCCGGACTCCGCTCCTGCTCCGGGCAAAAACCCAATGCTCCACTGCTCCGTGCTCCGCTCCGAGCCCCTGTTTCCGGCAATAAAATTTTTAAAGAAAACTAAAATGCTAAATGTCGCTACAAAGGTTTTCGATGCGATACAGTAAAATCTCGATTTAGCGGTATGTCCGCAAAACCTAAATGTCCATAACATCCAAATGTAGGGGAGACCGGGGATAAAAGTAACACGGGTAGGTTGTAACAGTGCCGATCGTTTTTTTAAAATTTTTGTTATATGTTGCCCAAAGCGCTTTAGCAATGTTAATTTACATCCACCTCTCTACCTACATTGCTAGTTTTCATCTGTCATAAAGGTTAAGTTTTTGCCAGCCAGAGTCACTATTTTGCGCCCAAAAGTTAATGCGTTGTGTCACCGGTCAAGTGACTTTTAGGCTATCTCTAAAATAAGAACGAAAAAATATCTCGATTATTATGTTCTAAATTTTGTTGGCTATTGGTGGATGCAACACAACTTGACGTTGGAATCGTGGTTAATTGTGGATTCCCTCCGATTTGTTTTGTGTACACTTGGGGTCAAAAGTAACAGTGTTACAACCAACCCCAATCAATGTTTTCACTTGCAAATGTTCACTCTTAGCACATTATTGCTGGTTTTCTTCGTAGATAAGAACATACAAAACTTGGATTAATTTTTCAATTTGTTGTATATTTTTTTTTATATTGCTAATGTGTATTATAGAATCAAATATTAATTTTGTTGATGAATATACTAATATATTTACCCACTACTTATGAGCTGTATAAATTATTTTGCCGTTACACCTTACCCCGATCATTGTTACTTTTGGCCCAACGTTGAGGTTGGAAGTAACAGCTGTCTTAATAAAGAAAAAAAAATCATATATGCTTTACGAAACATATGAATTAAATATCGTGGAAGGAACACAAATGTCTAATCTATCATTAAATCAATTTGGATGTAAAAAACTTGTTATACTCCATGAGAAATTAAATAAAAACAAAAAAATGTTACTTTCATCCACGGTCTCCCCTACATCAAACCCAAAAGTTCGTTAAAGAACAAATTACATGTTGTATAACACAATACAACACGTTTTATACAAAAACGTATAGTGTTATAAAAAAATAGCTCACTATTTGCTAACAGTAAAAAAATCTACATTTTGTCTGCGACACTAAAGAACACAAAAAAGAATTAAAATTTATTAAAATATTAAATAATTTTTAATAATAAAAAATGTAAAATGGGACATAAGATATACATCCCACCATTAAAGAACAGTGGATCGTGAACGTCCCAACAGCGTTCAACACGTGCACTTCTCAGCGCCTACGGCCAAACAGAACAAATTTATTAATTCAATCCATCTCGTCACGACTTGCTTTGGTGATGTTGACCATAAAATACTAAAATCCCAGATCCTTATGCATTTGTAAGCATTTAATACAGTTTTAGTATAGTTGAAAACGTCTCTGGGACAATATGTCCCTACAGTATCGAAAGGGTCAAACTAAGGTATTGTGCATAAAAAACAAAAAGCATTTTAGTTTTTGCCAAACATACCATAAATGATTTAAAACCTCATCCAGCTACAACACCGATTTTCCGGGAACTGATGGTTCGGACAAAATTACTAGGATAATTTGAAAGTCTACCGGCCACTAGACTAGTTTACTGTAAGCGCGCTTATCTATATTATTTGCACTGTACTTTTTGACAGGGCCTCGGAGAGGGAGCGACAACGGAACAGTGGCGTAGCGAAGGGGGGGGGGCAAGAGGGTAGCGATGTCTCGGACGCCAGTGTTGTGGGGCGCCACGAAGACAAAATATTTTTGTGTTTTTTCACTTATTTAAAGTCAGAAAACTAAAATGAAATTAAGATTTTAAAATTTATCTTCATTATCATAACAGTGTATTTGAATAAATAATACAACATTATTTTACTTCAAACTCACAAACTACATTAAAAATATGGCGGAAAAAACATACTATGGCCCGGGCGCCATTTACCCTCGCTACACCACTGCAACGGAACCTGTTGTCATGGGCTCGGATCGTGGGGCCCCGACGTGTCCCATAACTGTTTTTTATAATGCATAGTTTTAATTCTCGTAACTTAATAATACAACAATTGAAAAAGAAAATGAAACTTCTCTTTATTCCCCATGTGCCGCACTGAATTTAGTGGGTGTAAATGCAGCTAAATGTTGTTTGGAAAGTACAATATATTTTGGAAACTTGGAGCGTTTATTTACATTTTTTAACGCAAGTCCAATGAGATGGCAAATTTTATTTAAAAAAACTGGCTGTTCTGTTCATGGTCTATCTCAAACTCGCTGGAGTTGTAGAATAGATAATAGATGCGAATCGACCGATTGCTCAGAAGCTTCCAAGTATTTTAAAAGCTTTCGACTGGGAAATTATCAAATGAAGGTGTTTCTGAAGCTGCTGCTCTAAAACGATACTTTTCAAGTTTCAAAGCCATGCTTTTTGCAACAATTTGGTTTAAAAGTTTAACAAAATATTGCTATCTAGTACTATATCGATTGATATTACAACAGCAAATACCGAGTCTCTTCTGAAAGAACTTGAACATTTTAGAAATAAATGATACACAAGGCTATTTTAAAAGTTCTGCATATTTTGTTACACTGGATACAATTATTTCCCAACTTCACACGCGTTTCACATCTTTAAAAAACATTCAGGATTTATTTTCATCAATATTAAATTTTCAAACAATGAATCATCAAGAAATTTCTGACTCGTGCAATAATTTAATTAATAAATATTCAGACTTAACATCACCTCTGAAAAACGAAATGTATCACATAAAAAAAGATTTATAACGCCACGTTTAAAGATGTTATACCAGGACTAGATTTATTAAATACCATTAACAAATTTCAACTTCACGGTATTTTTCCCGAAATATGTACTTCAATCAGAATTTTTTGCACAATACCATTAACAGTTGCCGAAGGAGAAAGAGCGTTTAGTAAACTTTCTGCAATAAAGAGCTTCAGTATTCACTATTCAATGTACTTATTTTTTTCCCTTCATACCAGGAAGATATTTGATTGTGTAATTAGGTTAACACAAAAATATATTATCGATTGCAAACTGATACTTGCATAAATTATTTAAAAATAAATAAACATTTCACATATCTATATGCACAATGCAAAACTAACATGCTTAACGATGGATTGTGCATTGACGGTCATTCATAGCTCGCGGTTGTTTTTTTTTTACGATAAAAATAACTGGCCGTGTACATAGCCAACGTGATTATTACTTGAAACAGAAATTTAAAAGTTGCAAAAATCAACAACAAAAGTTTTAAAACGGTAATAAAAATAGAAATATTTGGCGCGATTATGAAATCACAACAAAAGTAAAGAATGCGAAATCGATTAACCAACAAATATGTTGAAAGTTTAAAATACAATGTCAATACAATATTTGTTAAGTTTAATTTTGTTGGTACTATTCTTTTAATTCACTGCAATAAATAACGCCAACATGAACTATTATGGGAAAAGAAATGGCGAAGTTAGTCAATTTTGCTAATATAATCTAAAAAAGTAAATTTATCAGTTTATCTCGATATGTCGTAGAACTTAATATTTACAAAAAATGGTCGTATGTTAGATGCGGAAGTTGCATCTTCGCATTTTAAACTTTAGAAAAATAGTTTAGATTTCATATTTAGAAGTTGTTGATGCAATATTAGTATATTTCAATGAACACATTATTGTATGTGGGAAACGGGAATTAACGTTTTCGGATGGTCCCCACATTTCTTCCTGGGCCAGCTTCGGAATGTTATGTAGTCTGTTTTTAAGTTGGAACTATCATTAACACGTTTATTGTTCAAGCATTTTATTTATCCGGCGTCGTATGTCCACATACTTTAATAAAATATTCAATTATTTTTGGAACTACGTACAAGACGTTTATGAGTCATATGTGATACAAAATTTTTGCTCAACGTACTTCAGATAACCCTCATCTCACGTCCTACAACCGTTTCAGAGCCTTGAACTGCACATTAATTTATGTTGATATCGAGTCACATATGCTTCATGGACGTTAAACTGAAGATGCGTCATGAGTCTTATATGATTCATGGACAGGGAACGTGTTAAGTAGGTAAAAATTCATGAAAATCCGTCTCCGTTTAAAGTCTAATTTAGGTACCTATATGATTCGAAGGCGCTTGCTCCGAAAAGTAACTTTGCGAAATTGTATATTTTCCTTCTACGTGCGTATAAAGCCATTACTCAAGTTCACGAACAATGTGTTAATAAAACTGCAAATGAATTCTTTGCTAGTAAAAACTGTTATTACCGAATCTTATGAATTAAATCAGTACAACTAGTATCAATAAAAATATTACGATACAGCAAACGTAACACATGATTCATTAAAAGTGTTTTTAAATTTGTTGTTATTACAAAATATAATAAGAGGAGTTCTCATTCGTATACAATATCTAGCTATTTATTGTTTATTTTTAAAAACAATTTTTAAAGAAATACTCAATGTATTTACATTTTTAAAATTTAAGACGATATAAAAACTGTTAGTACCTAATGTTTTGTTTAAATGCTGGCTAGTGTGAACAAATACAAAAGCACAAAAAATTCCGTTTACACAACGCATGCATTTAATGGCAAAAAACTAGCAACGGAGTTTTTTTTTACAATAAATAAACAAAACACAGGCTTTTGTTTTACCAAATATTTGTAAACTAAATCAAAGCTAAAATATCTCCTCTAGGAGAATTTGTAAATCAGAGCGAATAAATTAATATAAATCCATAATAAGTACTTTTTATTGAAATTTTTAGTTATCAGTAGATCAAGAGGCCTAAAAAATACTGCCCAAGTAGACCAGCACGAGCGGCACCCCTGCTCCCGCGTCTAGGGATCAGGGAGGCTCCGAGCCCTGGGCCCGGAAATAATTTAAGGGCCCACATATTTATTTAATTATGGTGTATGAATTTTCACGATTCACAATTCGTCTTTTTTTTTAAATAATTTATTTACTTAGGGTTCATGTAAGTTTTTACCCCGGGCCCGGCGACGTCTTTCGACGCCTCTGATGCACGGGGCATTGAAGGAAATAAGTATGCCTTACATGGCCCTATGAATACATGTAAAAATGTCATACATGTCAAAATATTCATAGCTATAGTATAGTGGTAAGACAATTCCAATGAAAATTGTTAAACAAATCTTGATCCTATTTACAAACTCCCCCGCTTTTCCATAATATTTGTCAGAACCGTTTTCGAATGTAAACTGTCTAAAAATTTGTACACATGTACAGTAATAATTTTTATGCAGTTTAATCAAGTACTTAAATAAATATTTTTCAGCTTAGCAATATTAATTAAATTAAAATAAGTTAAACATTGCGATCTTCTATTTAAAAAATATACGTTTGTCTTGTTGATTTTATTAGTTGATGAAATATGAACGGTGAATTTTGTAAACAATGGTATGTATATTATAATCGTTGCGCAAATTTTCCAAGCCCGTGTTTAATTTAAACTCTATTCATGTTATGTAAAAGAGATGTAAGTTTGTTTAAAAAAATAACTAACGCCCCCTCCGTCCTAAACTTTAAAACGTAACAACCTAAAATAGATAACAAGTTATAATTTAGGTATTATAGAATTATTAAATTTATTTGATATACATATTTTGTTGATAAATAATTAATTAATAAATATACGGAGTTTAAAAAGGTTAGCGAGAACGAATTATTGTTGTGAATAAAATGAAGTGTAAGTCTTATTATTGTCATAACTCATAAGGTATACGGTACACAAATTTCATATAATTTTAAATAGACTTAACAGGTAGGTTTGGTTAAAAACAGTTATTTCTAAATATAACTACAGTAGTTAACTCACAGCATGTTAAGGTGTCAACTGAATTTAGAAAGTAGTGCATATTCTACCTTTTTTTTCCCTATGGTTTGTGAAATAAAACATACACACATACATGCTTACGTAAACTTTGTATAATTTACAAAAATAATTGAAAAAAACTTGTAACTGTTTAGAACCGTGGTAACCAGGATGTGTAGCACATGTCTGGGGATAACATATCTCGCTCAGTTTTTTGAAATTTAAACTTATTCCATAACTAAAACAATATAAAATACACTTACCTTGATAAATAAAAGCAAAAATAAGCCAGTATAAATCACAAAACATTTCAAATGGGTTGTCATCGTATGTAATTTCATAAAACTCAAAACAGGTACAAACAAAAAAATTAGCAGGTACAGGAACTAATAAATTAACTTAATTTTAACAAAATCACGCACGATTTTCGACGAAAATAAACACTAAACATATTGAAAACTTCGTCAATTATTTATAACAAAATAAATTAACATTTTATTAGATTAATTGTTAAACACAAAGAACAGTCTTGTACACAAACTACATCACGAACGCCATTATGCTTTCTGACAGCTCAAGAAGTTCTTTAACAGTTTAGATTGTTTCTGTGTGATCCAGAGTGCAGCACCACACCAGGAAGTGCCTCAACCAGTTTGAAATACGGCCTCAGAAGTAGGCAACAGGTGGAACTCAAGCGGAGTTGTGGGTGGCAGACACGCCTTTGATGTAGGCAACCAACACGTGGCTACCGTACCATTATACATAAAACAACAAATTTCATTCTTAAAACCAGGGATGGAAAACCTAACGTAACGATACCCAATAACGTTATAATAACGATTCAACTATAATTTTTTATACAATAACCTAACGATATTTTTATAACGTTATATAACGTTATAATAACCGATACCGTTTCGTTAAAAGTTATTTTGTATCGTTATTCTCTATAAATTAAATTTTTATATAGCGATCTTTTTATTTTCAGAAGATACAATATTTTGTTTGTATTTTAGAAATTAAAATTAAAATAAAATATCTCAACCTCAACGTAATTTTGTAGGTACTATTTTTTAAATTTAAATTTACAGACCCCAAAAATAATTTCAGACTTACAAATAAAAATTATTTTTATACAGCATGTTTCTTAAATAATGCGATAAAATTCGGGGGTGATACTTAATCGAAAATTAAAAGGGGTCTTTCATATTTTTTTTTCTTTAGGGTCTCCTTTTGGAGTTACACCCCCCTAAAGGGGATCGGTAAAATTGGGTTTGTATTTTGTTTCCCAAATTTGGAAAAATGTGGGAGATTTATACTTATAAAAAGGTTTCCCATAGTAATATTTTTAATCATCTCCCACCTTCACAGGGGACTGATAAGTGCGACTCCTGTTGGTTTTTTTATCAGGACTTTTTGGTGGGTTGAAATCTAGCAATTTTAAATTTTCTTTAAAAACTTGATTTATTTAGAAGTTTTTTTTATTCTTTAACTGTTCTCGTTCAACTCACCAAAAAGTTCTGATTAAAAAACCAACAGGGGTCGCACTTATCAGCCCCCTACGAAGGTGGAAGATGATTGAAAGTAATACTATGGGAAGTATAAACATCAACCAAATATTATTTTCCTATATTTATCTAAATTTGAGAAATAAAATAAAAACTTAATTTTATCGCTCCCCTTTAGGGGGTGTAACTCCGAAAGGAGACGTCTAAGAAAAAAATGTTATATAAAAGACCCCACTTTATTTTCAATAAGGAATCACCTTCCGAATTTTTTTCGCATTATTTAATAAACACCCTGTATATCATAATTTATGTAACGTTATATAACGTTATATAACATAACAATTCATATTTTTAACGTTATTTATAACGTTATGTAACGAAAACAAATAATAAAAAACGTTATACAATAACGTAACGATTTAATAAGTTATTTCATCCCTGCTTAAAACGGATTACAACTAAAAATCTGCACAAAACAGAATCAACTGGCACATGCCTTAATGCTTTTAATGCATTTTCGTGACACTAACGGTTAGCATGCCATGCTACTTACTTTTTGTTTTGTTAAATTACGTGATGGTTCAAATTTAAACCGGAATGTTGTTTCTAAATCCAAGAAAATTGATCAATTGAAAATCAACTTTTTTTAGTAATGTAGTAGACTATCTAGAAGCCGTTCGTGCTGTCATTGTTGTTTCGATTGTTGTTTTTGTTTAGATTTGTCAACTATGACAGAGCAACCAGTTCATAACTCTGTTGCGCTACGTATTGTCAAATTTCTTTGCGACCAAAACGTAAAACCCTTGAACCCGCTGAAATTCTTGCAAGTCCGTCAAGAATATGGAGAAAACACCCTTTCAAAGAGTCAAGTGTATCACCGGTGTCAAAGTTTTCGGGAAGGTCGAGAACGGATCGAAAATCTGGATTATGTGAGACGAGCACGACTTGCGTTACCGATGAGAATATTCAACGAATTGACGTGCTTATTTGTAATGATCGACGAATATGTGTACGTAAAATGGAAAGCACGCCACAGATAAGTGTGGGTAGCTTTGAACAAATTATTCATAAGCAACTGAAGTACACAAAAGTTTCTGCCGGATGGGTCCCAAGACTGCTTTTTTTTTAAACAAAAACAAAGACAAGTTCAATTGTCAACTGAACTTTTAAACCGATTTGACTAAGAAGGAGAAGCGTTTCTGAACAACTTGGTTACATGTGACGAAACCTGGGCTCATCATTTTATTCCAGAGTCTAAGCGGTCAAGCATGGTATGGCGGCACACAAGTATCTACGCCAAAACCCAAAAAAGCAATAGTTATTCCTTCATCGGGGAAGATTATGGCTACCGTCTTTTGGTATGTACGGATTTTTTTTTACCGCGCGCTCAACAATTAATGCCAATTATTACTCTCAAACGTTATTCGAGCGAGTGAACCCCACTTTTCGATCAAATAGGCGAAACCGATCGATCAGAAGCGTGTTTCTTCTTCACAGGACGCCCGTCCCCATAGGGTTCAATTGACCCAAAACACACTGGCTAAATTGAATTGAGAAACAGTACCTCACCCTCCATACAGTCCTGAAATGTCGCCTTGCGACTTTCATCTGCTTGGACCTCTTAAAGAAGCTCTAGGCTGCAAAAGATTTGAAGATAATGATGTGGTGAAAAACTTTGTGCAAAACTGCTTAGCACGCAACCGAAAACCATTTATAAAGAAGGTATTATGAAGCTTCCAAGAAGATGACAAAAGTGCATAGAGTTAGAATGAGAGTACGTCGAAAAATAGTATATGTTGTGTTGTTGTCTAAAAATTTTGTTTAAATAAAGCGTTACAAGAAAATTCCGGATTAAATTTGAACCACCCTCGTAGTTATTTTATAAAAGTAAAAAATGTCATGCAAAGAAAGAACTGTGCGAGAGCGATTGTAATTTTTTTCAATATGCATAATTCTCTTGGTAAAAAATATGTTGTAAAATATTTTACTAAGGAAGGTATACCAAAACGCACAATCTGTTATTTTAAAGCGTTCTAAATCTATACAGGGTGGTGCACTTTTTAGTAGGAGGACTTTAACAGGCGATAGAAAAACTTATTTTAAAGCGAATATTTCATATCAACATGGGTCCAAAAACGCTTCATTTTAAAGATACAGGGTGTTGAAATTTTCGAATAAATGTCGATAATGTTTAACCGTTTCTCAACCAGGAGATATGTTTAAACCAAATTTCGTATACAGCACCACCTTCAGGTTACCACAATCGGTGAAAATGTCAAGTCCCACAAGCAACCAGTGGCGGAGTTGTGGAGGTTCAGTTTCAATAAATTTTCTAAAAAACTAGTACGGACCTGTTCAAAATCAAACTCGACTTGTTTTTGGGTAGAACATTTTATTCAAACATGAAGTGTCTCTTGAATTTTCTCGTATTTGGCACTGTTTGGCGCGGAATTGGAATTATTTTACTATTTTTGCGAACAATTTGCTCATAAGTTCCATCTAAAAATATCGCGAAAAGCAGAAAATTGCAACTTGCGAAGTAAATGCTCATTAATCGTTAATTTAGCAGAACTTCTTCCCTCATTATTAGTATGTTCTGTTATTAAAAACTGCAAAAATCGATAATTACTTCTTTATTACGAATATTGGCTATATTTTTAGATCGAACTTCTGTGCAATTTTTCGCGAAAATGGTAAAATAAATCAAATTTCGCGCCAAACGGTGGCAGATACCAAGAAAACTCAAGAGACACTTTTTGTTTAGAATCACATACTCTAACCAAAATAATTTTAAGTTTGATTTTGAACAGGTCCGTACTAGTTTTTTATAAAGTTTTTTGAAACTGAACCCCCACAACTTCGCTACTGGTTGCGTGTGGGACTTGAAATTTTCACCGATTGTGGTAATCTGTAAGGTGGTGCTGTATACCAAATTTGGTTTAAATATATCTACTGGTTGAAAAACGGTTAAACATTATCAATATTTTTTCGAAAATTTCAACACCCTGTAACTTTAAAATGAAGCGTTTTTGTACCCATATTGATATGAAATATTCGCATTAAAATAAGTTTTTCTATAGACTGTTAAAGTCCTGATACTAAAAAGTGGACCACCCTGTATAGCCACTTCCAATAGAAAGACTAATTGGTGCGTATCATAGTTTTGCTAACCAAACAAAAATAAATATAAATTGCATTACATTGCATGAGTAAACATTATGTAACGATGATGTCACCAAATTTAATAGAACTTAATCACGTCTTGATTATATTATGTGAAGTTTTATGTACAGCCAATTGATACATATACTACCGCCAATGTACAAACGATTTAACAATTTTAAGACTCTTATCACTTCGTCAGTAGTAATCTTATTTAATTATCTGTTTAAATATAGGTAGTTTTTGATTAAAATTGTATGCATCATACGTGAATCATTTAATTATTTAAGTGTGTGCAAATGTTTTATTAATTGAAAGCGTAACAGATTCTTGTATTAAAAATAATAGCGCTGTCGTTTACAAAAAAGTTATGTATCATATTTCCCGTAAATTGCATATTTTTAGTCCTGTAAAAATGTTCTGTATTTATATCAAAATTTGTTACATGTAACAAGTTTTCAAATTTCAAGTGGGTCTGCAAAATTTTTGACCCAATATAAAGCGTTATGACAATGAGCCGTCCTAAAAAATTAATTAACCTTGAGAACATATATTAGAATGTTAAAAAATTGTGACAAAAAAATCTGATTTTTAAACTTTATTAATATTGATGGGCGCCTTTTATCAAACCTTAAGTTTTTATATTTTTTATTTTCATGTAAAAAACGTATACCACTGGTAATGTGAAACTATCGCAAAGCACAAAAATTTAGATTATTAGGTACATCTATTAAAACTGGAGAAGTTTTAAAATTATATACCGCCGAGTTAAATATTTTGCTTGCATCAAGTAATTATCAATTTTTGAAAATTGCTGTAGATTCAATACCACATGTAAAATTTCTTTAATTTAACTAAATGTTTATTTATTGATATAATGAAGTCTTCGTCCAGGCATCGATACCCGAATTGAGTATCTACGGTCCAACCAATACATAACAGGAGTAGAAATGTTTTTGAACAAATAAGGTACTTTTGAAACATTCTTATCTTATTTATAAGTAGAATTCCTTCTTAAAAAAAACCTATACAGTTTCAAAACTTTTCTTTGGTAGATTCCTTATTTATTGATTTACTTATAATTATATGAAGTTTTTGCGACCACGATCTTAACTGGCAATAGGGTTTTTCTGTCGGTCTATTTTAACCTATTTAATATATCCCTGGAAATACTTATTGTCCGGGGAAATTACATAAAATAAGTGTGAACTT
This sequence comes from Elmis aenea, assembly GCA_947652605.1. Lineage (NCBI taxonomy): Eukaryota > Metazoa > Arthropoda > Insecta > Coleoptera > Elmidae > Elmis > Elmis aenea. The sequence goes on from OX393581.1 coordinate 33,857,293, forward strand.
TTTCACTAAACAACTTCAAAGAATTTTAATACTTTAAATCAGAGGTCCTCAAACTTTTTTGTCTCGTAGACCACTTGCCATGTTTATCGGTTTTGGGTAGACCCCCTGCTTACCTGATATTGATTTTTTGCAAATTCATCAACTTTTTTTCCACAAAATAAAAACTTACACGCAGAGAAAATAAAAACGTACGTGGGCGGAGTTGCGTGCAACTGCTAGTTTATATCTTAAACAGTTTCATATATCAGAAAATATACCTAATAACTTAAATTTTAATATAATTCTTCATAACGTTTCATGAACATTTATGTTTTAAAAATTTTTACTTCATAGGAACTTTTATAATTTATGTAGATAGTTATATGTCTTTTATTATAAAGTAGTATTATGTAAGTAAATAGGTACTATCTGTGTAAAGTAATGAAATATGCTATATATCTCAGTAAACATTCACTTTAGGGAAAAATGTTTTGAATAAAAGTTGTTTGGTAGGTACTTAGTTTTCCACCATAGGATAAAATATTTTTTTTTCGAATAACAAACGCGCAATGAAAAACAATTGCATTTTTTTAAATGACAAGATACCCCCCATATTATACTCATTCTATAGAGATTTTTTTTCTCTTTTCAATGGTGCAAAACTTTAGTACCCTTACTTAAGCAACTTTTTGAGAAAAACGCAAAAATTATTTTAATTGATTAGTATTTATTTCTAACAAAAACATCATAACAACTAAAATTTTTGACGAAATCTACAATAAGTGTTCAAACTGTGAACCATTTACAGCTTGGCAATGATAAACTCGGTTTTTAAACCCGTTTATAACATTACCAACCATTTCAGGTGTAATTTCTACAATAAGATCTTTTAAATTTTCGATATTCTCCGGCCTCTTAGCATAAACTTAATTTTTAAGGTGACCACATCATTGATAAGAGAAAACAAACCTCTATCAAATGAGTATAATAAAGGGGTACCTTGCCATTTAAAAAAATTAAATTGTTTTGCATTGCGCTTTTGTTATTGGAAAAATTAAATTAGTCTTATGATGGAAAACTAAATACCAAACAACTTTTATTCAAAACATTTTTCCCTAAAGTGGATGTTTACTGAGATATACCTATAGCATATTCCATTCCTTTTGGACACACTGTATAAAAGGAAGTACCATCAGTAAATTATTGCTTTTAACATTATTTTCTCGTTCGGTCCACTAAAATGTAAAGTAAACAATTGTGTAGTCAAATGTCTTCCTTTATTGAAATACCAGTATTTTGTTTTCGGTGTGCAATTGTGCAATGTTTCATTTTTGTTGCTTTCTTAACAAGTGTGAGAAATGTATTATAAGGCAGATAAAATTTATCTCCTTAACATTAAATACATATTAATAGTATCACAGAAATCATAGTTTTTTCTGCCATTAAAGTATTATTAAGTTCATATGTCATTATCACATAGTTGTGTTGAGAGAAAAAATGTGAATTTCCAACGCTCTAAAGAGTTGTAATTTCAAGGAAACAAGTAAAATTTCAAAATAGAAGGTTAAACTTTACCTTCTTAAGAAGTTGTAAATAATGTGAAATTTTGACTTTTGTTCTTGAAATTTTACCTTTTTAAAATTATTTCAAGTTGTTCTTCCAAGTCTTCATAAGATAGATACTAGACATTAACAGAATATTTTTATTATATTTTATATATTCTTACGTAGCTAAACACAGTGAACTATTTTATTTAAACACGCACTTCTTTGAATTGGTTGGCGAAGCATTAGTTGTTATTTAGTTACATACTGTACAACTTGTGGGTTGCAACAATAATTGTAAATTTCAGTTATAGCGTCTTGGCTACATATTTATAAGTAAAAACGAGTTGATAATTTACAAGTCAAATGCAACAACAACAAACCTAATGGTGGTCTACAATAAAATTATTTGTAATGTAGTAGCCCACCCGCCGTTCGTTTTTTGTCTCTTTAGAACCCGTTTTGCACGTACTCTAACACAAAATCAAAACAACTAAAACTTGTTCTTTAGCGTAATCAAATCCCCTATTGGTAAAATCAGTAAACAGACACACTGAATGTGAATCGTCTTACAATTTCTTTAGTTCAACAATAATAGTGATGGTGAGTGTAAACCTAGATTGGTTAAAATTATTATGTAGTTCTGATTGTTATACCACTAACGCACATTTTTTTAAAGTTTACTAATGTTGTGATTTATCTATGTATTTTTGCGCGATCGACGGAAAAGTGAAGCTTTTATTTTATTTATGCACATTTGAATTAATTTATTCTTTACATGGATCGCAGGCTGTATATGACACACTGCGCATTTCCATTAGGATTGGAATTTCCAAACATCAGAAATGTATTGTATGACTGTCATTTAACAAACTATTTGGTGTTATACGATAACAGCTACTCTATTCGTTGATTCTTCGCATAGCAATTGCGCTTGCTAAGTTTCGATTTAAAAATTACGTTAAAAAGACAAATTGGTCCAACTTTTAGCGCTTTCTAATACACATATTTATTTTATTAAAACTACGATTAGTATACAGCGTCATTCAAAAAGTGCAACAAATATAACGTTTTTTATTATCGACTTAACAATAAATGGCCTAAAACTAATTTTAAGATTAAAAAATGTTCCATAAAAATGCATATGACACTAGATTTTAGTGTTTATAGAAATATTCGCGAGTAAAGTTTATTTAAAGAGTTACAAAACAAGTATATATAGGTAAAAGTTGTTAAGAAGTCTTAAAGCTAAATACGAAGTTTGACTAGCAATTTCCATTTTTTATTTAATAGTAGATAATTCTAACATTAAAATAGTCTGCAACATAAAAAACTTTTTTATTATCGATTTCTAAGTTAACTTTGCTCTTGATAAAGTTGATGACCTAAAAAGTTCAACAATAATTTATATGTAATTGCATTTTAGCGATTTTTAAAATATTCGCAAGGGCAAGGTGCCCTTATTTTGAGAGTTACAAAAAAGTTCATAGGGAAACAATACTTTGTCAAATCTTATTTCTGCATTCTAAATAATTTTTCCTATGCACTTTTTTTGTAATTCTTAAAATAAAGGCACCTAACTCTTGCAAATATTTCCATAGACGATAAAATCTAGTCTCATAAAATATGAATTTTTGTAGAACTTTTTTTAAATCTTAAAATTAGTTTTAGGTTATCCAACAAATTTGATCAAAAATAATATTTTCTAAGATATCAAAATTAAAAACTTTTCCATGTGTTGGCCGACTTTTTGATTAATGCTTGTATACTTTAATTACATTTAAAAAAACATGTTTCTTAAATGGTGGATATTTATTTATTTCAAGAGTTACAATATTAAATTTCGTATTCTGATCAAACACTGAGGGCTTAACCATTTTTTATACGTTTTGACCATTGCAATTAAATGAGGAAAAGGTGCGCTGAAATTTTTAAAATAAATGTAATACTCATTGAAACAAACGAATATTTACCTTACAGTTAATAATTAAAAACTGGTTTTATCTTAATTGCGGTTAAAACCACTCCTTGTTAAGTTATTTTAGTTCAAAAAATTGTAATTTATCTTTGGGTAAAGTTAAATTAATACAATTCAGTGAAAAAAATTAGGAATTTTAAATCATTTGGAAAATTTTATTTTGATCGATATCCAAGTCATTGGAAATTTTTCAATAAACAATTTTACAGTGGCTTAATTTTTGCTTGGCATTTTTTTAAAATTTTAATATTTATATTTAAAAAACTATTAATTTAAAGGTCATAGCTTTACAAGCTAAATAGTGTGACAAAAAAACATTACCATTTATTTAAAAATATTAAATCAACATAATATCCACAACCTAATAAATTTTAATTGCTTGTTGGCCAACCTGATGCGGAAAAGATATTTGATGTATTAAAACGGCGTATTTCTTAAAGTTTATTTAAATGCCAATAGTATGATTTATAATTAAGTTAATTATAAAATCTTATCTTCTTAGGTGTACGAACAGTTTAATACTTTTGTTCATATTTTTTGAAAAAAATGTTGAGTATTAGCAGGTAATGATCTCTCAGAAAATATCAATTTTGGGTGTAAAACAGACTTAATGTTTTTGAAGAACATTAGTACATTTTCTGTTGGACTGTGTAAAAAATATAGGGTGTTGTATTTAAGAAACATGAGTTATCGATGTTTAAATTTTCACAAGTTTGACCCAGCATAAAAAAACGCCCTGTATAATATTTTCAAAATATAGCTTGTGCAAATTGTTAATTAATTTATTTTCAATCTAAATTTTAAACGAATTTGTTCTGCCTTTTAAAGATTGCTTGGGCGAGATTTTTCGGAAAAAAAATTATAAGTTGGCAACACCGACACAAAGTCAAAATGTGAACAGACATTCATGTAGAGGTTAAAAAATGACATCCGAATACCAAAAAATATTCAGGTTGTTCCATTTAAAAAATCTTTGTTTTTGTTATAGCGCAAAAATGGGACACCCTGTATAGTTAAAAATAATTTTAAGACGTAGATCTTTTCAAACCAATAATTTTATGTGTTACTTTTTTTTTGCTATTTACTACGGGCGGAGCGCCATGAAAGCCCGACGCACTAATGCAGGACCCTGTATATTGGTGAAATACCTACATATGTGATTCAGGTTGCATTTTTCGTTAGCTTTAAGATGACCATCGACTATATTTATTTTCTTGCAAATCTACTCGTAAGAAGCTCATTCGAGTTGAATTAAAATCTTGTTTTATGTTAATCGTTAGCCGATAATTTTATTTAAGCTTTCACGCTGTTGTCCGTGTTTGGAACCACGTCTTAGGTTTGACGTTTTGACCATGTTATTGTGGTCTTTTTTAAGAAGTGACTTTCTGAATGTCATTGAAATTGTAATATAACCGTTAATAGTATATTTTTCATTACATAAATAAGTTACAAAATATTTCAGTTTTATTCCTCCGAACGAAGAAAAAATAAACTCTAGAGTAAGCCCCTACATACTTGTGCTTAATGATTATTATAAAAAGTTTGCGGCGTATGTATTTTAACGTAAGGATACAAATTAAAATCGTATTTAAACAGCCCTATGTTTATTGATTTTACTTGAAATCTCAGTTTGTATTTAATAATATAAAAATCTCTAAAAAAAATGTGTGTTTATATAGTTTATTTTTATTTTTTATAACAGGTATTAAATTAATAGGCAAGCTTAAATGTGTAATTTGTTTTAAATAAGAATAATGCATTTTTAATAATTTATTATTTACAAATACTTAAATTGAGATTTAAATTTGTGCAACATTAATCTGACGTGTAATATTTCTTTATTGTATAGTTTTTGTCACAAACTGTGTGTAACAAAAATGATTTGTTTTCAGATTTCTTACCAAATGCTTTTAAAATCATGTATGTGGATTGCTGTCTTCATTATCCCATTAGTAAATGGCCTAAACGAATGTACAACAACAGTTTTTACTTCATCAAGTTTCCCAAAAACTACAAAAAATATCATTTCAAATTTTTGCGATATAGAAAGAATCGAATCTGGAGCATTTGACGGTTTTACCCAATTATGGTTATTAAATTTAAGGATGAATGTCCTTGAAGAAATACAAAGAAACGCTCTGCGAGGATTAACTAAAGTGCAAACAATAGATTTCTTTGATAATAAGTTGGTTCGCATAGAAAAACACACTTTCTCGAATTTAAAAACATTGAAATGGTTGAACCTCCACAAAAACCATATCAAATCTATCGAGGCGGAGAGTTTTAAAGATTTGAGTAGCTTACAGAGCCTCAATTTAGCTGAAAATAATTTGACAAGATTAGAAAGTAACATATTTACAGGACTGCAAAATTTACTTACGTTGAAATTAGAGACTAATCAAATCAAACTAATTGATGCTAATGCCTTCCAAGGCCTTCAGTTAGTTGCTTATATCGATTTAAAATCTAATTTAATCGAAAATTTAGACGAAAGTACATTTGCAAATTTGTTTGAACTGCAAACATTATTGCTTAACCAAAATAAAATCAAAAACTTACCTCCAGGCTTATTTAAAGATCTTATAAATCCTCAATTATTTGTTACTACAATAAATATTAATAAACTGCATCTTCAAGAGAATAGTATTGAGAATATACCTCAAGATTTGTTTAAAAATCTGAAGAAACTTAACGAACTTCGTTTAGAGAAGAATCAGTTAAGATATTTGGAGGAAGGCGTTTTTAACAATTTAGAAAGTTTGGAAGTCCTATTTCTCGACAACAATAATTTTGTGGACTTACCTCCAAGCATATTTGAAAAAATGAAGACTTTAAAGTACTTATATTTAGGCTTTAATTACATAAACAAACTAGATCAGCGATTATTTGGGCAATTACAAAATCTTATCCATTTAAATCTAACCAGCAATGCATTAACAACGTTGCCACCTAATATATTTGCCAACCTCAAAGCCTTAAAAGTTTTAAGATTAGATTATAACCGTATCGAGGAATTAGATCCGAATGTCTTCCTCGGATTGTCTAAACTTGAAAATCTAGATTTGTCTTTTAACAAATTTGAAGGATTATCGACAGATGTTTTTGCTGGTTTTGAAAAGGTAGATGGACTTTTCTTTACTGATAACAAAATTACCAGGATAGGCCCTAATTTTGTCCCAATTTCTGGAACATTTGGAACTATCGACTTAAGTAACAACAACTTCAAGTGCCGAAAGAGCGACAATAACGAGGAATTGGACTCGTGTCTGCGCTTGGAGATGTTACCCAATCCTTCGTCAATCAGTGCCCTAAGTTTAGTAGGAAATGAAATAAATGATATCAACAATCTTAACTGGAAAGGATTAGGTAGCTTGGAAAATCTGAATTTAGAGAACACGAATTTACAAAGAATATCAGGCGACGCTTTTAAGAAAATATCAACCTTGAAAATACTCAACCTGAAAAACAACAATCTTCAAATTTTATCAGAACGCGTATTTTCTGGACTAGACAAATTGAAAACTTTGTATCTCAGTAACTGTTCGTTAACATACATACAACCAAACAGTTTTCAACATTTAGCTTCCTTAAAAGAACTGCAACTAGATAATAATAATATAGAAATCATAGAAGCTAACATGTTTGCAGGTCTAAAAAAACTGGAAACACTTACTTTAAGAAACGCTGCAATTTACTATATAACGCAAAATGCTTTTACTGACTTGGCTGCTCTGAGATATTGTGATATGAGCAATAATTTTATACAGAAACTGGAAGCGGACACTTTTCGCGGACTTCAACAATTGAACATCCTAAATCTCACTTCTAATAATATAGCGAGCATGTCTCATGGTACTTTTAATCATCTGAGATACATTAGAAAACTTCACCTCGATTTTAATAAAATTACTACAACTTTAAGTTCGGTTTATGCGGGCATGCTAGATCTGACAACTCTTGGAATGGAAAATAATAAGTTATCACAGCTTCCTGCGTACTTATTTGGCAATTTGCCGCGTCTTGAGTTTCTATTTCTGGGCAATAATCAAATTAACAAAATTGATCGAAACGCTTTTCTGGGTCTGTCCGCTTTAAAAAAGATAGATTTGCATAATAACAACATAGAAACTATTCCTCTTGCGGTATTTAAATCGCTATCTTCTTTATATTTTATAAATGTGACTGAAAATCCAATGACTATTGAAGAAATTGAAAAACTTCATAAAAAATATCCGTATGAGTCAAGTGAACACTTAAAATCGAGGTTACAAATAGTTTGGTAAAACTTATGAGTTCATAATTCGTTATTTTAATTCTGTGATACTTTATCGACATTACTAAGTAGTAAGAGCTTTCTTTATAATATTGCAATAAGGCCAGTTTTTGTTCTGTATTATTTCTTTATTATTAACTTCCTTTTTGCCTTCATGTCTAATTATAAATAATACTACAGTAAGAATAGTTTGTAATATGTTACATGTACGTTAAATAAAGATACATTTATTTCGTCTTGATTTTTGTGTATAACAATTAAAAAAAAATTACAAATTGTCTTTCAGGTAAGAAAAACAACTGCAAATAAATTTAATTTACTAACAATCCCATTACATATTGAAACCATGAGAAAAAATATCGGATGATGTTTTATACTTAGCACAACTGATTTAAAAAATAAACAGCTCCCGAAATTAAAATATTAACTCAGAGGCGTAGCTAGGGGGGGGGGGCAGGGGGTACATATGTCCCTGGGCGCCACAGCTTAGGGGGCGCCAAAATGAGGATCGATTTAAACTAACTTTTGTATTTTAATTTTATAAAAATGAATGTATTTTAAAACGTGAGATGTTAAACGAAAAATTAAAAATCTTGAATATTCAAAAAATTAGTGACATTACAACCCTGGTCTGTAATCTGTATACACGCAATAGTCACGTGACCGCTAAATAATGGCTCCGACGCGTCTTGGATTTCTGCTAGACGTAAAAAGTCTTCTGGCTAAAACAAAAAACGATTCACTTCATCAAAATTGTTTAGATTTTGGAAATTTCTACGACACCGACGTCAATGGTCACGAATTGTTCACAGAAATCGGAGACTGCAAAATGCTGCTCAATACCCGGACTGAAATTCTACCAGAAATTCCTTTAGACCTTCTTGGTTTTATCGTATCATATGGAGATGACGTGTTTCCCAATATGCGTATTTCACTGCAAATTCTTTTAACAATTGCTGTTTCAATTGCAAGTTGTGAGCGGTCTTTCAGCAAACTAAAGCTTATTTTATCATATTTACGTGCTTCAATGGGACAAGATCGTCTGAGTGATCTTGCACTCCTTAGCATCGAAAGACAAACCCTTGATTCTGTTAATTTTGACAACGTAATTGATGAGTTTGCGACAGTCAAATCGAGGAAGATCAATTTATAGTAGAATTCCAATTCATATATACTACACATACACACTCACGGACCAGTACAATAAATATGTATAGAATTTAGTTTTTATTAGTATTTTGTAATTTTAATAATTAATTAGTATTTATTTTAGTATTTTAGTGTTTATTAAATAAATTGTTTCAATCCATAAAAAGAATTTTTAGTTTTTATTCTATTTATGAACCATAATATAAACTGAAAATAACAATTTTTTGGGGGACTCCGGCCCCAGTGAGTCTCCAGACTCTCGATACGAGAAGGGGCGCAGATTTTGTGTCTTGTCCCCGGGCGCAAATTGCCCTAGCTACGCCACTGCATTAACTTAATACCTGTAACATATAACATGTTCAGTAAATTAGCTTGATCAGTGAGTGAAATGTCCTTTTGTCAAACAAAATATCACTGTAAGAAAACCTTAGTCCCTTAACTGTTTTATTTAAATAAAAAAGAGTTTTGTTTGTGCAGCGCTGTGAGACAAGGTAGGGTCTAGGGAGGGCCATGTGCCCAGGGCGTCATGCTATACCTAAAAAGGCGCCGACATGCGCCCTTAAAAGTATTAAATATTAATTTAAACAACAAACATTAATATTATTACTTTTAAGAAGTGAGTCGCCTAGATGCAAAACTGACTATCTCCACTTTTATTGGAAATGAGATAATTGAGAAAAACTATAACGACTTGCACAGTTTAGTTAAAATTATTGTTTTTGTTGACAAAATTAAGGAAAAATATTAAGAATAATCCACCGGAACCTCAAAAAACAAACTCAAATCGTTTAAGAGAAAAATGAAAATTAAGCACGCATTTAGCCACTTTTGCAGCTAATTCAGGTTTTGCCCGGATTTGAATTAAAAACATAGCATTCATTTAATAATATCATAAACCGTTTACTTCATCTGTACCATTGTCATCGGTAACAGAATTTATAATGTCTTTATGAAAATTTAATTTATATTCTTCTGACTTTGAGAGCCAATCTTTTCCAAAATGTTTGATTGGTAACTCATTTACATTGTCTTTTTTTTGTTGCTTGATGGGCCGATTGCCTACTGGTAAAAACTTTGGAGCGATCATCTAAAGGGGTTTTCCCCTTTTACAAATTGATTGAGTCATTTTTATAATTCATTTTACCTTTCACAAACATTTTTCCTTTTTTACTTCTGCTTAGAACAAATCTTTTACAAGAGGATAGCTTAAAAGGCAAACAGCTTGTTGGTTTCATCACATTTTTTTATAGCGTTCCTCCAGTCAAATACCGTCCAATCTTCTGCGAGTCTCTTCACAGTACCATGAACTTTGAAAATGTTGATATAGTCTTCTGGATCTATTATGGTATCTTTTTTTACGAACCTGTTTCTCTATCTGAGCAAATACGCGATCTGATGGTAGACATGAGACATGAGTGCCGAGTGACAGGGAAAATTAGCTGTATTGTATTAATTTGTTTTGGCGCTTACAAAAAACCATTTACAAGCCATTGCAATCATACATTTGTTCTTATTTTGTCCAGTACACCCGTCGGCCATTAAACGAATCTCCCTCGTATCATCATCAATTTCAATTTTAATAATGCAGTCATACACTGCTGATACAATTTCATTAGAAGATTTTGAACTTTTGTGTTCAAACCAAGTGTAGATGAAAACATTTTGGGGAGACAATTTGCTTTTTGACGTTCCCACAACAACCGTAAAAATTGTAAATATAAAATTGACACTTATAATATGTAATTTGGTCAGGTATTTTTGGGAACACTAAATTTTTCTGACGAAATGGTGAGTAAATCTTTCCTCTCTTCCTTTAGAAGCCCAAAGAATGCTTTAGCACGGGCTTTCCTTTGGGAACTTTAAACTTACAAATCGCTCTGGATCCATCTTCTTTCAAACACGTGCTTGTACACAACAACTCGAACTTGTTTTAAGTTTAAAATAATTCGTAAAACCTATGAAAATGGATTTAACCGTATTTGTAGCTAAAGATACATTTTGCCATTGGATATAACCGATTTTGCATCGATATTGATTTAGTCGTTTCTGCTACTATGTAAAATAGGAATTGCCCGGTTTTGCATTGGACCTTTGCATTTAAACGGTGTGGAGCACATGTTTTAGTCGGTTTTGAATGTCAGGGTATGTCTATATTCACAGAGAATTCAATTCTCTACAAGATGGCACTGTCAGTTTAATTTGCACCCAAAATGGATATAACCGAGTTTGCATCTAGGCGCCTCAAGTATTGAGTTGTTTTTCAAATTCACTTTTAAATGGCATCTAAAATTTTCAAAAATAATATTTGATAGCTAACAAAATTTCATATCGCATGATATATAATTTAAACATTGTTTGAAAAAAACTTATTAATCAATTAAAGCAAATATTAGATCAATCAACGAAACAAAAAGTAATAAAATTATTTTAAAAATCATAAAAAGCACATAGTATTAATATAATGCATATTATATTGCAATACAATAGAAAAAGTGGAATAGTATTGTCAAAAATCACAGTTAAATTGGAATTTTGGCGCCCCATTATCTCTGCGCCCTGGGTTCGTGCCCTCTTTGTTCCTGCCTATTCACGGCTCTACTGATAATAAACATTCGCATAATCGCATAAATAAAAGATAAACGCAGTTGAAGCAAAAATACAGGAAAGGCAGCTGGGATGGTTGGGTCACATTAACAGGATGAAAGAAGAAAGGTTAACCAGAAAAGCGTATGAAGCAAGAGCACAGGGAAAAAACAAAAGAGGTAGACCGAGAAAAACCGGGCATGACGAAGTTAAAAAAGCAATAGCGGATAGAAACATCAAATGAGGAGCAGACATTCAAAATGCGTTTTGTCCAAAATTTAAATTTTTGACTTTAAGATGGCGTTACTTTCAATAATACCATGTGCGCCTTCTAGTTAAACCTAGACTTTCAGAACATATTCTGTCCCCTTATAATTCAGCGATAAAAAAGCCTTGGCCATTCAATATGCGTTTTGTCCTGTGTGCATAGACTTTCAAAACGCGTTTTGTTTCTGTTTTGTGGACATAATGCATTTTGAATGGAACTGTTGTACAGATTACCCTATTTTTATATAGTTCTTGTTTTCGTTACGTTGTTGATAACAGCTACTTACTTAGTGTAATAAATTGTAAGAATGGACGACTGTGAAGATGTAGGAGACCGTGACAGAGGCAGTCGCAAAAGAAAAATTAATGCGACAAGTAGGGAAAGAAAAAAACAGATCAGGTAACTTTGCATATTTTAATTAATTTGAGGTTATGTATAACTTTAAATATTGATAGGTACTCCGATCATGACTCTAACTTAGAACTTTTTATACAACCTTGCAACCATGAATTTTGCAATAGCATATCCCTTCAAGAGCTAAGGCAGTGTCGGGCAAAATTTTATCACCACGCAAATAAAATAAAACAAGATACAAAAATATCTCATCTGCTTCAAGTATATACGCCCAAAAGGCAAAGGAGTAGAAAACTTACAGAAAAAAAACATCACACTATGTTTGTGAAGTACAATTTGTGGGTTAGCTCAGGAAAGAAAGAGGTGTGCCAAAAAATGTTTCTATCTGTCTTTAGCGTGAGTCAGTGCAGAGTACAAGACATAGCTAAGAGGATGAAAAATGGTTCGGGTATATCTGAAAACCGAGGAGGAGACCAGCGTTCAAAGAAAAGTATAGAAAAAAAACAAAAAGTGCAAGAATTTATTCGTAATTTAAAGGGCTATGAAAGTCATTATGGACGCGATAAATCTCGTAGAATATATTTATCTTCGGAATGGAATATTACAAAGCTTACAAAAGCTTATAACAAATCTGTGGGGCCAAATTTACAAGTTAACTACACATTTTTCAGGCGCATATTTAATTGTGACTTTAATATTGGATTTGGTTCTCCAGCTACGGATGTTTGTGGGTTTTGTGTGCGTCATCAAACCAAAATAAATTTATGTCGTAACTCTCAAGAGAAAGTAAAAATCATGACAAATTTAAGAGTGCACAAACTTAGAGCTAAGCAGTTTTATATGTTAATGAGAGAAGACGAACCTGAGAGTGTTTCTTACTGTTTTGACCTGCAACAAATTTCAATGTATGCGTTTTGCATAACTGATATTTCCAGCAAAACGCCTGTATTTTACACTTAGCTGGAAACCCAAGCAGGAAGAGGAGCTATAGAAATTGGTTCTGCTGTTTTTGACTTTCTCATTAACATGAACCTCCCTGAGCATGTAAAGGAACTTAAACTTTATTCAGATGGATGCGGGGGCCAAAACAAGAATAGCCACATGGTGCACATGCTTATGATTTGGCTACAACGGCATGCACCATCTACATTAAAATCAATACGATTGTGTTTTCCCGTACGCGGACACTCGTATCTACTCGCGGATCGTGTTTTTGGAAGGGCAGAAAAACTTATAAAATCCTATAGTACTATAAAATCACCTGAAAAGTACTGGGAACTTTATTCGCAAATTGGAGAGCTGCGAAAATTAGGTGAAGAGTGGAAAGCTATTTATAACTTCAAAGAAGCTCTCAAATATTTGAAAAAAGTTTCTGCAATTAGCGAAGCAAAGAGAATTTTTATTAAAAGAACAAAGAATGGAGGTTTAGCAATAAAAACAGAACAGTTTTACAGAAATGACGATGTGGCAAGAAAATATGAAACCCTGTTGCAAAAAGGGAAAAAAATGGACAGGATCGTTTTACCACAAGTATCATTAGGTAAACAACTTAAAGAAAAAAAAGTTAAGAGCCTAAATAAGTTACTGATAGAACTCGGTACTGAAAATTGGAGAGATGATCCAGAGTTAAAATGGCTTGCACTAATTTTGCCCGAAAATATAGAACTTGGTGGCGAAGACAATGATGAAAATGAAGAAGAGGAGGCCGAACAAATTGAATTGTGTCAATGTCATGAAGACGACGGAGGGGTCAAATTATAAATTTTTATGTTATTTTAAATCTTTGTTAATAAAAGTAAAGTTTATAATGAAGAGTGTAGTTATTTAATACTATCAAAGTGCATTATGTCCGTCCTTGGTCCAAACAAAAGGAGTTTTGTTCTCTCTGGACAATCAAAATGCATTTAAGCGCGGTATATCTTCTCAATACTGCCATTAAAATTTAAAATTGAGGTTTGGCTTTTCTCAGTTATTAATACTAGTTTTACCTGTTTATTGACATTTCAAAGTTATCCCAAAAATGTATCTGTATTTCACAGCAAACTTTCTCTTTTCCTGAAAATTCTATAATTTGGACAAAACGCATTTTGAAAGTCTGCTCCTCAAATGGAAAGACATAAAAAGGCTAGCACAAGACAGAAAAACATGGAAAAAATTCAGCACAACACAACTCAACAGTCCTACACCTAACAGCAGAAGGACGACTAAATAAAATAATAATCGCATAAATTACGTAATATAAATTAAATAAAAATATAGAAGATATTTGCAAATTCCATTGTAAAATGGGCTAAATTTTGTTTAATTTTCGTTTAATTTATGTATTTGTTTAATAATTTTCATGCCCAACGTTAACCGAAGGTTACTGCCTATGCTACTGTTCAAGGACTGAGAACAGAACGAAAACGTTAAACGTAATTAAATGGACTTTTTATAACAACGAAAACGAAATTATAATTTACTGTTCAAGAACGAAAAAGAAATTGATAATTCCTAAAACCAGTTTTTTTTAACCGATTTTATCACTAATTAATTTTAAACATTGAACACACGCGCAAATTTAACGTCTGTGCTGGAAAAACTCTCACGAGGCAGTAAAATATCTCACTTGAAATAAATAGGTGAGCTTCACTTTTCTCCATATACAATATACATAAATGTATAAACATTTTTATTGCTAATACTTGCAATTTCGTGCAAGACAAGTAACGGTTCAGATATTTTCTCTTTCTAATTTGTTGATTGGATCATCAATAAATAATATACCTACACTTGATTGATTTGAATGAAAATAAAAGGCAAACATAACCTTAAATTTGTAACTATACTATACCTAAATACTTGCTTTTTCTGTTTTTTGGTCTTTCTTTGGTTTCTTGAACACATCTGGGTTTCCAATTTGAATTTCGATTTCACCTTCATCCATTTCATTAATTTTTACCGCACAAAAACTAGGTACAATAACTTTATGGAAGCTTAGTGAAGAAGTAAAGAAAAAGCACAGCAAAAACTGCGCACTGAAAGTAATATTAAAAAACTGCATTTTAAAAGTAATATTAAAAAAACTGCGTTTTAAAAGTAATAAAAGAAATCAAAAACTGCAGTTTAAAAGAAACTCATTTTTTTAAATTTTACTGCAGTTCCAAAGAAACATTTTAGCGCATGCGATTCAGATGCATTCAGTGTATATGATACCATATTTGGTCAATTTCTGTAATCGAGTCAAGATTGCTCGTTATATAAAGATGATAACTCTATTATTTTATTACTTAAGGCATTTATTAGGTGAATGGTGGTTGTCTGTTGCAATGTATGTGTACCAGCGGCGTGCGGTCCATGGATGCGTTGGATGCGGCGCATCCCCTAAAATTCACTTCAAGAATTTTTTTTTCCGTATCATATTTGAATTTCGTGTAGCTTTAATTCGCTTTGATTTTATTTTTTGTTACGTGATAATTTTATTTATTATATACGATGTTTTGCCTGCTCGAAAATTTGCGTGATATAATCTACATCCAGCGAGCGGCTGACGAAATGTGTGCGATGCACAGCGCTAGCAATTGTGAGCCCGACTGAGGGATGCGTTTCTGATTGTGGATTCGAAATTTGCGTTCTTGGCGCATGCGCACTGCGATGCAGTCCCTAGTCTATTGCCCGCATCGTTGCTTTACTTAACAGCTACGGGAAGCGATTACTCTCATGGTTCCTCTGTGTGGGGCAACTGTTATATGGTAGGGCAGCCGCACTCGATTGATATTACCGCACGCTACAAAATAATCATTTCCTTTGTAAATTGATTTTTGTTTACTTTCTTTAAATCAAGCTTCTTTTATTTAAATAAACTTAACTCAATTTTTAGTGCACTGTTTCGCTACTTAGAATTTTGATTATTATTTAATACGACCCATAAAATGGATCAAACTGTGGTTAATAATAATTGCAATGTTTGATTGAAAATTTAAAGAATATGAAAAGAATTTTCCGGATTTTCTATTACAATCACTTCAGCCAACTTATAGAAAATACTTTGATTTTATGAAGTTAAAAAGTCAATTAGTTTACTTGTACTCGACTCCCGACTTTCATTTAAAATCTATAAATTGCATAAAAGAATTAATTGCGAAAGATGAGCTAAAAGATGTTTTGACAAAAGTATTTAAATTAATACAATTAATTTGCACTATACCTTCCACGAGCGCATCGGCTGAACAATCGTTTTCGACAATGAAAAGAATAAAAACATTCACCAGAAGCAGCCAAAATGACGATAGACTGTCTGCTCTCGCTTTAATATCAATTGAAAATAAATTGTTGCTAAATATGAAAAATGAAAAAAGATTGTATGATGTTGCTATAGACGAATTTTGTAAAAAAGATCGTAGAATAAAATAAATTAAAAAAAAAAAAATGTTCGTTTTTTTGGACAGCATCCCCTGGTTGAAAAGTCACCGCACGCCACTGATGTGTACCTGTATATATCAATTTCAAGAAACATGAAGATATTTACGTAAGTATTTATTTTATTATTAGTTAATTGTAGCATTGTACCATATTTTACTTTACATTTATATTGTTAAAGCAATTTTTCTTTACTGTTACACCATTTCGTTATATTTCATCATCCTCCGTTATCTTACATTTTTATGTTTTTTTTTTTACCAAAACATGTTAAATATGTTTTAAAGCGTTTGGCAATTTATGTTTATCGATAAATTAGTGTAGCAAATAAATTTTGGCCACTATTTACTTAAATATTAGGAAAAAGTGTTACGTAACTGCAATACCGGTTGAATTTTGACGGGCATTTTTATTCTTCCCCGTTCAAAAACTTGAATGTCGATACGATTAAAGTTGGGGTGCCAGAATTTTTAAAATAATTTTAACTCTGCTCAAAACTTTATTGGTGGATTCCGTTTTCTGTAAATCATACGATATTTAGAGATGACGTCATTTTTATCATAACTTATCTACAGCTTGTCAAACATAGCTTTGCGTTTGATATCCTAATAACGGTGTATGAAAAACCTTAATGCGTAGTAAACTTGAGTGTTTAGGATCCGCACTGTGAACTTAAAGTTTTTTATTCCTCTTTACTTTTTAATTTTAATTTGGTAGTCCGGTAATTTTGCAATTTTCATATATGTAACCATACCATAAGCGAAACAAGTTTATTTAATGCAATGTATTTACTTGCAATTAGAAAAAAAAGTTATTAGTATTTTAAGAAAATATGTTGTTTTCTTTGTTGCTAAATAATTTTTTTTAGCTACAATTTTCATGGTTTTGCGCGCCCCCTTCAGATATTTCGCTTCATACAATATTTTTAATACTGCACTAACAATTTTTCGATCTCAGGTATTACGTGCAGCAGTATGTTTATTATATTTTTCATATTTATGTATAGATACTAAATATTGTTCTAAGCCATAAACGGTATGATAAACAAAACTGAGTTTACCATTTTTGTAATTTTGACGCCACGGTACGGCATTTCACTACAACTGATCGGTGGTTTACAGACCCTTGAACCTGTGGTTAGGGTTGCCAGAATATCTCTTAACCGATTTTTTTGTTCACTTTCTTTTTTATTCCGATATTTTTTGTCCTCGTTTTTTCCTTAGTTACTTTTTGTCGATTTTTTAAAAAATTATAGAACTAACTAAGCCGTTTATAAGCCAAAGCGATAAACTCCATTTTTTGATTTAAAACAAAATAATTAGTGCCAAAGCATTTGATTGATGCTTAACTTTTTATGTTTAACATAAATTTCCTTAATAATTCGTTTTAATACCACTTAATGGCAAAAAAATTGACTCTCGAATAATAAATTATCTATTACAGAACTAACACTTAGCCCGTCCTAGGACGGGTGCATTGTATATCTTAAATTTAAACTATTACAAATTTCTAAACCTTTAAACTATTACTTTTTATAATACCGTGAGCTGCAAGTTAGACACTGTTATGTTACCGGTGAGTAAAAATTTACGGTTCACTAGACACAACTCAGTCGGTCAAATGAACCCGTAGTAGTTTACTGCGTTACAGATATTTTGTAGCTATATTCATGCGTTTCAGAGTCACAGACTCACAGAGTCATCCTGGACTTTTTTATGTATTTATGTATAAACAATTATTACAGGCGATATAGTATTCCAGAAATATACTAGTTTATGCATTTTATATGTCGTTAGTTGAAAGCTACGCATGTATTAATTCATTTTCACAATGTTTATTTGACTTTACATTTTAAAAGGAACTTTAAAAATTAATGTATACCATTTAACAAATTTCTCTACTTTTTGTTTTGTGGAATTAATTGATTCGCAAATGAGCGGCTCAGTGATATACAGTATTAGCTGTTAGTATCTATTATAAATTTAAAGTTATTGTTTTGTTTTTTACTTATAAATTTATTTTCTGCTTTGTTTGATGAAGTAAAATATGTTTACATAAAAAACTTTAGTTATTTACAAATTGTATTTTTATTTACTATTGGCAAAAATAAATTATTGCTAACGGGTGTTTTTTTTTTTTTTTTTTTTTTTTTTTTTGAAAAGTTTTCTTTTTACACTTTATACTTCTGACAACCGCACCTGTTTTATGTAAACCGCCCAGTGTTAAATATTTGATCTAGTCCTAGGTGCCCTTTTAAGCAAACGAGCCCTATGGTTTTACTTTTCATCATAACGAAGGCACATGTAGTGGTTTCTCTCGTGCGAAAAATCTCACTGCTTTTCGCGGCATTCGAACACACTTAATCGAGTCAGTAACTTAAGCTAGTCCGTAGTCCCTATACTTCCTATTACAGCTAGATTATTATTTTTTTTGACATTAAGTATACATTTGATTATTCTCGCCCTTTGATAATTAAATATTTTGTTGCAGGTTCATCATATCGATGGTAACTTTCGCTTTTGCCGCACCCTTCGAGGAATGCATCAGCAAAAATCTATATAAGGAACTGGACTGCACAGGAGTACGCATCAATGGTCGCCAACTTCGTGTTATCTCCAGTAGCCCTACTACAATCAAAACAACATCGTTGTATCTTATTGCAAGTTCATTAACTACTGAATCAGTGCAGAAAGTTATCTACCATTTTGTTAATTTGCAATTTCTATACCTGAATGATAACAAAATTACTCATCTTCACAATCAATTTTGTAAGCAAAAAAAGTTGAAACGACTTGTTCTAGACAACAATCCTCTTCAAGTTGTATCCAAACACACCTTCACTTGTCTTCCACGTCTACAATATGTTTCTTTGAGGAATTGTGGTCTAAAATACCTAGACAAGGATACTTTTAAGAATACCCACATAACTGAACTGGATTTGTCTGAAAATCACATAAACTATCAAGAACTTATTAGTGACCTTCAACTAAAAGTGTTCGTACCTCCGATTTTTGAAGATAATAACTTTTCTACAAAGAAAAGTGTGAGTACAGACATCGTTTCGACATCGTATCCTGAAAAGACCACGAACACTGTTGCGCATAATACCGCTAATTTTAATATTAATTCGTCTCTTTCTTCCGTTGTCACAATTTTGTTGTGCTGCCTCATGTATTGTGTTTTAGATCGTTTACGTTATATAAAAGCATTCTCGGGTAACATATCTGTTAATTTTATAAATATGTTTTTAGTTAATGTTAGTTATAATTGTCAACCATTTACATGATTACTTTTTGTCGTAATAATAACAGCCATTATTCAAGGGCGGATATACTGATTTGTAGCAATTTGCGAAACAGGAGTTTAAAGAAGAATTGGTTAATGACACCAACAATTTAAAGATGAGAGTGGCGATGAAGACACGACGGTTTGTAATAAATACATTGTAGATTTTCTCTCAAAAATTGTGTGTTGTTTTATTAGATAAAGTAATCATTTAGGAAGACCAACTCAAAATAAAGCTTAATAAGTAAATATTGCTGTGTAATTTTTTATTTTTAAATAACACGCGCCTCTATTAGTACCTAAATCAATAATAGCAGTAAAAATTACAAAATCATCTTAATTTCAGTTCGTTCTGTTTCTGTAACTTTTGCTGCCGTTATGAATGTTTTAATGATAGACAACAATAAAATTTGACAACAAACTGACAGTAGTTATTTGTATCTTGATTTTGCGATAGTTAGTTTTTTTGGTTATTTTTTTACTTTAATTAAAAAACAAAACCTTTGATGATGTTTCTGAATGTAGTTTTTTATTCTGCGTGACAATGTAAAAAAAGGGAGTTTAATTTGAATAAATTGAATTGGGGTCATTTCCTGCTACACCAGAAATGCAAAAAAAAACTAAAAATACCATCAAAAAATTCTTTATTTTTGACAATATATTCAAGCCAACTAAAAAAAAAAGGTTTGAAAATAACTAAGATAGTTGATCCAGGACGTTGTCCCAACACGGTTAATAATTGAGTAACATATACAATCCTAACTAGCCAAAGTATAAAATAATGTTAATATTCTATGCTTTAACTATCGAGAACCAGTATTTTATGAAATACCTAGGTATTGCAAATAATATCGACTTTAGTTATATGCGAGTAGTGTTTAAGATTTCTCCATAGTTTTCATTTCTCGTGAAATGAGAAATGACATCTCTCGAGTCCCGAGAATTCTCATATAATATATAAATTTGCATTTACCCGCTTAAATTTAGTTTAAAAAGTTATATAACAATGATTATGACTCTTTAATATTAAATTCATATATTTTACTTATTATCCTAGCACATCTTGGACCGGCACATAATAAATTAATTTTAAAATTCATCAGAAATTTATTTTTAATTTATTATTTATAACGTCAAAACCTGGATTTCATTATTAAGTAAGTATATTATTTTATAGAAGATAATAACCGTAAGTGATTTTAATTAAACATAATTCTAAACATCTAAACATTATGAATCACTTAAAACTTAAACATATACAGGGTGTGTATAAATTGGCGGAAGCGCTACACGTGGCGATGTTCTTCGTAAAATTCTAGGTAGACAATGTTGTACCCTGCTACCTATAGCCTCGGAAACCATTTAAAAAACATTAATATGGCAACATTGCATCCGTTGATTTGCGTTTGGGCATTTTTTTATTAGCAATTTTTACTTAGATATTTATAACATTTATTCGAACTGAACGCCTTCAGTTCGTAAACATAGCTGTATTCTTTTAGGTATCGTCTAATACTAATACAAAGAAGAAATCATTACGAGAAAAACAGAGATGACAGCTAATGAAAATGTTGCCATATGTATTATTTACATTAAAATTAGTGATTCACATATTTTTAACACCAATTTTTGAAAGAAAAAACACAATACCTATCTAGGAAAAAATATTATTCAAAATTTATTTTTATTCCAAATCGCAACTTTTTCATTAACAGATATTAAATAATAGCGCTTATTAAAGGACTGAATGTAAAAACTTTGAGGACCTCTTGCAGACACAGCAAGCATGGTACAACATTTTTGTATTAAGATTTTCGACATAGAATTTTACGAAGAACATCGCCACGTGTAGCGCTTCCGCCAATTTATACACACCCTGTATAAACAAAATTAAATGTTTTCATTGTACAGATTTAAAATATTTTTTTCTTTAAACACAGAGCATCTAAAGTAGTACTAGACAATCTATATCTTTTTTTTTGTCACAAAATCGCAACAGAAAAATTTCGTTCGTTTTGTGTCGATGTAGGCTTTATTGTGGATAAAGCATTACTGAATAGTTCTAAATTTTTTGTTCTTGTACCTGATGAATATATTAAATTCTTGCTTAATAGTTTTATTTTTGTCATTTAAACTAGAACGAAAAAAAAACAAAATTTTTAATTTTTTTTTCGAGAAAAAACTTTGAAAAATTACTTTATCTCGAGAATGTCTCGAGAAGAAACATTATATGCAAGGGACGTTCAAAAATAAACAGGAATTTTTTTATTCTGTTCTTGTAAAGAGTTCAACATAATCATGACTCGCTGTCGCTGGGCAAACACTAACATGTTTGAACTTGTCAATAGTAGTGCTAGTTTCTCTTTCCATCATCCCTGATAGTTGTAATTAACATGTCGTGGCAGGAAGTTCACAACAGTGTTGCGCAGCAAATTATCATTAGATTTTTGACTAACAATGGTGTCATTTCATCTCAGATTTATTCGAGATTTAAAAATCAGTTTCGTGATGAGTGTCTCTCTCAGTCTGGAGTGTATGGTTGGTGCGGTCTTTTAAAGAAGGCCGGTGAAAAGTTGAAAATGAACCACATGCTCGTCGATGGATAACCTCAACCGATGAAGACAAGCTGACTAACCTTCATGCACTAATTCGAGTTGATAGGAGAATCAGAGAAATCGTTAAGAAACTTAAAATAAGTGTTGGTAGTTTGAAAACGGTAGTTAAAGATCGCCTTAAGTTTATCAAGGTGAGTGCCAGGTGAGGGTGTAGGGTGGCAGGTTGTGCACCGCACAAGAGCTGCTAATCAATGATGGGGCGGCAAATTTCTGAGTAATTTAAGTTTTGCATATTTTGTATTATATTTATTTTCATTTCGCGCCAAAACGCCAGATTGTTCAAATCATCCAGTTCAGAATTTAAAGTAACCTTTGATAAGAATTTAAATATGAGTTTTTAATGCGATTTTTGTTGTTGAATGCTTTTTGTTAAGTTTTTTATATCAGATTGATATTTCGTTACTTTTAATAAAATGCTTGCTGGACTAGATTCACCCGTTAATGTAGGTATTTCTGAATTTATTTTTTATCAAATTCATTTGTGAAACAGCGACTCACATGCATATGTGGAAGAAAATATAGTTAAAATAGACCACGCTAATTTTTTTAAAGATTTGAACGCTTCTGGAATCGTTTGCCAGGCATTAATAATTTGCTTTCAGCATTATTATTTATTTTTTCCTCCAAACGTTCCCTTTCATCAATGTCTAAATTTTCCCTTAAGTCTTAAGTAATAAACTGTTGTCTCCAAATTGCACTTGATTGAAAATCAATTATTTGCATTTAAAAGGTTTCTAATTTTAACCATTCGAAAATGTTCAAATCTTTATTAACTTTGTTTATGTTTGGGTAAATTATAGGTTTGTTCCAACAGCAGTTTAAAACCGATCCTTGCATGAAGCATGAACTGTTTTATTCGCATGTGTGAACTATGTATATGAACTAAATGTATTGCCCAGTACTAGCCGTTGTTGGAACGCTTTTACGACTGGCCTAACTGTAAATGACATTTGCGTCTATTGGATTCATAGAAATGTGCGCATCGCTAGGGTAAACACCTTAATATTCTAGCACTAAATGAGATTGAAGAGCGATGCATACTGCATAGCCACCCGAGCTCACGTTAGTTATCAACAGCGCATGGTATGGTAACTGTTCTATGATGGTAACTCGCCCATGGCGGCTGAATTCTATTTTGTACTTCAGGCCGTATTTTATAATGCCGCTACTACATATACAATATTTAAATATTCTAGACAATAACCGGGTAAGGTACCAAAATAAAAATTCAAACTGATTCAAACCACAGAACGTTGTCAATTTGAAAACTGTGTTCTAAAATTGTTCTTTTAACAAACCTTACAAATTACGGGTGTAATGTTTTGTTAGGTAATTTCTGTAACTAGTACGCCAAAAGGTCGCCTTATCACTCTAGTTTTTTAATGTACTATTAATTATTGTATTTTGATTTCGCTGCTTATGCTGCCGCCTCTCTGCATCATAGCACGGCACGGCCCTGCATTGTTATACGATAGACGTTATAACGATGACCCCGATACATTGCTTCTTGAGTAGTTCCACAACAGAATAAACTGCATCTGGGTTTTATTTATTTGATATTAATTACACAATGTTACAGTATTAAAAAATCTGCTCACCTCATACACCCCCTCCTCTACTTTCATATCAATGTTTTTTTCTATCTCTATATCAGTTATATTACTTTCAAGACTTTATTCTTAGTTTATCAAGTACAGAGACAACATTGTCATATTAAACCTTACAAGCAAACGTTATTATCTGCAAGTATTCTATTACTTGCCATTAGTTTCAACAATGAATACAGTCGTGTAAGTATTTTTTTATGTACTGTTTTAGCTGTAGCATTGTTACAAATTTTAATTTATATAGATATATATTTGTTAAAGTAAATAATTGTCTTTATTGTAAAATCTTGCGCAATATTTGAACATCCTCTGTCTTACATTTTTGATATTTGTTTGCCAATAGATTTTAAATATGTCTAATAGCTTTTGACAATTTATTTTTATTGATAAATTGATATATCTGTTACATTTGTGCCACTGTTCATTTAAATATTAGGAAAAAAGTTTACGTAGCTGCAATACTGGCTGAATTTTGAAGGAACATTCTATTATTTCCTGTTGTAAAAGTTGCTTGCTGGATACGATTAAAAAGGGGTGCCAGAATTTTGAAATACTTTCAATGCTATTCGAAAATTTATAGTTGGATATTGTTATTTATAAATCATACGATATTATGAATCATGCAATGAATCATACCTACCTAAGTGAGGCATTATATTTCAAGCACTATATCACTATTTATCCAAATTGACATCTGATAAACATTATTATCGCTTTTATTCACTTTGATTTTAAATTGTACAGTTGCTGTTAAGAAGCTTATCACCTATTGCGGCAACGCAACGATCCAAATTGTTAATTTGCTAGAAAAAATTTAATGCATAGTAACATCACTCATTATTCGGAACTAATTGGCCCGATTGCATAAAAGCAAAACCGGGGGTCAGGTTCGCCGTTAGGTATGAGCGATATGAGCCTGCACCCGGGGCCCCGCTCTACCAGGTGCCGCGTTTTAAACAAAATAGATATAATCTTATACCCTCTACTTCAGTATTTTGTTCTATAAAAAAACCATTCTCCTTCAGCATGAAGGTTTTTTGTTACTATTATTAATTTAAAAATATACAAAATCTGCATTAAATGCGATTAGTTTATCAGATGTCATCACTGAACGCCTAATTGTATCTACATATATTATATAATTATAAATAAAAATATCTTTTCATCCTTTGCATTCCCTATCTAAATAATGTCAAAAAACAGCGTTTTTAACTAGTTTTGCGAAAAAAAAACGATTTTAAACCAAAAACCGTTATAAAAATAAAGTTCTCGATTTCGGTTAACCGTTAACCAATTTTTTATCGGATTCGAGCCTTGCCAAAACTAATGTAAAAATGGCATCGATTATTCTCAGAAAGGGGTCACGCTTTTAGATACTGCCCAGGGCCCCGCAACTTGTAACGGCGGCGCTTTCTGGGGTTAACACCTAAAACTAGGAAATATCAGCGCGATTAAGTTGATCGGTATGAAACTAGCTAACACCACAAAAATCCTAGGTTAAACCGAAAATTCCGAGTTATTTAACAATAAACTGCGCTTGAGCGGTGCTAAATTCTAAACCCGTCGATGACCGTAAATTACCCCGGTTCATTAGTTAATATTCAACAATTAAATTATTTAATTTTGAATTATAACAAAATATATTTAAAAAAAGTTACGTTAAGTTAACATTTCTTTGTTGTGGTATTAGTACAACTGTGCTTTGCTGTAGTTTACTGTCAATAAAGCCTAAACCAATTAATTTACATAAAGGAATATTCGGCATGTACAATAAATAACTTAATAAGTTATCTACTTTTATAAAGGAGCGTTGTAGTTTAACATTATAGATCTATATTAAAAAAATTCCAAACAAAATATTTAGTCGGGATTTAATGCCGCGACCTTTTTAATGGCTAACACAAAAACATCACATTCATCGACTTAGTATTACAAAACTAGATTAACTAACAAACTCTTTATTGCACAAAACCTTAAGACTTTGTTTATTCTGTTGGTAAATATTTTACACATCAACAATAATTTTATATTTTAAAAAGTTTCATTGAATATTTATATCATGTATAATTTAACAATTTAACAAATTGTATTTTTATTTACTACTGAAAAATATAAATTATTGTAAACGGGTGTTTTTTTTATACTCTTTTTTTTTAAAGTTTTTTTTTACATTTTCTACTTCTGGCAACCCTACCTGTGATGGTTGTTTTATTTAAACCGCCCAGTGTTAAATATTTGATCCAGCCCTAGGTGCCCTTGGGTTAACCCAACTTTTATGCAAACAAGCCCTAGTTTTACTTCTCTCATCAAAACGAAGGCACATGTAGTGGTTCTTGCGAAAAATCTCACCGCTTTCCGCCGCATTCAACCACACTTAATCGAGTCAGTAACAAGCTAGTTCCTATACTTCCTATTACAACTGCTTATTATTTCTTTTGACATTAAGTATACATTTGATTATTCTCGCCCTTTGATAATTAAATATTTTGTTGCAGAATCATCATAACGTTGGCAACATTCGCGTTCGCCGCACCCTTCGAAGAATGCACCACCAACAATCTATACCACGAATTAGATTGTACGGGGGTAAACATCAACAATTTTCATCAACATCGAAATAGCGTCGGTAACCCTAGTGCAATGAAAATAACAACGGTGTATTTTATTGCAAGTTCGATAACTTCTGAATCAGTGCAGCAAGTTATCTACCCTTTTGTTAATATGAGATTCCTATATCTCAATGATAATAAAATTAGTCATCTTCATAATCCATTTTGTAAGCATAAAAAGTTGAAACGACTTGTTCTAGACAACAATCCTCTTCAAGTTGTATCCAAACACACCTTTACTTGTCTTCCACGTCTAGAATATGTTTCTTTAAGGAATTGTGGTCTAAAATACCTAGACAAGGATACTTTTAAGAATACCCACATAACTGAACTGGATTTGTCTGGAAATCACATAAACTATCAAGAACTTATTAGTGACCTTCAACTAAAAGTGTTCGTACCTCCGATTTTTGAAGACAATAACTTTTCTACAGAGACAAGTTTGAGTACAGACATCGTATCGACATCGACTTCTGAAAAGACAATGACTGTTGCTCGTAATACCGGTAGTTTTAATTTTAATACCTGTATTACTTACGTTGTCACATTTTTGTTGTGCTGCCTCATGTATTGTGTTTTAAATCTTTTACAGTGCTTTTTAAAACATACCGATGTACTGATTTGTAACTCTTTTGCGAATTTCGTTAATAAAACCAACAATTCTAAGATTGAAAACACGACATTTTATAATAAATATAATGTTAATTTTCTCTCGAAAATTGTGTGTTTTAGTATATACTAATTGTAGTAGGTAGATAAGTATGCTAGTGGGGGATAATTGATTAGAGACAGTACCGTTTTGTTAATGACCAGAATAGGTCGATCTTTTAATATGTTTAATAAACATCAGTTATATTAACATGTGTGTATTATTTAATTACGAAAATTAACTAATAGATTTAAAACACTACATTGGCGACGAGGATAAAAGTTTGTTAAATATCGCTAATCGCGGAAAATTGTGAATTATTAAAAGCAGTGAAAAAGAAGAACGGTTAAACATGCCGAACGAAGGCGATGTCGTTGCAACACAAGGACAAATCATCGGGACTCTAAAAGAATTTGACCCAAAGATTAATTCATGGGAAGTGCATAAGAGGCAATTAAAGCAATTTTTTAACATAAACAATATAACCAAAGACGCTAAACGTCGATCCCTATTACTCCATAGTCTAAACGAATTCGCGTTTAAACTATTATCAGACTTATGTGTGCCTGAAATAGCGGAAAATACAAGTTTTGAATCATTAACGCAACTCTTGGACGATTACTTTTCTACAAAAAAATCAGTGTGGGGTGAGCGATACCATTTTTATGCCGCTAAACAAGAAAAAGATGAAAGTTTAGTAAATTGGTCTGCTAGAGTTAGACATTTAGCAACACTGTAATTTTAATGAAAATTTGCCCATAGTGTTACGAGATAAATTTGTGTTCGGATTGGCAAATACGAGTTTGTTAGAAAAAGTGTTTCAAGAAAGTGAGATGCTATCATTTGAAAATGCCGTTAAAATTACTCAAAATATGGAAGCTGCACGAGGATACTACAAGGATATCAATAAAATCGACCAGATGCAAGTAATTAAAGAAGAAACTTTGGATGTCCACCGCATGGGCTACAAATATCACCATAGCGGAAACCAGCGTGGTAGTTCATTCAAACAAGGAAATTTCCGTCCATGCGCAGGTACATCACATCACTCAGCCAGGACAGGATCAACCAATAAGGCAACAGCATACATCTGCAAGGTTTGCGGGAGATCTAATCATCAGGATGTACATTGTCGGTATCGTAATTATTCTTGTAATGCATGTGGTGTAAAGGGGCACTTATCAAATGTATGTCAAAATAAAAAAACGCATAAAAAGCGAAATCAAATTAATTATAGTTCAATAGAAAATGAAAATTCAAGTATTGATGATTGTAAGGATGCAGTAAATGCAATTCAGGATTTAAAATTGTTTAATATTAAACTACCAAATAGTAGTAATAATCCAATATTAATAGATATTTGTTTAAATGGTAAAAAAATGCAAATGGAATTGGATAGTGGTTCTGCTGTATCTGTTATTTCGAAAGATTTATATGAGATAAATTTTAAGGTGAATCCATTATTTCAAACTAATACGACTTTAATTAATTATGTTGGAGGCAACATAAGGCCTGTAGGAAAAGTTAAGCTTGAAGTAAAATTTAATGAAAACAGTCATGTTTTAGATTTTTATGTTATACCAAATGGCGGCCCGCCATTATTAGGTAGAGATTTTATGTCTAAATTTGAATTAATTATTAAGACAAATAAAATGTTACAAATAACGCCAATGGAAAATATATTTCAAAGATTTGGGGAAATTTTTAAAAATGAATTGGGTACTTTTAATAAAGGAAAAATTGAATTAAATTGTAAAGAGGATATTCAACCCAAATTTTTTAAACCTCGACCATTGCCGTTTGCTTTAAAAGCTAAAGTAGATTTTGAAATTGACAAATTGTTAAAATTAGGTGTATTAAAAGCCGTAGAATATAGTGAGTGGGGAACGCCGATAGTGCCGGTTTTAAAACCAGATGGTTCAATACGCGTGTGCGGGGATTTTAAAGTAACTGTTAATCCTGTTTTAAAAATTGATAAATTTCCTTTACCTCGGATTGACGATTTAATGACACAATTACAAGGAGGGGAAACGTTTTCGAAAATTGACCTTTCGCACGCTTATCAGCAAGTTATCTTAGATGACAAATCGCAACCTTTAACGACCATTAGCACCCACCGAGGTTTATTTATGTATACAAGATTACCTTTTGGAATATCATCAGCTCCGGCTTTGTTTCAAAGGATAATTGAAAAAATATTTCAGGGCATTCCTGGAACCATATGTTTTCTAGATGATATACTGATTACGGGACGCGATGATAAGGAACATATGGATAGATTAAAGGCAGTTTTGCAGAAGATACAAGACTGTGGTTTACGGGTAAACAAAGAAAAGTGTAAATTTTTTCAAAAATCTGTAACTTATTTAGGTTTTCTTATCGACAAAGAAGGAATACACAAAAGTACGGAAAAAGTTCGTGCATTAATTGATGCACCGAAACCAACAAATGTAACACAACTAAAATCCGTTTTAGGATTTATTAATTATTACAGAAAATTTTTGCCAAACTTATCAACAATATTACAACCTTTGTATAAACTGTTAAAAGAAAATAATCCGTGGCATTGGTCACAAGAATGCGAAATGGCATTTATAAAAATTAAAGAAATGATAACATCTCCCACAATTTTAGTGCACTTTAACCCCGAATAGAATTAAAATTAGCTTGTGATGCATCAGATTATGGATTGGGCGCAGTGCTGTATCACGCATTCGAAGACGGCAGTCAAAGGCCTATCTCTTTTGCATCGCGGACACTGACAATTGCTGAAAAAGCATACTCACAAATTGATAAAGAAGCGTTAGCTTTAATTTTCGGAGTGAAAAAATTTCAACAGTATATATTTTGTAAATTATTTACCTTGGTCACGAATCACAAACCGTTAGTGGCTATATTAGGTGAAAAAAAAAGGTATTCCAACGCTAGCCGCAAATCGATTACAACGCTATGCGGTAATTTTGTCAGCGTATACATATAAAATTGAGTATGTTAATTCTCAAAGTAATGTAGCAAATTTTTTATCCCGAGCACCCTTACCAGAAACACTGGAAAATGAAGCAAAAGATTACACTTATCTAAATTATGTTTCGGAAGGTTGTTTACCGATTAATATTGAAAATATAAGAAAAGCAATTGAAAATGATACCATTTTACAACAGTTAAGTAGCTATTTGCGAGATGGCTGGCCACAAAAAGTAGAGGCAGCATTTAAGCCATATATGTTACGTAAAGATAGTCTTACTTTAGAGGATAGAGTGATTATGTGGGGATATCGAGTTTTAATTCCTTTAACATTGCGAAATAAAATTTTAAACGAACTCCATGCTTCTCACATGGGTATTGTTAAAACAAAATCTTTAGCAAGGTCATTTGTATGGTGGCCTGAGCTAAACGCTGAAATCGAAAAACTTCTAAGTCGCTGTGAACAATGTTTAAAATTAAGAAATACGCCAGAAAAATGTCCACTTATTCCGTGGAATTTTCCAAATCAACCTTGGGAACGATTGCATATAGATTTTTTTGGACCACTTAAAGGCAAAACATTTTTGATCATTATAGACGCTTTTTCGAAATGGATTGAAGTTTATCCATTGAGTAGTACAGATACTCAAAATACAATAAAAAAGTTAAGAGAAACCTTTGCTAGGTTCGGACTTCCAAAAGTAATAGTTACCGATAATGGACCACAATTTACGTCAGAACTTTTTCAACAATTTGTAAAAAATAATGCCATTGAGCATAAAACGAGTAGTCCATACAACCCATCAACAAATGGGGCTGCAGAAAACGCAGTAAAAACCGTAAAACATTTTTTGTTAAAAGTTGGAGTTAACAATAATAATGTTGATACTTTACTTCAAAGATTTTTAATGGATTATAGAAATACTGAACACTCAACAACAGCGGAAACTCCTGCTAAATTACTGTTGGGAAGAAGGGTCCGAACACGATTCGATCTGTGGATCCCGGAACAAAAACAAAACATGGATCCAAATAGTAAATTGGCAGAACAAGTAAGGAAAAATCAGGCTAGACAAATAAGAAACGCGGGAGGAAGAAGGTCAGTAAAATTTGAAAAGGGAGAAGTAGTGATGTGTAGAGATTATAGATCAGGAAGTCCAAAGTGGATAAAAGCAATAATAATAAAAAAAGTGGGGTCGCGAACTTTCATAGTGAAAATCTGTAATACAGATATAACATGGAAGCGACATGTAAACCAGATTATTAAGTGCGACTTGATGAATAACAATAATGATAATGTAAATAATGTAAATAGAGATAACGTATTTAGTAAAATGTTTTTTGAACCCCCAGATAATAGACCTAAGAGAAATAGAAAACCTCCAGAATTTTATAAAAGTTAAAAGTAAAATTAGTAAGGGAGGTGTAGTAGGTAGATAAGTATGCTAGTGGGGGATAATTGATTAGAGACAGTACCGTTTTGTTAATGACCAGAATAGGTCGATCTTTTAATATGTTTAATAAACATCAGTTATATTAACATGTGTGTATTATTTAATTACGAAAATTAACTAATAGATTTAAAACACTACACTAATAATATATAATAAATAAATATAGCTATGAAACGTTTTATTTTTAAATAGCACGCGCCTCCATTAGTTAATGAATAATGTCAATAAATATAACAGAATCATCAAAATTTCAATTTGCTGTGTTTCTGTAACTTTCACTGCCATTATCAATGTTTTCAATAAACAACAATAAAATTTGACAATAAACTGACAGTAGTTACATGTAACTTGATTTTGTGATAGTTAGTTATAGTAGTTATTTTCTTACATCAATTTAAAATAAAACCTTTGATGATCGTTCTGGATGTAGTTTTTTTATTCTGCATCTGAAAATGTAAAAAAAAAGAGTTTAATTTGAATAAATTGATTTGGGGTCATTTCCTGCTACACCAGAAATGCAAAAAAAAATTTAAAAAACATTAAAAAAGTTCTTTGACAATATATTCAAGCCACTGTATAATAATTGCGTAACATATACATTAACTACCACAGTATCAAATAATGTTAATATTCTATGCTTTAACTATTGAGAACCAGTATATCATGAAATACCTAGGTATTGCAAATATCGATTTTATATACGAGAGACGTTCAAAAATAAACAGGAATTTTTATATTCTGTTCTTATAAAGCGTTTAACGTAATCATGACTCGCTGGGCAAACACTGACATGGTTGAACTTGTAGTAGTGCTAGTTTCTCTTTCTATCATCACTGATAGTGATAGTTGTTGTAATCAACATGTCGGGGCAGGAAGTTCACAACAGTGTTGCGCAGTGAATTATCATTAGATTTTTGACTAACGATGGCGTCATTCCGTCTTAGATTTATTGGAGACTTAAAATCAGTTTGGAGATGAGTGTCTCTCTCAATCTGCAGTGTATGATTGCTGCAAGTCTTTTAAAGAAGGCCGGTAAAACGTTGAAAATGAACCATATGCTCGTCAACCGAGAACCTCACGGATGAAGACAAGCTGACTAACCTTGACGCACTAATTCAAGACGATCGGAGAATAACTGTCAGAGAAATGGCTAAGAAACTTACAATAAGTTTTGGTAGTGTGAAAACATTAGTTAAAGCTCGTCTTAAATTTATCAAGATGAGTGCCAAGTAGGGTTTCTCATATTTGACCATTTTTCTTGTCCCGGGATTCCGGGAAGAAATCGGCCTTTGTCCCGGGATTTCCCGGGATCCCGGGATGTAATAAATTATGTCAATATTTTTAAATAAATAACCCAAAAAATTAAGGGAGCGGTTTATTACTTAAAAACAACTCCAAGTCATATATGTAATACATTTTGCTCCATGATTATTACAAATAATTCAATAATATTGGTGAGAGAAACATACATTTGGGAATTATAACCTTTCTATTGCAATTTCATATTTATGAATACAATAATATAATTTTTACAATGAATTTTTGTAATGTGATTTAAGAAAACACAGGTGATCTGTGCTTCAGTCAATTAGTCTTTTTCTTAATTTATTAACAAAAAGTCCTGCTGCATAAAATGCTCTCTCAGTCTCTATTGATGTAGGTGAAATTGTCTTGAGAGCATCTAGCAGCAAAGAAACATCGTTATTATCAATAAAATTTCATTTATAAGCTTTTTTGCTTTGAATTATCAGGGTACACAAAAATAAAACTGTAAAAGTATTTTGAAGATATTAACTTTGTAATGGAGACCGGGCTTCTTTGCGCCATACTAAAAGAGAAAAATTATTTTGAAGTTTTTCCATAATTTACTGTTAGTAAAGACATTTTAAGCATAAAATTCTGATGTTATGATAGTATTACAAATATCTTAGCACAAAATAAACGAAAACAACAATTTTTTAAAATCCCGGGAATTCCCGGAACAAAAAGCATTTCCCGGGAAATATAAAATAGCTTAAAATGGACCGGGATCGCGGGAAAGAAACCCTAGTGCCAAGCGAGTTCCCCATCTTTTGATACCTGAACACAAAGAAAGAAGATTGGTTGCAGTCATACAACTTCTACTTCTTTAACGTTATGAAAAGGATGGAAACAAGTTTTTAGACTCTACAGCAGCCATATCCAATCTCAACCTGCGGGCCGCGGGTAGCATGCAGCCCGACCAGCTTTGCCGTGCGACCCGCAACACACTGTTTATATTATATTATAAGAAAGGTGATTTTAAAAAAATCTGTCATTCTAAGTTTTTAAAATCTTGAGACTTTAGCGCGCGCACAATCATCGATCACTAGTCACTACCATGATACAATAACTCCAAAGGTAGCATACTAGACGAACGTAAACGAGACCAGTTCGCGCAGTGACGTCACTCAGAGAGTAAAACACATCTATAAGTGCAGAATTACCTTTGTATTGTACAATTTAGGTCTGTTTTTTTTAACCAAGAGGAGTAAAAATAAGTCAAATTTACATTGTAAATGTTACCTAATAATATACTAATAACATTTTAACGTTAAAATTTGTATTTAACACTTGGAATTTTAAATATCCAACGAAAATGCAATGGGTTAGGTTGTAAGATTTCTGAACTACAGACTAGGCCAGGGTTTTATGCGTAATTTCCATGTTGTTTACATATTTGCTGGTTTCTATTTATTTATCTAAGTAGTAACAAAGTTTTTACCAATAAATTGTTCCGAAATAACGGCTTTAAAAGTAAATGAGCTTCACATTTAACTCCACCATCCTATCACTGTGGCAGCACCCAATTACACGTCAAATTTAATTTTTAAATAGATACTCTTTTTTGAAATTGCTAGAACACATGTAAAAGTTTTTAAAATAAATAATAATCTTTATTTGTTCTAAATATACAAAAAGGCATACAACATGTCACTATAATAATAATACTATGTGTGGTCCACATAGAAGGGCCACTATTGGTATCTCGTAAACGGTAGGAGCCAAAATTTCTTTGAAAATTCCCTTCACCTGTCAAATTTGCGTTTTCAACCAATCACTAATCTTACATCTTTTAGAGACTACTAATAGGAGCAATATTACACGGTAATAATTTTACATTCCTCTGCCAGGAGTTGATCCTCGTGTCAAATTTGCGTTTTCAACCAATAACAAACTCAGATTTCCTTTAAACGGCCAATAAACATAATCATACACTGATAATTTACTTTTCGCAATTAACAGATTTTCATGCCTTTATTGGTCGTTTCTAAGAAATCTGAGTTTGTGATTGGTGGAAAATATAAGATTTGAGAGGGAATAAGGTATTTTGGTCTTGATAATTTTTTGACAGATGTCGGCGACCAATAACATTACTTTAATATAGCTTAAACCACACCCCTGACACACCACTCTGACAGTACTTGTAAAATTTGACATAACAGATTATGTATGTACCTAAATACTATTTGGTTCATTAATTTTTATTAAAATATAATTCTTGAATTAAAAATTAGTTATAAATGATCTATTAATAATAACAATCGCAGTAAGTAGTAGGTATACTTTAATTTATCTAAATTAAACAACATTTTAATTTGACAGATAGGTTAGGTGAAGGAAATTCTCTGACAAAATATAACTCGTGCATTGCAAATAATCTATAATTTTTGACAAATCTTCACTCACGCAAGTTGAAGCAGAAAAAATCACTCAACTTGCATTCGGGCATATTTACCAAAAATTATCGAAAATTTTCAATGCACTTGTTTTATTACTACTGATAATCCTCTTCGGAAAAGTGTCTCGAACATATTCTGGAGTTTTCAATGTTAATTTTGTCTGATCGACAGCACGACACCAACCACAACTTTCTAATCACCGGGTCTTTCGGGAATGAAAAAAACCGAATATTGCCCGAAAAATGTTTTGACTGGTTGTCAGAATTGCAATTACATATGGCACAACGCATTTTTTCACTCGAAAATGTGTATAAACACCACAGAACACTATAAACAACTACCACGCTTAACCTTCGAGCGAGCGCGCAGAGATAAAATGTATACCTTTTTAAGATTTTTGGCGATAACTTTTTTTTTAGAGTTCCCGGCGCTGTCTAACCCAAAGGTATTCCTAAAACAATATTTTTGCTATATATAATAATAATAATAATAATAATAATAATAATAATAATAATAATAATATTAATAATAATAATTTATTAGTCTTTGAGAATACTTTTTTATTTTATTATTTTGTTATTATTCTTATGTTTATGAATTTATGTTATGTTACAATTGAATTTGGAATATATTTTGATTATTTTTGCAAATAAAACTACGTACCTATTACATAGACAACTGAAATTTTTATTTTTGCACAATCAAAAGAATATAAAATTACACAAAAAAATGAATGCCCTTATGACCTAGGTATGCCACAACTATTCAACAATAAATAATAAACAAAAATATGGCCCTCGGAACCGTCAAAATATTTTAAATCAGCAAAATACATACAAATAACGCACGAGATAAAATTTATCCTGCGCGCCTGCTGATGTTATAATTTTAGGCGCGCCCGTTCGAACTAAAACATGCGTTCAACTCACTGAGTGACGTCAGCGGTGCCCGGGCAGCTGCGCAATATCTTACCTAGGAATTATTGTATAGTATATCCCATATAAGACTTCTCATATCGGCTTAAGCAGTTGGAACAACCCACGTACATACACAATCTTGGATTATAAACCTTAAATGATTTGTATGGCACAACACCTAAAATCATAATCGCATACCACATCTTCCTAATTGCTTTTCTTTGAGCATAATGACCATAATGCTGCAGTCTAAACAAGTTCTCGCTAAAAGCTTATTACCTTGTATACGCTATAATAGATTTTAAATTATAATTGTTTACAAGCAAAAACTTTTGGGAAACACTGATACAGATATTAATTTTCTTTTACCTAAGAACAAATTAAACCTTATTGAACCTATAATTAGCGATCAAATTTTGACTGCTTGCAATAATCTTCATGAATCCGCCTTCAATTAGATTACAACTTTCATTGGCGTAGACTGAATTGTAAACACAAATAATATTTAAAGAAAGAGACGGAGATTGTGCATTTGTTTTGTTTAGTTCTGCCTCTTCTTAATCCGCTGTGAGCAATTTTAAATGGGATATACTATAATATCATGAGTCACTACGGACGGATGCGGGCAGCAGTACCCCCACCCTACCCTACCTACTAGGTTTGTGCTCCAAATCCTAATGTTTTTATTTGTTTAGTTGAGTATGAGTTCTATTACATTATGTGTACAATGTTGCGGCCCGCGTAACTTAACAAACATAGGTATGGGGCCCTAAGGAATAAAAAGGTATGGCTGCTCTATAATAACCTGCGATGGAACATGGTTGCACTATTTTACTCCTGTCGAAACGAGCAAGCATGCAATGGCGACATTTAAGCTCTCCGCCACAGCGGAAAGCCAAAACGACATTTCACCTGGGAAAATTATGGCCGCTTTCTTTTGGGATTCAAAAAGAATTATTTACCTCGAGTTTCTCACAAAACAAAGACTATCACTGCTAAGGTGCTAAGTACTATTTAATGATTTTAAAAGAGAAAGTGAAGCCAGTGATTTGTTCCAAGAGGAGAGTTGCCCAGGATTCAGTTTGTTTCCTTCAGGACAATGCCCGCCCTCACACTGCCACATAGACTATGGAAACGCTGCGAAACTCAAGTTACGTGTCCTACCTCATTCCTCATACGGTACAGATTTAGCATCAACGGACTTTCATCTCTTTGGTCCGTTTAAAGCAGGGATGGCAAATAGGATTTGATCATTGTGCCAAAATAAAATAAAATTTAATTCAAATTTTTCCCCGTGCCAGTACCTACCTACCTACCAGAAACAACTGTCAGTTATTTCGTTCAGTATTGCCAACGTCATGATTTTATGTGTCACTAAATACATATGCAATCAGTGGCGTAGCTAGAGGTTGTGCCGCCCGGAGCGGTCCCTAAATTTGCCGCCCCTATAAATAAGGGTTGTTAATTTTTGACTTTTGCCAAGTGCAAGCAGAGATCGACACAAAAAAGTGGGGGAAAGACAAATTGCGCCGCAGGCGATTTTTTTTTTTTAAATTTTAGACTTTCAAACGTGTTTTAAAGCAAGTTAGATAATGGAGAATACTTTATCATCTTCCAAAATTACAGTTTTACAGTAGAACCTTTTCTGATTTTTTAAAAAATTAGATCGCCCCCACTCCCACGAAATTATTTTTAATAAGGGTGAAAAGTCCCTGTTACAATAGAGTTTAAAACTGCATGGAATTTAATGCCTAAAATAAATGAATTGTTTGAAATTTTATTGAATGGCTGGTACCGTATCGTAAATTTTATTAGAAACTTGGAATTTCTGTCGTTACAAGGGAGCGGGTTTTCAGTGAAGCAAGGTCAAGTAGCCCGTTTTATCCTCTAACTTCGGTAAGAATTCCTTTTTCTAAAATTAATTTTTATGAATTTAATAGCGCTAGTGCGGGAACTGATTATTATATCTACTGATCCTTCATTACCCCGAGATTTTCATTTTTACCCCATTTGGGTAGACTAAAAGTGCAGCCCCAAAAAAAGTGCCGCCCGGGGCGGACCGCCCCCCCCTTGCTACGCTACTGTATGCAATCAAAAGTTCCGTGCATCGCTACAGTTGGTATTTTATATGAAGATAATGAACAAATTATTGTATCGATATAAGAAGAGCTGTTATTTTCTGGTATTTTTAATTTTTTGATATTTAAATAACATGTAGTTGTAGATAATTAGCATACTAATTAAAAATAAATAAAACTTTTCGAAAATAAAAAAATAAAATTATTCATAGAATTCTTTAGGGTGCCGTCGAAAATCCCTCGCGTGCCAAGTTTGGCACGCGTGCCACCTATTTGCCATCCCTGGTTTAAAGGATTTTTAGGAGGGAAGATAGTCAAGTCTAATAAGCAGGTTATTGACGCTGTTAAAGAATGGGTTAACACGCAGTCAAACGACTTTTATTTATCTGGAATAAAGAAAGGTTCTGGGCGCTGGAACAAGTGTATTGCAGTGGCAGGGGACTACATAGGAAAATAGTGTGCAAGTCGTTTCATTGTATTCAATAAATAAAGTTTAGCTGATAAATTCCTGTTTATATTTAAAATTTGAACAACGTACCTCGTACTCAAACGGTAACGTATACAATGTTAAAGATAGTTTGTTCAAAGAACAAACTTAACGATATTTTCAATGCTACTAGATAAATTACCAAAAGTGTTTTTAAAATTTTCAACTGAATCATGTGCGAATCATTACAACGTAAATTTCCCTTCGCTTTTTATTAAAACAAATGATGTTTACCCATGACACATACACAAGACTCTTATAACCGACATTCCGAACAGAGAACGGCGTGTGTTTTAACACTTTTAAAACGAGAAAAACTTTTTAACAGAACTGCATTATTTTAGAAAATGTAGATTTCGGCTGAAATTTATTTCCAAACAAATTTTAAATAGTTAATCAGAACTAATAAGTATAATGTACAATAGCTAGTCAAGTGTTTAATTTTTGAGTGTTAAGAAATCTCAGTAAAATTTAGTTTTGATAATGTTTCAAATAAAAACTTACAGTCTTGTTTCACTACAGTAGCTACTAGTAGATGTAAGAAATGTGAATGGATTAACTCGATTTGTATTATCATTATTTCGTGTGACAACATTTCAAATTAAGCAATATAATTTATGATTACAATAAAATATAAAGTTCTCAAATTATTTTTTATAGATTTCACATATTTGTGGTTCATTCTTTCATGCCAATTATTCGTCTAATGCTAAAATTTTAGAATAGGACAGAAATAACATCAAATATGCATATCTGTAGATAACCAAGTATCTAACTCAAAAAGATAAAAAAACTGCTATTTTAAATATTAGTTCTCACCGAGCACATCCAACAAACTTGTAGTATTATTAGCAATTAATTGAATTTCACAATGTTACATGGAACAAGTGACACTTTGTATTTAATGTAAGTATGAAAATATATTCAATTAAACTTTTAGAAGCTTGTACGTTATTTGTTTTTACCAAAAACTTTATTTTCGCAATGTTTCGATTACTGGTGTAATATTGTATAACTTGTTTGTTTACATTCTTATCAGATATGATAAGTAATAAATTTTTTTGCAGTTACGCTCGATAGTTTACATTTTGTAATGGGCCGTTTACACTTGTGGTTTTGCTGACTTGAGGTTCTTTTTACTTAAACTCAATCGTTTTTGAGTTATTAACGCTTTTTTGAAAATATATGCAATAATTTTTTTCTGATCGTCACTAAACTAGCTCAATAAGTACCCAAAAGCGGCTGTAATAATCATTTATACTGCCTGGGCGGTAAAAAAGTAAATTAGGCAGTAAAAAAGTAAAATGCGCTACGCTCGTTGGTTGAATTTAGAAAAATTGAGCGTGCTTTTGTTCAAAGATACATATTTGACAGGTGAATGAGTATCTGACAGATGAAGTAAAACTTTATGTGTTTGCTTGATTTTTCGCTATTTATCTGTCGATTGCAGACAAAATTTAATATGCACCTTGGCAGTGAAGTTCCTTTTTAACACTCGCGTTTATTTGCGTCGCCTTCGTCTCGGCAAAATTTTCTAATTTTTAAATTCAGTTTCATATTAAAATATAATTTATGGAAGTTTACGCTAATTTTGACTGATTCTCATTTTTTAAATGCAAACTAAAAACATAATTGTTTCCAACTGTTACCTTTTATTTTTAAACTAATTGTATGCAATTTATATTTGTTACAGATTA
Organism: Elmis aenea; assembly: GCA_947652605.1. NCBI lineage: Eukaryota > Metazoa > Arthropoda > Insecta > Coleoptera > Elmidae > Elmis > Elmis aenea. The sequence continues at coordinate 33,897,882 of OX393581.1, forward strand.
TTTATGGTTATGTTACGAATATCCTCATCAAAACCTTTAATTGATTCTCCAGATGTTTGTTCATTTAACGAACGAATACATTCAATGCAGTGTGAGTTATCAAATTTAAAAAACATATCGTTTAAAACATACGCAAACAGGGACAAAATTAAGGAAGTTTACTTGGATTATAATAATATACAACCTAGAAAACATTTTCTGTCCGAAGTGAGGCAACTAGAGTTGTTAAGTTTATCGAATAATGGAATCAGAAGATTACATCATCCTTTTTGTCACCTCACGAATCTAAGAGCACTGATTCTCGACAACAATAATATAAACCGTATAACAAGGCCTACATTCAAGTGTCTTAAAAAACTGAAGATTCTTTCAATGAAAAATTGCAACATCACTGTGCTTCCAAAAGACATTTTCGTGAAAACGAACATACAACTGTTAGATTTATCTGGAAATTACATTATAAACATAGATAAGGTTATCTTGCCCAAAACTCTGAAAGAATATCACGGACCTCTTACACACAAAAACGGTTCACAGAAAATGGCGAAGAAAAAAATTAAAATCGGACAGCTAACGGTGAACGAACGCAGGCGCAGGCAAATGAAAATATCCTTAAATGAAACAGATTATAATGGATTGCATTAGGAAAAATTATTATGTAATTCTGGCCAAAACACGATCATATTAAAAGCCATGGAGTCGGTACCTCTTTAGCGACTTTTAACATCAGTAAATTAATTCTTAAAAATGTGACCAACTACTTACAATCGGTCCAATTTAGACGTGCCAGAAAAACAACTCTTATACTGTTGGAATTGTTATTTATTTAGATGAATAGTTCAAAGAGCAACATTGTTATTTAAATTTAACTGATTAATAAAAAATTTATTGTAAATATTAATTTTTAATATAGGGGCGGGCGAAGGGTGAAAAATTAATTTACTGTAAAAAACAAACTAAGCAGTTACCATTTGCGTAATTTAATTTGTCGACTAACACAATACGAATATATATTTTTTTAAATCTTCTTACGCAGTAAATCCCCATTTTTTCATCTTATTAATCTTATCGAACGACCTCAAAAACCAAAACACATACTTGTGTGTACTGAACTCATAAAACTAAATTGTTTGGGAATGGATAGCATTTCAAAAAAATCATGAGATGCTTAGCAACAAGGATCGGATCAAAATAATTTGCATTCCGGGTAAAGTCCTTATATGGCGCTCTTGAGTTTTTTTTTAATGATATCGGTAAATTCTCTCGATGAAGTAAAATGATTTTCTCTAACTTTCATCCGAGTTTTCTGCCTTTGTTGTTGCTTTTAATTATCAGTGTGTCATGTGATTTGATTCACTATAATAATAGCCTTTATTTACAAAATTGTATATAGGTATATAGGTGCTTTTTTCGAGGCTCACCATTGCTATCTTGGAAACGGTAAGAGATACAAGGTCGGTTAAATTAGAGAAAAGTTGCACATTTTTATGGCAATTGAGAATCTGAAAAGAAATCCTGGATATTTTGATTCGTTTCCGATTTATTACAAAAAAACTGAAAAATGTGATTTTAAAAAATATTATTATCTTCCCTACCACTGACGATATTTTATTTAAAATTGGTAACTTTATGTTTTTGACCGTCCTGGGTTTGATGACGTCAACAGAAATTTTCTAAGCCTTCTAGATTTCAAGTTGCGATAGTCAACTTTTTTGTTTCTTATGGCCGCCATATTGGATTTTTACACCATCAGACAGACAAAAAAATTAGCTTTTCAGATTGGTAACCAACATACCTTTTTTCTTTCAAAAAACTTGTTGAAATTTGAAAATTTGTATAAATAGTTTACAAAATCGAGAATGCTCTGAAAAACAATTGAAACTATGATATAAATAAAAGTGACAAAACATTGTATTGGTCTAATGATAACAAAATGACAATAAATTCAAAACACCAGATATAAGTAATTATTTAAATTGTTCAAAATGTCCGCCGTTATGTGTTATGTATAATGCAGAGGTTAGTCCTTAAATTCATTTCGTCCACTGCCTTTAGGATAGTCTGTAGCGGAATTGAGTCGAATGCATTTTTTATTTTACGACGAAGATGTTCAATATTATCCGTGGGGGTTGCATAAACAACATCTTTTACATTGCCCCACAAAAAGTAATCCATGGGCGTTAAACATGGCGATCGTGGAGGACAATAAGCAGGACCAAACGTACCAAGCCATGAATTTTGAAAGCGTGCATTTAAATATTCTCTTACAATGCGGGCGTTGTGAGGACCAGCTCCATCTTGCTGAAACCACTGAAGATTTTGAATGGTTAATAATAGCAATAATGCATCTAACATATTTTCTAAATTTGTTTCCAACAATCTTAAATATCCAGGCCCATCCAAATGTCCATCGATGAAAAAGGGACAAAGAATCGTATTATCTAAAAGACCATAATCCATACCTTCAGCGAATATCGAACTTGCGGCCTAGTCTCTCTTATTAAATGGGGATTCACTGTAGCGTAATGATGAACATTTTTCCTGTTAAACATTCCCGAGTTTGTGAATAAGGACTCGTCAGTCCATAGTATTTTTCTGGAAAAATGTGGATCTTGCTGCAATTTTTCACGAAACCAATAACAAAAGTTCAATCTTCTGTTAGTATCACCAGGATGAAGAGTTTGTACACGTGAGAATTTATAATCATGGTAGTTATGTTTTTTTATTATTTTCCTGGCATATGCATCATTAATATCACACTCTTGAGCAATTTTCCGGCTGGAATTTTCTGGATTAATTGCTATTTGAGCCAACACATTCACTTCATTATCGTTAATCCTTTTCCTGTACGGCCCTCGCGGTCTTTTAAACCTGCCATAAATACCCAAACTTCTTGAAATCTTCGTAAACAGTGTTCTGTGGGGTTGCTCTCTCTCTGTATATAAATTTGCGTAATTTTCAGACGCTAAAAGAGAGTTTTTATGGTTTCGAATGTAGACATCGTACATGTCCTGCTTTTCTTCATTCGTAAACATCTTGATAATCAAAAAACACGATAAAGAAACTCTACGTACGTCACTTGCACGCAATCTGTCACTTTTATTTATATCATAGTTTCAATTGTTTTTCAGAGCATTCTCGATTTTGTAAACTATTTATACAAATTTTCAAATTTCAACAAGTTTATTGAAAGAAAAAAGGTATGTTGGTTACCAATCTGAAAAGCTAATTTTTTTGTCTGTCTGATGGTGTAAAAATCCAATATGGCGGCCATAAAAAATAAAAAAGTTGACTATCGTCACTTGAAATCTAGAAGGCTTAGAAAATTTCTGTTGACGTCATCAAACCCAGGACGGTCAAAAACATAAAGTTACCAATTTTAAATGAAATATCGTCAGTGGTAGGGAAGATAATAATATTTTTCTAAAATCACATTTTTCAGTTTTTTTGTAATAAATCGGAAACGAATCAAAATATCCAGGATTTTTTTTCAGATTCTTAATCGCCATAAAAATGTGCAACTTTTCTCTAATTTAGCCGACATTGTATCTCTTACCGTTTCCAAGATAGCAATCGTGAGCATCGAAAAAAGCACCACCCTGTATACTAGTTATAAATGAAGTAAGTAAGTTATTTTTATGAATACAATTTATTTAATTTTTTTAATTTATTTAATTTAATTAATTCATTTTTTAATTTTAAATTACAATTTATATTTATTGTCGTTTGTAAATATTAATCCCATTGTTCGGCAAAGACCTCCACATACATTTTCCATTGGTGTCCTGTCATCAGCTAGTCTCATCCAGGTTTTGCCAGCGAGGTTGTCGATTTCGTCTCTCCATTTTCTTTTTTTACCTTGGTTTCTTTTACCCTCGTAAGGCCGCCATTTTGTTATTGTTCTTGTCCATTTATCGTTGTTGTGTCTGATCATGTGACCAGTTCAGTCCCATTTTAACCTTTTTATAGTTGTAGCTTGTAGCTATGTCTGCCAGCTTTGTACGATTTCTTATTTCTACATTAGGTATTTTGCCCATTAGATTTATTTTCAACATTATTCTCTCTGTTTTTCTTTAAATTATTTATATTTTTAAAGCTTGCTTTTTGTAGGGGGCCATTTTTGGGCCCATAGATTAAAGTTGGAGACACGCAAGAATCAAATACTTTCTTTTTGGAAATTAAATTCATGTTGCTACAGAAGATTTGCTTTAAAGACCAGAACTTTTCGAAGCCAGTGCAAGACGTTTTTATAACTCTTTAGTCTTTGCATATTATCAAAAGAAATAAATTTTCCTAGATAAGTTGTTTCCTTGACATATTCTAACGCAGTGTTTTTTTTCGTGACCCGGTTATATTTATAATTTTCCTTCGTGACCCACTAAAATTTTTATCGCCTTTACTGGCCTATAGAGAAATATAACATATTTAAATTTCCATACAGTTGTCAAAACGTTTTTAGGGATTTTTTTTGTGTCTCTTTATATACAGGGTGTCCCAGTTATAGTGAACTGCAAGGGGATCTAGTAAACAGTAAGAGATACAGAGTTGGTTAAATGGTCCAAAATGATCTACGATTTAAGAGCTACTGTTCTATGAAAAAAAATCTTGAAAAAAATTTATAGTTTTTGCGCTTTAAATAAAAATGAAAACACATCAGATTTTTAGTTTTTGCTTGTAACTTACTTATTTGTAATCACACTTAAAATATTTTTTGACATTATTCAAGCATTTTTTTACGTAGATTTGCAATTAGTCAAAACATTTTACCTATCTTCATTTGTTTTTGTTATTTTAACATCAGCCGTATTTAAAATAAGAAAGTTGATATATAATATTGATATTGTTGTTACGAAGGTTTTCGCGGTTGTACTTTGTTGAACTTGGTTCAGCACCCTAGAACCAAGTTCAACATAATATTGATACTAGACACTAGATTTATCGATTGTGTGATGCTGCTTCTTTTTCTTTTTTATTACAGTAAAATTGTCTTAAATTTTAACCATTGATGTGGCAAATTTTTAGTCACTGTATTTCACTATATAGATTTGTGATCGTATCTACTAATTCACTGTACGTTGATTTGAATTTCTCAAAAAAAAATTCTCTACAAAATGGGTTTTGCTTGCTGTCAGGCCCCTAATTGTAAGTCTGTTTTAAACTATACTATTTTTTCGTTTAAGAAAATCGTATACAATTTTCTAGTACGGTGTCAATGAGAAATTAAAAATCTTGAACGAAAATTTCGTACGAAATTACTACCTGCCCTAAACGCGTCCAATTTTAGCATGGGCTCATGCGTATTCTACTGTATCTGACCGCATGTCATTTGTGGGTTAGGTTGACAGAAACAATCAAACGATGTTTAATACTACTTATTACCGTTATCACTCACAATTTATTTAGTAGGAATAAATATGTAGAATGGAACAAGCGTTAAATATACGTTAAATTTGAAAATGATTCGCTTTCTGTTCTGTGATCAAATTGAACATTTGACATGGTTACTCAAGGTGCCAACAAAATATGATAAAAGTTACTTAAAAGTAACCAAAATATAATGGAGTTTTCGTACCAAAAAATAGTACAATGCAAATGGTTCATATTTTCCATGGTAAATTCTTGAACGAAATTTTTGCATTAAAAATCGTATACGATTTTCTTAAACGAAAAAATAATATAGTATAAAACAGACTTTACAGAATATTATCGATTCGTCTACAATAAATGTTTTAAAATGCTTTTTCTTTGTAAGAGAACTTGGATGTGTTAAAAGTTACTATTAGATATGTTGGATTTTTTCTTATAAATTTTTATATTTTATAAATAATTACAACTGAGATAAATTTATCTAAAAACTCTAAAGTAAACTATCTTAATTGTCTACCTTGTATTCCAGTCAACTATGTAAGTGTTTGACAATAACACATATTTTGACAATGTAAGAACTTTTAAAAATCTTATTGCTTAACAACTTTTTTATTACAACCAGCATATCAATATTTTTTTTTTGGTGTTTAAAAACAGACAAAATTTTGTTTCTAAAGATGCATTTTCTGAAAAATAAAAAGCAACACGATTTTTCTGTTAAAATGATATACAGTGTATACAAAAAGTAACGTAACGTGTCAATATTTAGTCTTATTGTACACACTGTATGAAAAAATATTGTGAGGAAATTCATTATAGTTTCGTTCGTGACTTGCTCAAGTATTGGAATTTTTTTTAAGGATTAGTTTTAAAAAAAGTGCTCATTTGGCATGGGCGCTTTTATATAAAAGGGCGTTAAATAGAGATATCAAACCTCCCTATTTCTATAGGAGTAAAATTTAAAGTGTTTTTGTGTAGAATTATGCAGTCACAAAATAGCTAATGAAATTATGTGAATATAGTTAAAGTTAAATTTATGATAGTGTTATACTTTGTTATTCCTTTTTTTTTTGGAAATAAGCGTGGGCTCTAAGGTAGTGCTGCCATAAATGTCGTTACCCCGACCGAGACATTAGGGCCGAAGGAGCGGGGGGGGGTCGGTAAACATTTATGAAGAATGATAAAATTTGGTCTTGTGTCTTGTGCGAACAAATGTTAACAAAAATACAGTGATGTCTCATCCTTCGAATTTAATTCCTTTTATGAGGCCGTTCGAAATCTGAATTGATTGAAGTCTGAATTTGTTTTTCCTATTAAAATTAATGAAAATTGCATAAACTGTACCTTGGTGAGCTTTAAGCAAGAGGTGTTTTCACAGCAAGAGTCGACTTGAGAGCACAACAGATGGCGTTTACACAATCACTTTAAATTAAAAAAAAAAAAAATTATATTTACGAGTCCTTCTTTAACCATTCATACTTTTCTGAACTTTTAACATTTTGAAGCACTTCTTTTTCTCCATTAATATAGTCGTACTATAATAATTGTAAATGCACTGAGTTGTGCTCTTAACCGTGCTAATGAAAAGGTAGTTTTGCTCTTTGGTCCACTGCAAAAATATATATTAAAAAAAAAAAAAAAAACGCGTGCAACGTAAGCATTGTGACCTGGGATGCGTACAGAAATTAACATATTTTCAGTAAGTTTTTGTTTCTGTTTTTTTTTTTAAATCTAGACATTTATCGTGCATTTCATTTTCTTTCCACTCATCGCCTGAATTAATTCTCCATAAATGACTGCAAATAGGTATATCACTTCCTCAAAGCACGTATCTTTTATTTCATTGCCTTTTTCCTGCAAATATGAAACTGTTTCTTCCACTTTTTCCCATTGAGGAAAATCATGCAAAAAACTTTATATTTTGACAGTGGCGCAATCCACTTTTCCAGATAATTCATTGCAGTGGTGAAGAAATCTTTAACTTCTTCATCAAATAGTTCTATTTGAGTCGGATATAGCCCATCTGTTTTCAGTTTGTCATTATATTTATTTGACTCGTTATTACAGCTAATAATAAAAATTGCCAACAAACCGGGACAATTGATTTGTTCACCGAGACAGTGGGACAAAATTCCTCAAACGTATGGCAGCCCTACTCTAAGACTTTGTTTGGTGCTAGCCTTAGTTTTGGCGCCCCTTTACGTTTGGCGTCCCGGACGGGTGCTCGGTCAGCCATCCCTTAATCCGGCACTGTTAGCAACTCTTAATGACTTAGCTTTTCTGCATTAAATAAATTCAAAATCTGATCACTTACCAAAAATATTAAGGCATTACGAATTCAAACGTCAATGGGCGTTCGACCTCTGATAAAAATACAGTTTTGAAATAAAACTACCTCATCAATAATTAATCTTTATTATAAAAAATCTTATTGGTATTTTACAATTTGTTTTGCTATAAAACAGTATAGATAATTAAAAAAATAATAATGACTAAAGACTTATTTCGATACATAGGTATTGGAACAAGTTTTATAATCTATAAAGCGCGTTTACTTCTAAATTCCTGACGGAAGTCATCATAAAAATAAACCGGGCAAATGTATAAATTATACCTTAATACACGTTAGCTGATCATTTTTAATTTTCAACCCTAAATATGGGGTCTTTTAATATTATGGTTTTGAAATCTTATGTACCATACAAACAATCATATTAGACACCTGTGTGTGAAATTGCAATTTTAAAATATTGGTCTGTAGAAGGGCGTGACAATAACCGTATTAGTTCAGTGGCTCATTCGATACGATTTGATATGGCTGTTAAACCATTTCTTGAACTAGCTTTCTGACGCTGCACAATTAGCATTTGCGGATCATGTATTTTATAGTAAGCTCTAACCTTAAATTTTTGTACACCGTTTTTGTGGTAAGTTTAATTTATTATGGCTCCATAGTTTCTGTAATCCATGGCAAATATCTTGTCACGTTAATATAAATAGAAACTGATCCTTCACCACAAGATGGTGGTCCTTGGGTGAATATTCCATCTACATGCCACTTATTATTTTTTCTCTTCTGCATAAGCGGCACTCCGCTATCGTCATAGCAAATGCTTTCTTTATTATAATCTTGCGTGCACAGGAAACATTCGGTTAAAACGATTGAGGTGACATCAAAATTGTTTCTGACGACTTTTTCACATTCTGGAAGTGATAATAATAATGGATTGCCTCGTTTTTTCCTCTTGTATAAAGGTTCGCCGGCCTAAAAATGTACAACAATAAATAGCAAATACATAATATGTTTAATTTTTTGTATATTTTTGTTGGATATCAAAATTTACAACATTATTCGAAATATTTCATCAATCATTTCATTCAAATTTAGTGTCTGGTAGAAATCATAAATGAAAAATATTTTGCTTTGAATCACAAAGTGTTTAAATTAACAGTAGAGTTTCAGTTTTGACCATACTCTTATATGTTAAATCGACATAATAAAAGTGTATTTAAACATTTCTTAGTTATTTAAAAATGCAAATAACTTTATATTGTAAAGTTGCTTATTTATTTCGCATTTTGTCTGTTTTTATTCCCAAACCGTTGCTCCATTAACAAAATTTTCCATAAAATGAAATACAATAATTTTTATGAAAGAAGTTATAATGAAACATATAAACTCACATTTAAGTTCTGGGTTATCAAGCTTTTAAAATTTGTAATGTGTTTTAAATTATTCTGTTAAGGAAAATATTAAATGTTTTAGATGTTTATAATTATCTGGATTATAATGTAATATTTTTAATAACAAAGCAAAAGTACAATTGTTCCTCGTCTTAATTTCCCAAAAACGACAATAAAATTAGGTTCTAGATAGCATGTACAATAAATGTTTAAGAATATAGTTTTTAAATGTTGTTTAGTTATTAAGAGTTAACAATACTTACATGGCTGGCATCGGGACGGCCCCATCCAGAGGTAACTAGATATTCGCCTGGTTGCGAAATTTCGATATCAGGAAACGGAAGGCAAATCGGGCGTACGTAATCTAAAAATAAAACATATCATTCATAAGTTCGGTGGGATAAAAATTATCTTGATCAAAGGTGATCATGGATTTTAAAATAATTGTCGAATCGAATCGTGGATTTATGTCAATAATTTTTTGATCGTCAAAATTTATAAAACAGTTCTGGCGATTTTTTTTTCTATTATACAATAGAATACTCTTAAGCAGTTTTTAAATCATTTTATATATGGTTTTCACCACAGAGCACAAAATGTACATGATTGAAGCTTATTTTCGAACTGGTGTGCTGGTTAATGGAATTTGGGAATACGATCAACGTTTATGTTTGGATGTTTTTCGGGAGCACTTCCCAGACTTGGCAATAATACCAAAGGATTTTCATGCATGTCTTGCAAATCGCAATGGTGTGTTTCGCGAAACTGGCTCTTTGATTCGTTAAAAAGGTACTGGTAGGCCAACCGTTTGTACAGAAGAAGTTGTTAATGATGTTCATCAACGTATGGAACAAGAGCATACAAAAGCTTTAAAAGGTCTTTCTCAAGAAATTCGAATTTCTTATGCTGGCAGACCACCCCAGACGTCTTGTGCACCGTCAGTGGTTCATTAATAATTTATTTAATGACGACCTGCTAAACTTAACATTTTTTTCTGACGAAGCGTGGTTGCATTTGTCGGGGTACGTCAATTCTCAAAATATACGAATGTGGAGCCCTGATAATCCACATATTTTTGTTGAATCTCAGCTACAAGCTCAGACAAGTGGTGTTTGGATGGCAGTTTCTCGCAGAAGAATAATTGGGCCCGTCTTTTTTTAAATTTCACCTTAAATGCTGAGAGGCACAGAAACAAAATGTTGTCTGCATTTGTTCATGAACTATAATTATGTTGATGAACTTCAGCATGGCTTTTTTCAGCAGGACGGTGCAACAGCACATACGACACGAGAAACTATAGCTTTTTTTGCTTCGTGAGTTTTTTGATAACCGGCTGATAAGTTTGCAAAGTTGAGTTTACTTTGAGGTCACCTTGTTTGACCATTATCGACTATTTCGTGTTCCCTTACTTAAAAATAGGATTTTCCGAACTTATGTAGCTAATTTGCAAGAACTGGGATAAAGAATTGTTGAAGAATATACAACCATAACGCCAATAAAGCTGCAAAATGCTTTTGATAGCATCAGGAGGCGCGTAAAATTGTGCATTGAACAAAGCGAGGAACAATTTCAACAGTTAGGTACTTTAATTTGTTTTTTTTTTGTTAGGAGAGACGTTACTAGTCATTTATTTTAGTTTTCAAACTCGTAGTTTATTATTATTTTATCTCTAGAATTAAAAACACATTTGCACAATTTTACAACAAACCTACTAATTTCTTAGTTTAGATCTAAACAATTATTTGCCTTAAAATTGTAAAAAATATATTAAGTATTTATTTACTTTGGAGTAATAATAAACATTAGAGACCACAATCGCACTCACAAACTTAGGGTCAGTAGTTTTGCTTTATTGCTACCTATATGTATTTGAATTGACGCATTATTTGAATAGCATAAGAAATGTGTAGATGGCTATTGACAATAAATAAGTGGATGCAGGTCAGATTTTGCGAATTGCCAAAAAATCATTTAAATATAATGACATATAGTTCATTTCAAGATATTTTAACCTGACTTTGGGGATTTAACAATTAGTATTATTAGGCACCCGTGGAGAGATAAGATAATCCCTTGAAAATCTGTAGTGAACTCTTTATGTTTCAGAGGCGTATTTAATAATAATAGTTTTGTTGATACATAGCACCGGTTTATTATAGTTAACACTTGAATAACTTTGTCACTAAATGTACAAACGTTTACTTTAACAACATTTTAATTAAGAACCCCTGTTTATACCTGTAGTAGATTGAATTACAGAAACCGTTAATTCTGTACAGTACGGTCCTTACACCCCCATGCGTGGCAGAACTAGGATTTGCGGATTACTAGTAATTACAGTAGATAATGCCGTTATTAGCAGGTTAAAATATCTTGAAATAGACTATACAGGGTGAGTCACGACGGACGCGTCGGAGTTTTATGGCGAAACTTTTTATATTTTCCAATTTCTGTTGCTGTTAGATTATGTAAGTCAATAAGGGCTACATTTTAAAAATATTTTCAAATATACAGGGTGCTCCAAAAAAGAGTGCCATATCAAAGTTATACTTTTTCTTATGGAACACCCTGTATATTTTTACATTTTTGGATTCCTCTTTAAATTTACTTCAAAAAATGTAAAAGGTTATATGGGTCTAAAAGTAACCGTTCTCCTGAAAATTGCATTTTCATGAAAATACAGTATTTTCAAAAATTTTCAACATTTGAAAACTTTGACAAGTCTGAAGAAATTCGCTTGGAGATAAGATTGACAATAGAATATGTAACACTTTGCACCACCTACATTTTTAAAATATTATACAGGGCGTTTTTTACGCTTGGTCAAACTTGTGAAACTTTAAACATCGATAACTCATTTTTTTTTAATACAACACCCTATATTTTTTTACACCGTCTTATAGAAAATTTAATTCTCTTTCGACAACATTAAGGCTGTTTTTCACCTAAAATTGACATTTTCCGAGATATCGCGATTTTATTGTTAATTATTAGGGCAAAGTAATATTTTCAAGTAGGCTATGAAGGTAGACAGCGGTAATTTGAAACAATTGAAAGAAAAAACAAGAAACGTATAATTTTGTCGTTTGCCTACACATTTTGACATTTTTTTTAGTAAGAAAGTTGTAGATTTACCATTCTTACGTTTAAATATAGGTTTCTCATCAGGGCCACAATATTTTTCATATAATTGAGTTTGATCGTTTGCCAAGTCCTAAAAATCGATTGATAATGTATTAGGTACGAGAACGGAACGCTGATTTTAAAAAAAAGTAATGCTGACTTGCCTAATTTTACATTTAAAAAAAAAAACATGGTTGGTACTGTTTTCGGTAGAGTGACGTAGTATCGTATCGTAAACAGACAAAAAATGGTTTATAGGATTTAGTAATTATCTTATCACTGGTCCAATAAATAAATGCATAAATAATTTAAAAAAATCTCTATTTAAACGTAAGTATGGTAAAACTACAACTTTTCTATAAAAATATGTCAAAAGTGTGTAGGCAAACGACAAAATTATAAGTTTCTTATTTTTTCTTTCAATTGTTTCAAATTACCGCTGTCTACCTTCATAGCCTACTTGAAAATATTACTTTGCCCTAATAATTAACAATAAAATCGCGATATCTCGGAAAATGTCAATTTTAGGTGAAAAACAGCCTTAATGTTGTCGAAAGAGAATTAAATTTTCTATAAGACGGTGTAAAAAAATATAGAGTGTTGTATTAAAAAAAAATGAGTTATCGATGTTTAAAGTTTCACAAGTTTGACCAAGCGTAAAAAACGCCCTGTATAATATTTTAAAAATGTAGGTGGTGCAAAGTGTTACATATTCTATTGTCAATCTTATCTCCAAGCGAATTTCTTCAGACTTGTCAAAGTTTTCAAATGTTGAAAATTTTTGAAAATACTGTATTTTCATGAAAATGCAATTTTCACGAGAACGGTTACTTTTAGACCCATATAACCTTTTACATTTTTTGAAGTAAATTTAAAGAGGAATCCAAAAATGTAAAAATATACAGGGTGTTCCATAAGAAAAAGTATAACTTTGATATGGCACTCTTTTTTGGAGCACCCTGTATATTTGAAAATATTTTTAAAATGTAGCCCTTATTGACTTACATAATCTAACAGCGACATAAATTGGAAAATATAAACGGTTTCGCCATAAAACTCCGACGCGTCCGTCGTGACTCACCCTGTATAAAGGCGTTGAAAACACTTTAAAGTAGTATCAGCCGTATTCATAGTCCTTCCTTAAGGAATAAGGATTCCTTATTCCTCGTTTCATGTTTCATAAATCTACCTTGACTGAACAAGGAACATTATTGGCTACCTTATCTCAAGGGAGGTTGCGAGCTTCCTTGAGGCTTCCTCAATCCTTAAGATAAGGAAGGACTATGAATACGGCTGTATAAGAAATAAATTTACAAGAAAATGACAACCTAGTTTAGGCGTAGAAAAGGCTACACGCACTTTAATGATTATAGTAAACAAGCATTTAAAAATTATAATGTCGAATGCTGTAATTTAAATAAGGATGATTGCCCATAGTAAAATATTTTAAGGGTATTACTTTTATGCGGATATTAGGTATTTTTTGTTAAAGCCCAAAATCGGTCAGCTTCGCCCCATACACATACGATATGCAAAAGTTACCCAATTTTAAGCTTTGTCAAAGCTTCTTCAAATTGATTTATTTATTAAAGATTCCATATTTACGAAAATATTTTCTCACCTGTAAATCGAACAGGTCGGTCCAATCTAACTAATGCGATGTCATGAATATAATATTGTTGAACATACTGCGGATGCACAATAATTTTCTCGACCGGAGCTTTAAGAACAGCCTCGCTACATTCAGGGAGATCGGGATCATTTGAACAATCCAAATCTTCAAACGGATTGTATTCTCCCAAGCGTACTTCTACTCTAAAAATATAAAAAAGCGGATGTAAAAAATGCAACTTATAATGCAATCCATAATTTAATACTCACAATTCATAGATAGTCTGGTCATTACTAAATATTGTCGTAGCTGAAGTTAAAACGTATCGCTTACTGATTAAAGTTCCTCCTCCTAAAAATCCTGCATTGCTTCCATTCTTTGAATATTGGAACCTGAACAAAGCAAGCCAAGGAAATTCGTCCAGTGCAGTCTCATTTTTATCATAAAAATAGTCGTCAGTGTGTTGAAGTCCACAAATGCGCCTTGAGGGTAAGATACCACCAAAAGTATAATCTGAAAAGTCATTATTTATAAAATTGTGAAATTGAAAATTAAAGTAATTTTAAAACTCACCGGCGTCTTCCTCATTTCCTAAGGCCAGTGCTTGTGGTGTTGTAGTTTTTTGGGATTGAGGAATTATATTAGAGGGACGAGATGCCGTAGAAGCAATCGTTGGTCTATTAGTTATCGGCTCACTAGTGAAAATATCAGTGAATTGCGATAAATCTACGCCACTTGGCGGTGGTGCTGAAAAAAAGCAGAAAACTGGAATTCGCAAAGGTTAAGAAGCGATTTATCATAATATAATTGGGTTGTACGTATTTCAATTTAACTAACTATAACTATAGAATTCCAATATTATACAATGCAATTTTTGGAAGGGATCAATAATTGTAACGTTTTTTATTAATTGGATTTTCGGCAAATTTTTCACTATCTTACCAAATAATGAATGTCTCACATATTTCTACATACAGGGTGATTCGAATTCGAGGGCGACCATGGGGATCTCGCTTATGTGAAGATAGAGGTTAGGTTTAAATTTGGCCGTTGCTAAATTTTATGCTCATTAATAATATCAAAACAGATTTGAAAAATCATCAAATGTTCTTAAAAAAATTGAAAAAAAAACTGTAAAATGACTTTCCTTTTTTTTTTTCTATAACGTTTTTATTTATATATTTTTTTAAATCTGTAAAAATTTTACTTGGCCACTTTTTATTTTACTTTTAATGGTGCTATCAATTTTTGCTGTGCCGATTCCGTTTTGTTTTATTGGTACTAACTTTTACATTACTTATGGGTGCCGATATCGTTTTGTTTTATATGTACCTACTAAATTTTAAATTTCTTATGGGCGACAAACTTGATTTTCATCTAGTTAGCTAGAATTTTTTTTCTTATTTCAAAAATATATCGCATGATCATGTTGTTTACATAAACAACATAATATTTATTTGAGAAAAAAGGTTTTCATTTATTCAACATATCTAATAACTAGATGAAAATCAAGTTTGTCGCCCATAAGAAATTTAAAATTTAGTAGGTACATATAAAACAAAACGATATCGGCACAGCAAAAAATTGATTAAAAGAAAAATGAAAAAAGGCCCTGAAAAAAAAATTATAAATAAAAAGTTATAGCAAAAAACCAAAAGTAATTTTTTCACATTTTTTCAAGAACAGTTGAAGATATTTCAAATCTGTTTTGATATTATTAATAAGCATAAAATTTAGCAACTTTGCTAAATTTAAACCTACCCTCTATTTTCAGTAATAAGCGAGATATCCATGGTCACCCTCGAATTTGAATCACCCTGTATACAGGGGGGTCCACTTTTTTGTAGCAGGACTTTAACAGTCGATACAAAAACTTATTTTAAAACGATTATTTTAGATCAATATGGGTCCATAAACGCTTCATTTAAAAGATACAGGGTGTTGAAATTTTCGAAAAAATATCGATAATTTTTAACAGTTTCCCAACCAATAGATATATTTAAATCAAACTTGGTATACAGCACCAACTTACAGCTTACCACATTTGACGAGAATGTCGATACCCACAAGCAACCAGTGGCGGAGTTGTGGGGGTTCAGTTTCAATAAATTTTATAAAAAACTAGTACGGCCCTGTTCAAAATCAAATTCGAATTTGTTTTTTGGGTAGAACATTTTATTCTAAACAAAAAGTGTCTCTTGAGTTTTCTTCCTTTCTATGTGCCACTTTTTGGCTAGGAATTTGATTTATTTTATTGTTCTCGTAAAAAATATGCTCGTAAGTCGAACTAAAAATATTGCGAAAAGCAGAAAATTGCAAATTGCAGAGTAAATGCTCATTAATCGTTAATTTAGCGGGACTTTTTCCTCATTATTAGCATATTCTGTTCTTAAAAACTGCAAAATCTGTAATTACTTCTTTATTTCGAATATTAGCAATATTTTTAGATCCAACTTATGAAAAAATGTTCTCTTGAATAGTAAAATTAATCAAATTTCGCGCCAAACGGTGGTGGATACGAAGTAAAGTCTAAAGTTTTTTTTTGTTTAGAATAAAAGGTTTTACCCGAAAACAAGTTCAAGTTTGATTTTAAACAGAGATGTACTAGTTTTTTTAATAAAATTTATTGAAACTGAACCCTCACAACTCCACCACTGATTGCTTGTGGGGCTTGACATTCTTACGGAATGTGGTAACCTGTAAGGTAGTGCTGTACTAAATTTTGTTTAAATATATGTACTTTGTACTGGTTGAGAAACGGTTAAAAATTATCGATATTTTTTCGAAAATTTCAACACACTTTATCTTTAAAATGAAGCGTTTATAGACCCATGCCGATATGGAATATTCGCTTTAAAATAAGTTTTTGCATCGATTGTTAAAGTCCTGCTACAAAAAAGTGGACCACCCTGTATAACGAAAAAAAAAAGACATTTTTTAATTGTAAAAGTTTAAGGTTATGGGTTTTGTATTCCATACTCTTGAAAATTTGGCTAAGGTTTTTTTTTAATTCGTGTAAAAAACTCAAAAATAATTTCATGAGTTTTATCAATTTTTTAAACAACTTATAATTTTGTTAGTGAATTCAATTTTAAAGCAGATTGACAAATAGCAATAGACTCTAAGATCCTTTTAAAACATGACAACAAAAACTTTAAGAAACTATTTTTGTCCATTTCGATGTTTTGAAGATGTTGAAAATACAACCATAAATTTTACATACCGAGGAAGTAAGTTTGTGTCTTTAAATCGGAAAATTTATACCGAACATTCTATTTAAAAAATTGTCGGTGAGATCATTAGCTGACGGTTAGTCAAATGTCACGACGGTAAAAAATTAAGTGATAAACCTTGAGCGGGTTCGATTTAAAAATGATTGAGAAATGAATACGACCTGGAATTACTTATCTTTTCTCTATGAGTCTTGATAATCAAATAATTAACTTTGACGCACAGAAACACATTGAGTTAGATTTAAAAATTACTCAATTCTTTAAAAATTATGGACTAATTTTGTTGCTCTTTTTACCTGAACCTGATTGTTGTGGTTTTCCTGCTCCCAGTGCAAGCGCATCTTGTGGACTGGTTGCTGGTCTAGCAGTTATTGGTCGATTTGTGAAGATATCATTAAGTGATGGTATTCCTTGATCATTTACAGTTGATACGGTCAAAGGTCTAGGAGTTGTAAATTTGTTTTGGTCGGGTTTCGTTGGTTCTGGACATTGGCATACAGGTGGCTTTGGCTGGAACGTAGGAGCTTCGTCAAATACGGGATTCTTGTTTTTATCCGCAATGGGCCTCTTCGTTGGAGCGGATGGGAATGGCCCAGGAAAATCCATGTTGTAGTTATGCCAGGGTTTTTCTGGTACTTGATAATTTATCACTTTTACTAACATTTCATGGGGTTCTACATATTCTTCAACCGTCGAATGAGGGTCGTCTATTAAATCACTTATAACGATTGAACGAGATAATTCACAGCCTACTTCTTCAATTATTATTTCCCTAACTGGTGAAGATTCGTGTTCTTTAATTGAAGCATGAGATGTGTAAATGCGCCCACCTTCGTTTATCTTGACACTTACAGTGACGTTAGTAGGAGAAGTTGAAATAATTGTTTTTCTGGTGTATGCTGGGATTATTTGACTTGTAAGAGGGTGTACATTTTTACTAGGTTCGTTTTCGCAACATACTAAAGGATGGCCATAAATTTCTCCACATTGCCACTGCCGTAGAAATTCCATAACTGTGTTATCTTTAATGGACACGGTATTTAACAGAGTTGGGCACTCGTACATACGCAGGCAACGTCCATACTTCTGGTTTGGCGAAAAGCATTTGGTATCCCATTCTAAAAATATTAACAAATTAAAACTGAGTTTCTTGACGTAAACACTCGAAATTTACGTGCTTAAATAAAGGAAACAAAAATGATGGAAAACTTATTGGTGACAATTCCTGTTGCTGCACTTTAAATGTTCTTTTTTTGTTTGATGTGTGTGATTTATTTTTAATCCAGTGTTAAAAAGCTTATAAAAACTGTTATATAAGGATGTCACAAACAAATATGATATCCATATAAAATTTACGAAGTCAGAGCTTGCTTGTATGCAAACAAAGGACAATATTATAATTTTTAAAATTCTCATAAAAGTGTGTCTTTTTATAGTCAAAATTAAAACACCCTTTAACAAAGGTACTACAAAAAACCTTAAATCGAAAATAAAAACTTTTATTTTTTAGAATATTTGACAATGGGCAGATGCTATTTTTATTTCAGAATTGTTATTAGAGACTAAACTGTATAATTTTATTTAGGTGTCATTGTATCTCTTATAATAAGTAAGATCCCCAAGCTTTTCATGTTTGTCATGGGCCACTCTGTACAGAATACAGATATCGAATTTCTTTATTCTTTGTATACAGTGCTGGGCAAAAGTATAGAAACAGACAAACATCTAGAATACTATTAAAGATATTACAATGAAATTTGGTATCTGACCATAATCGTATGTTCCGAATTCGATAAAATACTGAGGTTGCAATACGACTTCCGGTTCAACCGGAAACAGCCCAAGACTTTGAAATTTTAAATAGAACGAAGTGTATATTTTTATATTTATGGATTCCTCTTTAAATTTACTTTACAAAATGTAATATGGTTCTAAAGTTAGCCCTTTCCGTGAAATTTGCTTTTTTTGTGAAAATTTTGATATAGCACTTTTAGAATTTGTTATCGTTTAAAAACTTTGATATTCGTTTAAGAGGTAGATTGACAATAGATTAATTAACACTTTGCTCTAGTTAAAAATATATTCATTACGCTTAGTCAAACTTATGAAACTATAAACATCGATAATGCATTTTTTCTGAAAGAAAATAATTGTTTTTTAAAAACATCAAGTTTGTTTAAAATTGTATTTTTGCATAGATATCGATATTTTATTGTAAATTATTTGGACAACACAATTAAGTATGCTATGAAAGAATAATAGATAAAAAGCAAAAATGTTGTAATTTATTTTCACCCTATGATTTTTTGACTTTTTTTGTAATGAACATGTAATTTTACTATTTTTGCACTTTAATGGAGGTTACTTACATATTTACTTATTGAACCAGTTTGATGGGACAATTACTAAAGCCTATAAACAATTTGAACTGGAAGTCGTGTTGCAACCTCAATATTTTCATCGAATCCGTAACATACGCAAATAGTCAGATACAAAATTTCATTGTAATGTCTTAAATAGTATTTTAGATTTTTATCTGTTTTCATACTTTTGCCCAGCACTGTATATTCCTTCTGTGTATTCATAAATAATATAAGCAGTTTTTTTTTTAAAACCTTATAGAATTATAACTGAAATTTAATGTATTTAATATTCGAAAATAATATTTGGAATTGTCAATAAATAAACATTTTTGACCAATGAGCTGACTTACGGAACTCATTAAGTTTGCAAATGAATGCTGTCAGAAACAAGTATCTACAAAAATGTAAACAGCTAGGCTTTTATAGTTATAAATCATGAACTTTAAAAATAGCGGAATCGAAGTGTTTACATAAATTTATTTTTAGTCGCTTAAAAACTTTGTATTGGTTCATAAAGTAATTGCTACTGAATTCCTTCACAGCAGGTAATTTGACCTTGTCGTTTTAATTTCGCTTGTTTTATAAACAAACTAATTTGAAGTTATTAGTTTATGATCATTTCTAAGTTAAAGGGTTCCAGACATCCAACTTTTATTCTTTGACGGCTCCGTAAATGCTTTTTATATTACTTACTCATTTATTATACTTTTGTTACAAACAATAAATCTTCGAAAAGAATTATGAAGTTGTTAATGTCAAAAATGTAATTTTTAAATATGCACTTGAGTTGTTTTGGTTAATTTCTAATTATACAGTGTGTACAAAAAGTAAAGTAACGGGTCAATATCTCGTCTCGTGATAACTTCACAAAAAAGTTTCGAATAAAAGTGGTTTGTAATCATTTATTACATAACCTTAATTTATTTTTAAATGTACACAGTGTTTTGTTTTTGCGCACCGACACGTCCCTTAGTTTTCTTAAATAGAACACCCTATATATTTATATTTTTAGGTGCAAAATTAAATTCTCTCTCAAAATCTATTATAGTTTTTTTGCACCTAAAATTAATAGTTTTTGTTTTATTATAGTTTTTACGAAAATATTGACAGAAACAGGACTAAAAAAATATTAATATTTCACAACTTAGCAAAGTCAGAACAACTTCCTTTGATACCTTAGTTGACAATAGTGTCTTTATGGTTATTGACTGGTTAAAGTTTTAAAATAATATACAGGGTGTTTCTTATGCCAGGTTGATTTGGCTACACTTCAAACACGAATAAGTCAATTTTTGTTAATATATCCTATCGATAATTTAATTATTTTTAAAAATTATAAGGAATCATTCAAGTCTTAAATTATTATTTCTTGAGTTGTGGCGGTTTTAATGATAATAATTTTTGGACACAAACAAAATATTTAATAGAATAAAACTAGTAGGCTTTGGAAATACCTTTAATATTTGTTTTAAATTTCAACACAATGCTAAATTTACGTTTAAGCTGTATTTTTTATTTGATTATAAAATAATTTAAATTTAAAAATAAAAACATCAAAATCAAGCTACATAAAAAATTTATAAAGTTTTTTTAAGGCCAATATAAAAAACAAACACATCGCATGTTATTATTGTTTTAATAAATATTGTGCACACTTAATATTTAAGAACAATTATTATTATTAATCTACTGCTCTTATTAACACGATTTTTTTGTAACATGACGTTACACTAGTTTCATAAATAAATAATATTTATAACCTTTCATGTAATACAAAGGAATTTGTTTCAAAGGTTTGTTTTTATTTAAATTAATTTAAAATCAGGCAAAAATTAAAGCTTGAAGGTAAAAATGGAATTAATTGTCTTTGACATTTAAAACAAATTTTCGAAATATTTTCAAGGACTAGTTTAATTCTATTAAATATTTTGTTTGCCCGAAAATAATTTTGAAAACGGCAATAACTCAAGAAAATGTAAAAATGGTGTTCCATTTAAAAAATTTGGCTTATTCGTGTTTAAAGTTAAGACAAAAGAGCTGGACATGTATATTATTTTAAAACTGTAACCTGTCAACAACCATGATAATAGTAATGGGTCAACATGACATGTTAAGTTACCTTTTGTAAACACTGTATAAAAAGGCCTTTTAAAATTTAATTGACTTTTAGTTTACTGAAATAATTAAATAGTTTAGTTTTTAAATACTGACGTGATTAAAACATATAACTCTAACCGCAAAAAAAGAACGAAAAACTACAGAATAGCATATAATTTTTGTAGTACATGACATTAATGTTATTAAAAATTTAGTTTAATTAATAAATTTGGATTCATTTAAAGATGCTAGAATTTAAATTTCGGGACGGCTTGTTTCGATAATGTTTACATTAATGGGTGATGGTATGTAAAACAAATGAATTCTTAACAGGTTAATGTTTATTTAATCGTTTTACTTACGGTAGTGCGCTGTGGCGATACCAATGCAAAATATACTTAATATTAATATTGCGAACATATTCTGCATGACTATCACTTGATCACATTCACGGTTAATGTCTTTGTGGCAACACTATCTTCAGATCTTAGTAATAAAGGGACGAACAGCTCCAAAACTCGTTTTGCGTTGAATGACTACTTAATTGTTTCAAGTTTGTTAATTTATACGCTGAACGTATGCATCGAAAATACCCATACGTTTGAAAATATTCCAGGTTATCTAATTGGTTTATTTTAACCGTTTTGCTTGTAAATTCCCAAAATGTCATGATTATATATTATTAAAATGTATCACAAATGCCACGCATTCGTGAGCGTGGAAATTTTATACACAATTAATTTTTACTGATTGGAACAAAAGGGTAAATTGAAAAACAACACAAAAGTTATGTTTTTCGAATATTGTTTTTGGATAATATTTTTGTAATAAAGAATTTAATGTGTACTCCCAACCGATACAGAAAAGCCCTGACACGCGTAGGTACCTCAAAATTTGTTATGATTTTATGTTTGTTGTTGTTGAATACTTATTTCATTATTTAGTAACAAAACAATTTTTTTTATAAACTTAATGTTTAGTAAAACGGAACATTAAAATAATGTTGTTTTTCATTTTTAAATTCTATTATTCATGAATTATTAAACAACAAACCTGTTTTATAATCTAATAGTAATAATAAATAATTTTAACTTAGGTACTCGCTGATAACAGTCTAGTTTATTTTATTTTAATTTTAGCTCAATATAAATATTTTACTTTTTATACATAAAACTTTAGTAAAATGTATTCAAGCGCTGTTTAATCAGAAATTTTATATTAGTTTTCTACGTCTTCTCTGGAGGCGATAATTGTTTTTAATATTATTTTTGGATGAGTTTAATTAATCGCGAAATTTGGTGCTTCTAAAACGTAGATTTATTTCGTTATAATTTACATTATTGGATAATCAGCTGTTTTAATTGTCATTTAAAAGACCTTGACTAATCACAGAATACCCAACAGATATGTTTATACATAGCAGCATAATTTTAATGAGGTATTCAAGTAATTTTATTTATTTACCTATATGCGATTTGATGCTGCCGCCTATTTACTGGGAAATTTTATAACTTTTTCAGGGTTTAATGTAAAACTATACAGAACTTGTGCTATCAAGTTATTTATATACCAGTTTTAAGAAATAAATGCAGCAAGAGCATATCAAGCCACCTCATGTAGAGTTTATAGCTTTTGTAAAAATTGCAAGCAAGTTGTCGACGTCACAACTTGTCTAGACGATAAAAAACAATTGTTTTTAAATATCTGAAGCATATAATTAGGATCTGAACGTGAATGCGCTCTGGGCCTGTGCTTCTTTGGTCCCTGCCTTTCGTCGGCTTTAACATCTAACAATTTTCTTCATACCTGTTATACTGAAACTGATTATGGTTAAGATCAAAATTGCACCCGTAATATTTTATATCATTATACATATTTAAAATTTGTATTACTACCTTATTATGCAAAAATCCAACATGGCTTTATAGGAAAAAACAAAGTTGATGGTGCTCTAAAACTGACTAAATGTCTAACATAACATCTAATTAGATTATTCTATGGCAAATAAAAAGGTGCTTAGATATAGTTTTTAGTTTTTCAATGTCTCTAAAGATAAAGAAAATTAGGTAGAAAACGTTTTCTTATTTCTTTTTTTTTTGAATAATGTTTCAACAAAAAGCACCTAAACAATTTTATGTTCAACGCCAAATTTTGCAGCTTTGACAATAAAATTTTGTAGCTCTTAAAATACATAACACTATGTTGACTGTTGAGCATCAAATTTGGACATTCTGTATGGTTGGCTTGGGCGATTATCCATATGAATGTTTCATTGTTTTTCTACAGTAACAAAATATGATTCCTTTGGAGCATCCATCAGAAATTTTTTTGTCGCTAAGTGAACACCATAGATAAGAAACATAATGTGAACACGTTACTATTTCGCGAAGTCATTTGGGAACTTAATCATTTAGAAAACTGAGTATCCATCTATCGTTAAACACTTGTTTTTAAAACGACTCACGTGTCATACATACATATGTCAAATACGTTGTAAGATCAATGCCCTTCTGCGTGCATGAATTGGCACTTTCAGATTGTCTCGTGGTTTAAAGCAAATATCTTTGAGACTATTAGTATTTAAAATTAATGCGTATTTCACATAGAACATTTTGATTTGTATATAAAAAAATCGGATTCTCAAGTGCCTGAACTCCGATGAAAAGCGAATAAGTGTGATAAAATCATGACGTGTTTTGAAGACTATGTTGTTGATACTAAACAAGTCTACATACAGGATGGAAACACTTAGGTTTTCGCGTCTCAAGAAGTTTCGTATTAGCGTTAGCGTTTTGAAATAAAACTGAAATAATAATAAGTACCTAACGTACCTAAAAACAGGCAAACCATAATAAAGAATATTATTTTAACCTGAGAGAGAACATTTTGTAAATGCATTTTTATTTTACACTGTCTGATCGGGTAATTGTGCATTTATTCTGCTGAAAAATTTAAGTTTTAAAATTTACCGTCAAAATATCTCAAGTTCATGATTTTGACAAGAATTGATTTTTGTATGAGCATTTATAACTTTTTGAATATTTGTTTAAAATCAATTAATAAATATGAACTGTACCATTAAAGAAGTATGTTTTTTCGTAGTTAATTAGATATACTGGACTAAAAAAGTAGTCTTGGAGAATTTATAGAAGTTTTTCTAGTAGATTTTAAAAATCAATATTTACTGGTACCACAACCTGTTAAGAAAATGTATCAAATTTTGCTAAAACGTTCTTGATATATTAATTAAAAAATTAATTTCAGTCACTCTTTTAAAAACTAACGATTTTAGAATGTTTTTACCATTAAATGAATCCATAACCTGTCTTCCAAAAGATAATAATTATTACCAATATTTATAATTGTCGGTAAACAAGAAAAGGTAAGAAAATAATTCTATTGCTTTATTTCTTAAAAAAAAAAAACAGACATAAATATGTGTGATTATGAAATGAACTACATTTAGTTTTTAAATATTATTCTTGGGTAAACACCAACGACAATATTACATTGTAAAAAAAAAGCAATATTAATAATGTTAAAAATCTGCTTGTGACTTAAGATATAGCTAAGCAGATATATTGAGTTATTGAGATCTTCATTTGTTAATTAAATTTTTGTGTCGTCCGTGGTAAAAGTAACTTATTTTTTCGGCACCCGTCCAGAAAATCAATTGTTCCCAGTCATTTTTTAGGTTGGAAAATACAAATTTACTGAAGTTGGACAAGGGATCGGTAAAAGCTTTTTTCTACGACCACCACTGTAAATGTAAATATACTGTACGTACAGCCTGCATGCATAGTAAGAGGATCTTTACGCACGGTAAGCAAAAAGCCCAGTTGTCTAGAAACGATTAAAGAAGACACGTTAAATTGACAGCCAAATAGCCAATAAAATTGTATACATTATGTGGTCGTAGAAAAAGTATAGTACAAAACTCGAGTTGTAAAGCAATTACGCGTCCGTGTGCATGAGTGTGAGCGACTTTTTCACTAGTGCGTAATATGCTTCTTACAACTCTTGTTATGTTATTACTAATTTATTTACTATTGTTACGTTATGTATTATTACTGATTCCACTTTACCGATTCCTAGACTGTTTCCCCGGTTATTAGTTGTTTAGCGCTGTCAAGTAAACTTTTCACGTGTAATTTGACAAGCTGTGGTATAATAATGGATGATGACGATAGTCATTTTAGGGTCATTGACGGACGCAGAAAAAATATTGTACGTAACATACACGGGAAGCGTCTTTACTGAACTCGTAGGCTTGTCTTACAACCTGCCTACTCGTTTAGTAAAGTACCATTTTTCGGTCTTGAAGCGTAAGTACATCCATAAATCCTTAATCTAAAAAATATTTTGCTAAAAAATGCTCAAAGCTGTAGACTTATGCTTCAATATTTTGAGTTATCCAGTCTAAGTATCTCGTCACATTAGTATAAACGGAAACTGATCCTTTTCCACACAATTCAGGGTCTTGTGAATAAATTCCTTCAATGTGCCATCTTGAATTATCCGAATACATAAGTGGCACCCCGCTGTCATCAAAACAAACGTTTTCGTCGTTAATATTACGTGTGCACATGTAGTTTGGTGTTAGCACGACGGAGAATTCGTCAAAACTGTTCCTGATTATATCTTCGCATTCTTCTAATGTTATCAATAATGGTTGGCCACGTTTTCTTATCATGGATTCTGTAGCCTACGATATGCAGTTAATTAATTACAAACAATAAATTTTACGTATTACAATTATTGAACCATATCTGATTTAAAATTTTTCTAATTAATTACAAATTATGGAAGAAAATTCAGCTTCTATTTTTGTGTTCATAAGTATCCATTTTTGATTAAATTAAACTATTAACAATTTAACCCTCTTAACTGAAGAAGTTTCAATGATATTATATAGTGTATACAGCGAATGATATGGTTTTAAAATATAGTTTACAAGCCCACCTCGAAAAAAAAAACGACATTCCTATCTTTATAAACATACGTCCTGCAAATATTTAAAATAATACTTTTATCCCATAACTTTTATCGACGTGCATTAGTTAAATTTTGTAAAATAAAACGGCATTTTTAAGATGGTGGAAATATAAACAGCAACCCTGATGATTATTTTTGTGATCTGATAACATGCGGAAAGAACTCATTGACACCAAAAATACTTACTTGATTACTAGATTTATCCCATCCAGAAATGATTAAATTATCTCCAGGTGCCGCTAATTTTACATTAGAAAATGGTAAACATATTGGACGAATTAAGTCTGCAATTAATTATTTCAATTAGATCATGAACTTAAGTGAGTATGACATGTTCGATGAATTTGTTAAAATTTTTAAATTGATGAATTCTACTTACCAGAAAAGTCAACCGCTTGTCTAATTCGAACTAAAGCGATATCGTGGAAAAAATATTCGGAAACGAAACCAGGATGTGAAATTACTCTTTCAACATCAACATCAACCACTGACTGATTGCATTTTAGTAGTATAGAATTATTCATACAGTCTTGATCTGCTCCTAAACGCACTGCCACACTAAAAAATATTTATGTGATAAAAAACTTATTTCTTATAAATAGACTGTAATTTTCCATTCAGTGAGGAAAACATTCGTTTATATCGTTGTCCGATGTACCATATGTACGTTGGTATATTGAAATCAGCAAACAGATTTTTTAAAATATATAATTTAATTAGAGATACAAATGATAAGTCATTTTTTTTTATGTAATCACCATCGTTTTTAATCCACTTCTCACACCGTTACACCAACTTCTTTGTTCCTCGAAAAACAAACGTTTTCAGTCGTACATTCAGCCAAAAATTCTTCTTTGGCCTCGCCATCACTCCCAAATCTCCGTCCTTCAGGGAATGGATGTATGGGTGATGCTGTAAGATCTAAAATCTTAATCTCTAAATGCGGTCAAGAGTTGCAGCGGCCGTCTGAGAGCGTGCATTATTATGAAGGAGAAGAACGCTCTTAGGTAAATATCCTCTGCGATGGCTGCGTATTCTAGTTTCAGCTCCTTCTCCAACATTGTCCTGTACGGGGCACTATTCACTGTTTTACCCTTGTTCTGATAGTGCTCCAAAATTGGCCTATTTATATCCCAGAAGAAAGTGACCAGAACCTTTCCAACGGAGGATTGAGACTTAAACTTCTTTCTGACTGGAGAAGATGTGTGCCGTCATTCTGAACACTGCCTCTTGCTTTCGGGTTCATGTTGATACACCCAGCTTTCGTCTCCCTAAAGGACGCTTTGGAGGAAGAAGATTTGGTAGTGATGGCGAAGTCAAAGAAGTGGTGCATTTCTAGATAAAGGCGCAATCAAAAGCATTTTTTTCTGGTAAAATAAAGAAGTTGGTGCAACAGTGTAAGAAGTTTATTTAGGAAACTCATATTAGCAATACCAATTAACGATTGTTATGTACATGTAAAGAATTATTTAAAATTAAAAATATACAAAATTTACGGGATTTATTATTTATGAAAAACAAAAGGCATATTGGTTTGAGAATTTTGGATTGCTGTCGCCTAATTTTTAGAATTTTGCAACAGATGTTTAATACATGAAACAAATTTTTATAATTGTTATAGTTTAAACTAGGAATCACTATTTGTTCTCATTAAAAAAAAAAACTCACAGTTTTGTGGCACTTTCCTCGTTACTAATAATAATTGAGGCTGAAGTTAAAACATAACGTCTGCTGATTAAAGCACCAGATCCAATAAACCCAAGATCGCTTCCATTTTCCGTGTACTGAAATCTCAATAAAGCTAACCAAGGAAACTCATTTAGAACTGCTTCAGATGTGTTTGTGCTTTGCTGCCCACAAACATTTCTAGGTGGTAAAATACCTCCATATGTATAATCTATAAAAAATTAGCATTTTCTTGTGTTCAATAAATATATAATATTTCAAAAAATAAAACATTTTTGCCACTAATACAGAAATGATCGCAGGTTTTTTAACTAATCTCACCTGTAATGTTGTTTTGTGTTGACCCATCTAGTATACTTTCGGTCACAGGTGCTTCTTCTATTGAATTGTTCAAATACACTACACTACCTACATTTGTAAAAGACGTTGAAGACGATTGTTCTTGTTTAGGCGTAGTTGTAAACAAAAGAAGAATCAGCTCCCTGTTGTTTTCTGAGAACTGTGCATCAGTAGTAGAATAAGTCTGAGAAAAATCTGTAGTTGTTTCAACTGAGGGAATTAAAGTTGTGTCATAATTTGAGGTTGATTTGTTTGTAGATACATCAGAAGTATAATAAGTCTGAGGAAAATCTGTAGTTGTTTTAACTATGGGAATAAAAGTTGTGTCATAATTTGAGGTTGATTTGTTTGTTGATACGTCAGTAGTAGAAAAAGTCTGAGGAAAATCTGTAGTTGTTTTAACTATGGGAATAAAAGTTGTGTCATAATTTGAGGTTAATTTGTTTGTTGATACGTCAGTAGTAGAAAAAGTCTGAGGAAAATCTGTAGTTGTTTTAACTGTGGGAATAAAAGTTGTGTCATAATTTGTAGTTGATTTGTTTGTAGATACAGAACTCGGAAATGATAGAACTGAACTAGCAGAAACTTCTGACCCAAGATTTGATGTGGTGGTACTTTCATCAGATTTTATTACATTCAAAACTGGTTTTTTTGGATTCTCCACTGAGAGTGGCACTGCAGAAGGAGAATTTTGAGGGAAGCTCGCAACGACTGGAGTTTCAGGACAAATGCATTGAGGAGGGTTTGGAGTTATGAACGTCGGAGATTCGCTGATTAAAAGCATGTCCTTATGGTTTTCAAATTTGTTAGTTACGGGTATTTTGATAGGATCATATTTTGTGGGATGTTTAGTGGGTGCTAAATCACTGATTATTGGATGTGGAGTAACAGTTGGGTACATATTTGAAGCTGCTGGTTTAATTTTTGAATGCTTTTTATGCGAATCCAGCCAAGGATCTAAATTTTTAACGTATACTTTAACTTCTTCCGGATGTATGAAATCGGATATGGTTTCGTGCGGATTGTCTAATAACCCCTGAATCACTGATTCCCTAGAAATTTCACAACCTTCTTCCTCAATCACTATCTTCCTATAACCTGTAGAGGTTCTCTTGTCTATAAAATTCTCTCTAATGATAGTTTTACCGTTTTCATTTATTTTAATTTTTATCGTGATGTTAGTAGGGGATTCGTATATTGTTGTTTTTCGGGTATAAGCAGGTGCTATTACATGTGGGAGATATTGTATCTCAAAATCTGGCTCATCTTCACAGCATACTTGAGGGTGTCCGAAAATGGTTCCACATTGCCACTGGCGAAAGAATTCCATAAGTGTGCTGTCTTTAAGAGATATCTTGTTAAGAAGTTTGGGCATTCATAAGGATCTAAGCAACGGCCAACCTTTTGATTTGGTGAAATGCATTGAGGCTCGTAACCTAAAAATAATTGTGTTTTATAATTAAAAATCAAAGTTTTAATGCAGGATTGTTTGAAATCATGGAATTAAAATTTTAGAACAACAATATTTTTAATTTTTAACCATTAATTAATTTTTGAGGAGAGATGTTCAGAGAGTAAGAAAATTGAAAAGCCCCCTTAAACATATTTTGATTACAACTGCAATTTCATTTCAGGTGAAATTTTTAAGTTCAACATATTTTGTGCTTCATATACCTTTTTATCACAAAATATGAGCAAGAGAATTATGGGTGACGAGGAAACAATAATTATGAAAAAGAAATGATTTGTTCCAAACAATAGTTTTGCGCCTTTTTTCTTTAGGGGGTGTGAACTGTCGCGCAGTCTTGTTGACAAAAAAAACAAATACAATTGTAAAAACTTACTCGGTATTGTCATTGAATAAGTAATGCCGTATACTTATTAAATTATATTATAGGATGTTCTCATTGCCGGATTAAGCCTTTAGACAAAATTTAGCGTTTGGGCTCCATTTATAGGTGTTTGCAAATTTTGCGACATTAGTCTTTTCAAATTTTTTCGGCTTCGCATCGGGCCCATTTGAATTACGGGCCTTTGTCTTTTTTTTTATCGGTTATACATGTTATAATAGCCATGAAAGAATAATTTTACAAATGTAAATAATCAACTACATTAAATATTTAATAATTGTTACTTGTAAAGCTACAGGTCTCGAAATCGATGATTAACGGAAGGTATAAATGTTTATTTTGAAAACACACCTTTGTTTTTACACAATGGACATAAGCGATTCTACAAAATAAAACTTGTCGGAAATGAATTTATAAATATGATTAAGATGTATATTTGACTCATAATTAAATTTAGAAGTCAAATTGAAACACCTATTTTTATATAAATTAAAAGAAACCAGTGCCATCAATATTACAAAGCTGGATGCTTTTATTTAACTGACTAACTAAACAAACAATATAAATAAATAATACTCATACTGTCGATTATTTTTATGCGATAAAAACAGGTTTGTTTGTTTATACAATATAAGATGAATAAGCAAACGTTTTATTATTTTTTTGTGGTGGTTGAGGATTTTGTATTTACGCTTTAAGTAAGTAGGTACCTATAATTATTACATTACAATAGACATTTATATTTAATTTGCGTTGAGATTAACTGTACATTTTTCTACAAACCATTTACTTAAAAGAATATGCTAAAGTGTACAATTTACAAATATATAATAAACTAATCCTATAAGAAATTATTTTACTTACTAGGAAACGCCGTTACGATACCAATGCAATTAATGATTGATAATATCACTCTGTTAATCATGCTGAACACAAAATATTACGTTTAACTCTAAAATAATATACTTATAAGAAGATGTTAGTTTCTGGTTAACGTACTGAAGTTGAAGAGGTTCTAGTATCAATGTTTAATTCAATAATCAAGTGGTAAAATAAGAACCTGTTTTTCGATCCAGTTCTTCAATGATTAGTTTTTAAAGAACTCGCGCAAAATACCCATACATGTCGGAAAAACCGGGAGCGCATCTTCAAAGTTAAAAGGCCGTCGATTAAGCTTATTATAAATTTCTACAAAGTAGGAAATTTTACACATAATTGATTAATAGATAGGAAGAATATTTAAATCTATGAGCGGCCTTGTGGATTTTGTAACGTTTTTTATTTTTGTTACGCATATATTAAGCAACAAAATTTTTATCACTGCATGTTTGTCAAAAAATCGTTATTCGAGTGGAATTCCTAGTATAACGGTATATATTTTTACAGGGGCAAAGTGGCCCAATAGGTTAACGGGAATTTTCCACTAGACTCTGATGATGTACAAGGAATAAAATGTTGGTAATATATACCTTTCTTAATTATAAAGACAAAGAAAGACTTAAAGGACCTCAAATGCATAGTTTTTAAAACAATTTCAAAATAATTTACAAAAATTTGATAGATACTATTTCCAATTTTTAAATTATGGTCATAAAAGCACTTTTATATTAGGTTTGTTCCTGCAGCTAGTTTAAAACAAATTTATTACTGGTTCAGGAACTTGTTTTTGCACATGAGTCAATTACGTACTAAGAAATATATTAACCACTGCTGGAATGCCTAACTATAAATGACATTTGCGTCTGTTGGTTTCATAGAAATTTGCGCACCGCAAGCGTCAACATCTCAAGAAACCAGTATAACATAGGGTTGAGAGGGCGATGTATAGCTAGCAGAGACCACGTTAATTGTAAACAGCGCATGCGTGTAATAATCCCAGCGCTAGTTCATGCTTTCATCCATATACTGTTTTGACCGCCCGCAAACTAGTCCAAAAGTAGTCAGAGTGCAGCAGGAACAACCGACTATCCCGTGAACTATCAGAAACGGTGATGGAACGCGATATCGATACTGCGCAAAATCCTGATAGTTCATGGGATAGCAAAATAAGGCTGTTGGAACATATATTTTAGTAAAATTTCTCATGCATACTTTTATAATTGGTATAGAACTACCTTTTATAGAGAAAAGTAGCTTAATTCTGAAGAATTTGTGAAATGGTTAATATTTCTGCGAATATTAATGTTTTTTTTTAATATTCCAAAATTGTTAATTGGGAAATCTAAATATGCTATTAGTAGGTAGGTACATTACATTTTTCTGGTGTGTAACAATATTCACACTAGGTAGGTACTTAGTGTATTAGCAATACATTTTCATTATTGTAGAAATTGGGCTTCTAATTTCGAAACGGTGTCTGGAATTGATAATTTACACATCTATTTATATATCTACAAAAAAAAAAAAAAAAATACTACTGCGTGGGTGTTTCTTGCTAAGTGGGCATTTAGCTTGTAATTGTTTTTACAATTACTGTTTTTTCTCGTCTCGTAAACTTACTTCTTTCTAATTGATCATGATCTATTCCTCTCGTGGATATTTCGTTTTTGAAAATAAATACTTTATTGTTCGTCAAACGTGTTTAGATTTTAAATAAGATAATAAATTAGGCCGATTATCGACTAATCGGCCGATATAGACTTTCACATATGATTTATTACATTAAATAAGTGATTCTCAACCTGTGAAGCGCGTCCTTTAAGGGGGCGTAAAGACAACTATAATCGAAGGCAAAATTATTTATTGAAACAACAACAAAAATAACAAAATATACACTGAAAATGACAGCAGTCACACATACCTATGGTAGGTTCTTAGTAGGCCTAATAACTTCTTATTCATATTTCAATGTATTTTTAAGTTTACATAAGCAGAAAAGGTACTCACAAAAACATACATTTAAAAATAATGCACTTACGCAAAGGAGGGTTAAGATGTGCAGACAAATAGAGTGTTTTAGCAGGACAAAAGAATTGGAAGAAGATACGCAATAAAAATTGTTAAGGAAAAGGGGAGCGCATTAAGATTTAATAAAGAAAAGGGGGGCGCAAATACAAAAAGGTTAAAAAACACTGGATTATATGATTAATGAGCTTATAGTTAAACAAAAAGTTGGAAACCTAAAATTTAAAACTTTTGTCTTATCACATTATAGCTTAAGCGCAGGTACTCATTAGAAATGTTTTTAGTAGTTGATTTTTAGGATAATAATTAAAAATAAAACTTTTATTTAATTGAACCTATTGGCAAAATGAATTTTCATAAGAACCGATAGTTCGGCCATACCGATTGCCGATTAATCGGCAAAAGAGTCAATACGGCCGATTACCACTTTTCTACCTATTAATTGGTGCATCTCTATTTTAAATAGTATATCAGTTTCTAATTTCAGTTGCTTGTAATTAGGAACCGATAGCTTTCGAAATTAGAAAACTAGTTCTCTAGGTCTGTTCCAGCAACGCTATTACTATCCTAGAAACTATCAGTATCAATATCGCTTTCCAGCAGTTTCTGATAGTCCATCGGACGGTTAGTCGGTTGTTTCAGCAATAATTGTACCAGTTCATGAATTAGTTTTTCGACGGTAAAAGCAGTACACGAGCGAAGGCAAGAACTAACACTGGAATTTTTATAAATATGCGCTGTTTACAACTAACGTGACCTCTGGTAGCTATGCATTGCCTTTCCAGACCCATGTAGTATTGGTTTCTTAAGATGTTTGCACTTGCGATGCTTAATTTTTTATTAACCAAATAAAGAAAAATGTCATTTACAATTAGGCATGTCGTTAAAGCGTACCGGAAGCAACTAATACCTTTATTAGTTCATAGTTGACGCATGTGCATAAACCACTTTATGAATTAGTAGGTACATGATCGTCTGCTGAAACAAATCTAATATTTACAAATAAATAATTATTCAAAGTTGTTTTTGTTTTAACCGGTATGCAAGTACGAAAAAATTATTCACTTCTAAGGTCAACAAAGCAAAATATTTTAGTTGACATTTATTATGCATGAAAACAGTATTGGCTTGTGGCATAAAAAAATACCCAAAGGCGGCAACAAATAGTTTACTGCCAGCTATTGAGAAGTAGCTAAACAGTATCTAAACAATATTGGCAATGTTGGTTCAATGTGACTTAATGCTTTATAAGAAGCTAAACTATATTTTTACCATTTATGGCAATGTCCGAAATTGTTTAATTATTCAAAATTATGCTACTTGCGTCTTTTATGTTTTGTTTCGTTGTTTTCATGGCCAATCTTGCAATACATACAGTCGAAATAAATTTACTAAAAAATCTTTACTATTGCTATGCAACAAAAATTCTTTCCAGCGCCTCTACATGTCCTATAATGTATGTTGTGTGGCCTGATAATTAAAAAAATGGAAATTTCCTACCATATATCACATAAATGTTACTCCTATTATTTATTATTAATTCCTTTTTTTAATTTTAAACTCTTTTCAAATTGCTCAACTAACAGTAACATTACTGTGTATTTTCCCAAGCCGTTAATCAAAATCAACTTTCGTTATATATATACGTAATATTTTCCAGAAAAAAATTAGTTCCAGCATATTTTATATAAAAAATTATGGCTAGGATCATAATTCAGTTGATTTTCTAAGGTGCTACATGTACCTAGGGGAAAATTTGGGTGAATGTTAATAACTATTTCTTTGATAAACATTTTTTTTAATAGAACATCCGTTACATGCATTTCAAGGAGAATTTTCTTTTTATGAAATACGAAATTTTTATTGAAAAATTTAAATAGGAAAACATGTAGTACCTAACTTCCGTGCGACAGTTTTTCGATCACGGCTTCTGCGGTAATCAGAATATCTTCCTTTTTATGTGAAATAAATTTTTTAGAAATAGTGTTAAAGTAGACAAAAAATACTAATGAGTAATGACGTTTTGTTTTCCAATTTTTTGTAAGATGGCGGGCATTTGTATGTGATTTTTTTAGTTTGACTTAAAATCTTCATTAATTAATAAAAAATTAAGTACGATATTTAAAACAATCCTACGACTTAAATTAGACAATTGTATACAGATTCACTGCACCATCTCTCACGTAAATCGGTATATTGGTTTTTGAGATATAATGGATATCGATTTTGGAAACACCATTCTGAAAAAGAGAAGAAAAAAAAAGCGCTGACACGCGGTCACAGAGCGTTTTTGCCAAGAGTGGGAATAAAGACAATTGTAACAATTATTTAAAGATCATTTTAAACCCTAGTAGGTTTTGTAAAAAATGCAATATAACTGAAAATGTTGAGTATAATAATGTTTTTTACACTAAAAACAAATTAATTTTTTTTTAGTTCGAAACAAAAGTAAAAGAAAAGAAAAAATGGACGAAAAGGGGCATATTGATCAAAAGCAATTCTGAGGTGCATTTAGTCTAGAAATACGGCAAAATCGATGTTTGCAAATTAAAAATTTTAGGTGGCAGGCCATTTCAGAAACAGTTATATTTTAATTATAGTAAATAATTAACAAAGTAACCCTAATAAAGCGGTTATTCCTGGTAATACAAAAAAAAATCAACTAACTTTCTGAAACTTAAAATACAAAATAGTTATTTATGTATCAAGGCCAAAAAAAGTAACTTTTTCGGCCGCGTCTGGTTTGCTGGCCTCGACTACGTCTCGGCCAGCAAACAGGCAAGGCCGAAAAAGTACATTTTGGCCGAGGTGCATATTACGTTTTTGTGCGATCGAATTAAAAACAATTTAAATTTTTAGTAATTTTCAAAATTGTAGGTTAGACATTCTGTCACTGACAGATGATGGCGTATGTACTGCATTACCGGCCAAGGCCGTTGCTAAGGGTAACGGCCTGAAAAGTTACTTTTACAGCCGTTGCTAAGGATAGTGCCGGTAATGCAGTACTTGCTATGGTTGCTAACGCGTCCGTCAAACAGCTGTTTCTAGTACGATCGCACAAAAAATAAGTTATCTTTTTAAAATGAGGAAACTGTTCTCTTTCTACATTATTATTTATGAGCACTAGAATTTGATTACATTCATTAAAAGCGTTTTTAGTTAATTGATTATTGTTGTAATATTAAAGGATGTTTTTCTTTATTTCTAGTTGTTCAAAAACTATGTGGTACTTTATAAAAATTATTGTTCTATTTTTTTATTTTTTATTAATAAATAAATAAGCGCATTAGCAGCCAGACACTGAACATTAAGATAAGACTTAAAAGATACAACTTTTTCTATAATTCAACCTATTGGCAAAAATTGATTAAATAAGAACCGATTAATCGACCATAATACTGATCAATCGGCAAAAGAGCCGATGCGGCCAATTACCGATTATCTAACGACTATTTGGTGCATATCTAATATTGAAGCAAATTGTTATATAATATTAATATATAAAAAAGATTTACTTATTAGTAAAACAGAAATACAGAGATGATTTTTATTGTACTTTATTTATATATCACAAATTCGATTCTTTAAACTTCTTATTTCCATTATTGTTGTGACGATTCAAATCATGATAACTTTCATGCTGTTAAAATTATCACAGATCTTGATTACTAATGCATTAACATTGTGTTAAATTTTTTATATCCTTTGATGTTAAAAATCCATTCAAGCTTCCACATTTTCTGCTATCCAGTCCAAGTATTGCTGAACCTTTGTGTATAACAAAACGGTGCCATTGCTGCATAGCTGAGGATCCTGGACTAAAATTCCTTCGATGTGCCAATAAAATAGGAAGGATTGCATGAGTGGAGAGCCATTATCGCCTGAGCAATAACTTTCGCTGCCGTAATAACGGGTGCAAAGTTTATTTTGCGTAATTAGAGGTGCTGTGTCTCCAAAATTTGTGTTGACGATTTTGTCACAATCTGTTTGATTTATCAATAGAACACGTCCACGCTGTGTCATTAAATTTGACCCATCGAGTAGCTGGTTCAAAATATTGATTTAATTAAATAAAATATTCTTTGAAAAAATAATAAAGATACACGTACCTCCACACCTCGTTGCCGAACGGCACCAGATGTGTCTAAATATTCTCCAGGTTTTGCTAATCTCGTGCCAGTAAATGGTAAACATACGGGACTTATGGAATCTGTGAAATAATAAATTGATTTTAAAACATTTTGATTGGCGATCTGGTAATCAAATTTTGCCACCAAATGCCTTAATGTACTTTTTTATACGCGATTTTAAAAGCGTTTTTACAGTACTTGCTTAAAATGAATGTATATAAAGCAAATTATAATTAGGTTTTTTTTGTACAACTTACGCTGGAAGATGTTTTAAAATAACTAAAATAAATAATTTGCAAATAATAAAACTTAAGCTTTTAACAGTCGCTTTTTTTATAAGAAATAAAATACAGCGTGTTCAAAATTCTATACTCACTATTGTTAACTGTTAAACCACAATAGACACAAGGTTGGTTATTCTGACAAACATACCTACTTTACGAAGCAATTTAGCACGATAGGGCTGTATGCAGAGCATGTGGCGAAGCAGAAGAGACTCCTCTTCATGTACTATGCCAGTGTGAAGCATTCACACCCTATCGGCATATACTTCAAGGGATGGAAAAAAACAACCAAGAAGGGTTAAGAAAAATCCCCCAAAAGAAAATCCTGGAGTTTTTCAAAAACACAGGACTTCTGTAAGTCGCTATCACCAGAGGGTATAATGGACCAAAGGTCGCAGTATAGAAATTCGAAAGGGGACCACCTCCGCAAAAATAATTAAGAAAAAATGCTTCCTTATTTTTAAACAATTTTATGGTACGTTAAATATGGTCCAAATACAAAAATAAGCCAACATTTTAAATTTTAAATAACTCTGTTCCTATTTTTGACAAAAAAGGACATTTTTATCCATTATAAAACATTTGTTAGTCTAAACAACGCTTTGCGTCTAAAATGAACCAAAATATTGTTTTTTAAAAGTAAAAGGCTCATGTTTTATTTAAGTAAATCATTTGTAAATATAATATAAATAAATCTCTGCATTACCTGCAGTTTTGTTTATTATTAATAAATGATTTTGAATTACAGTATTTTACAGTGCTGCGCAAAAGTATGGAAATAGACAAATATTTAGATTTGCGCAGAACTATATAGTAGGCTTAGTTAATTTCTAATAAATAAAAACCATTGAAATTGTTATAAAAATTCAGACTTTTGTATTTTTAATTATTAGGCAGACTTGTTTCAAATAATTATTAGTAGCGCCTTTCTAATATTTGGAGTAGAGATGCACCGATAATCAAATTGACCGATTACCAATTAATCGGCCGTAGCTTGTCGATCTATTACCAATTAATCGGCCTATTATTAATTTTCACAGAACACTGAATTGATTTATTAGGTTATATGATAAATGCACTCATAATATGTGACTCAATTTTGATTTAGGTTTTTTGTGATAAACATAAAATCTATAAGACAATAATTACAAAAAAGTTAAAACCTAAAAGGCAAAAAATTTAGGTTATGATTTTAAAATTGAGAAATTCTTTTTTTCTTTATTGAAGCTTAAGAGCCTTAGAATGTAATTTAATTCACTAAATGTGTTTTTAGTTATTTAATTTTTGTTTTAATATTTCAATGTGTCTTTTCTTATTTCTTGTAGTTTGAAAACTATGACCCGATTGCACAAAGCAACATTGGTGTTGAAATACAAGTTAATCCCTAAAACTAGGCAATATCAGCGTCAAAACTATGCTCTGATTTAGCCTGTTTCTAGGGTTAACGTGGATTAATACCGGAGTTAATCCCAGGTTAAACTTTTATGTTAAAACTTTTTAGGTCTTATTTGTTTCTTTATTAATATTTTTGATTTTTGTAACAATAAATAGTCACATCAGAAACTTTACACTCAAAATTAAAATACAGTTAAAAATAATACTTTTTCTATAATTTATAATTCACATGAGAACCGATTATTTGGCCAAAATACCGATTACCGGATAATCGGCAAAAGAGCCGATGCGGCCAGTGCAACACTAATTCTGGAGAAAAAATTTAAATTAAAAAAGTGTACCATTTGTTAACAATAAAACTGTTTTAATATATAATTTGATTGTATTACAATTTATTTAAATTTAATTGTGCAGCAAAAACTATTCACATTTAAAAATTTTATATTGTGGTTTATTATTTTTTACTGTTACGGCAACAAATTTCAAAATTAAATGGGGCTTTCTGTATATTATTACTTATTAAAAAAAAGCTTTTGACTAATTACCAAGCGATTTCTTTTAAAATTTCAAAAATGAAGTGATATTTTAAAAAACGAATATTGTTAATTTATAAAACTTAAAAATATATACAACAATCGTTCTACAATTTTTGCAGTCATCGCAACAAAGATATTTAGAATAAATATGTTGGCTTATTTCAGTTTTTTAACGATAATAATAAAAAATTTCAAGTAAGTAAAAATAGTTGACCTGGAACACAGTTCACTTTTGCCTAATTTTACTGACCTTATATTAAATACAGTTCAGAAGTTACTAGTAGTAACTATTTATGAACACAGTGTTTAGAAGAAAACATGAAATTCATTTCATAAAGGGCAGGGTATATATTGTATTTATCAGGATGTCGCAGCTTATTTCATGTGTACTTAAGAAGGAATTGTGTTTTACTGAAAGTATCTTCTTGATAGTCCAGTTATAAATAGAAAATCGCATTTGTATCTTCTTTTAGCGTCAGGTTACCTAACACATTATTTACGTAAAACGTTTACGCCAAAATTATTTGTTTTGTGTGAAACTTTATCTCACAAGGAGTACTAACCTGTGAACCGAACGGGTTCTTTTAAACGTATGAGGGCAATATCGTGTAAATTGTACTCAGCAACAAATCCAGGGTGCAATATAACTTTCTCAATTGCGGCAATAGTGAGAGTTTGATTGCATTTAGGTAAATTGGGGTAACTAAGACAATCCATGTCAACTGGAGGATTAAGCCGTCCTAGTCTTACTTCCACCCTAAAAATAAAATAACACATTATTTTATACTATAGTTTGATATTTTATTCTATAATAAAAATTGTAACATACATTGGTGTGATATCTATCGCATCACAAATTGACTTACGCTCACAACATTTTTTTAAAAGTTTTTAGATCTGTAACTGTACCTACTGATTTTAAGATGTATTTAAAATCTAATAAAATTTTCTAGTAAGTTTTCTCTTGGGGTCTTTATTTTATAAACTACGACGTTTAAAATAAAAGTTTTGTAAGACCGTGCGCAAAGTAAGCATTTGCGAACTCATTTTACTGCGAAAATGCTGCTTTACCGAATATTGTAAATACAGGTTCTATTTTAATTAGTGTGTTACTGATATCAATTTTACTAAAAAGTTTGATGTTTATAATGCATTGCAACGGTCGTAGAAAAAATATTATATGTGACACGCTCGCAAAGTGGTTTTGTTGCATGTAGAATTAAGCGAAGCAAAACTTGACAATTCTTACACTCGTGCGACAAAAATTACTTTGCGCACGTACATAAATATTAACATATTTCATGACCAAGCAACGTTAAAAGAAATTAACGAAAGAGGAATTTTGTATTATTTCTTTCTCTTTGTACGGGTTTTTCCTTTAACTAATTTATATTGTTGTTGTCAGTCTACTGTGATATGAGAAGTATAGGTATATCGCTTAAACAAAATTTATGCAATGGTTTGAGTATTAAAGGCACGTAGGTATATAAACATCTAGTAAAAAAGTATTTAAAAATATCATTTTACTTGCGCATTATAAGTGTTTCACATGGTCTAAGATTAATTTTATTATACTTCGACTTTTCATCATGTTATTATCCAATTTTTTTAATTAACTTGTATAATTTTATCCCTGGTATTCATTTGAAAACATTAAAATGGCTTTAGGAATATTGGTAAGAAATAGATTGTTTTAAAATAGTAAAGATTATCTGAACTATGTTATCCAAAAGTTAATCAAATGCCATAATTAATTTTCATTTAACTTTTTCGATCAAAGATTTTCATAAAAGGTGAGGGAGTCAAAGTTTTAAAATTATTTACCGATAGTGACGATAGTTTCAATATTTGCAATTTTTTTTTTTTTTCATTAAATTTAAACCAAATTTGAAGTTAACGTTTCAATTTTGCCAAAGGTTAATTTTAAATATTAATGTATGATTAATATAATTTAAAAATCACATATTTTATTCGAGAGAAGAATTTCTATTTCATGTTGGGTAGAATTGATAGGTGTAATTCATTTTGACGTTTACGCGGCGACAACGTTAAAACGCCCGTCAATTCTACCCAATATGAACATAAACAAACCATGGCAACCACCAAAATGATTCGTTTTATATTGGAATATTTGATGTTTCATGTTTACTTATTTTATTTTATACTCAAAAACGGGAGGTTTTACGAGAAAAAATTAAGAATAAAAAACTTTCTAAATAAAGCAAGCTTTGAAGCAAAAATGTTTAATTGTAAAGTTTTAACCCACCAAAAAGTTCTGATAAAAAAAAACAATAGAGGTCGCACTTTTAGCCCTCTGTGAAGGTGGGAGATGGTTAAAAGTATTACATTGGGAAACCTTTTAATAAGTATAAGACATACCTATACCAAATACAATTCTCCTACATTTATCCAAATTTGAAACAAAATAAAAACCTAATTTTATCGCTACCCTTTAAGGGGGTGTAACTCCGAAAGGAGATGTCTAAGAAAAAAAAATAATATGAGAGACCCCCCTTAATTTTAGATAAGGAACCACCACCTGAATTTTTTCGCAGTATTTAAGAAACATCCTGTATAATGTAATTCAAAAAGTTTGTAAAAACTTAAAAAAGTTTTTTATTATCGATTTTACAGAAAAATTTATTCTTGATAAAAGCTAGTGCTTTGTCTAAAACTAAGAACTCAATAATAATTCATGTAACACTAGATTTGACTTTTTATTTGTTGCAGACTTTTTGAATCTTAAAATTATTATAAACCTTTAAATATGGATATTTAACGCAAAATGTACAATTTTTGAGTTGTAAAATATTTTTTTCTATGAGCGTTTTTGTAACTCTCAAAATTAGAGCACTTTGCCTTTGCGAATATTTCTAAAATCGCTCAAATTTAGGTCATATGTATTTTTATTTAACTTGTTTAATCTTAAAATTAGTTTTGGGCCATACACCAACTCTTACTAGAAATTAAATTTTCTGGGCAATCAATAATAACAAATTTTTTAATTTATTGCTGACTTTTTAAATGACGCTGTATATTTACAATTTTAGAATCGATTGTTAGGTAGGTAGCTATTTGTTAAAATCATTACTTACAGTTCTCGTTCATTATTATTAGTGCTGGTAGCTGAGGCAGTTGTTAAAATGTAACGGTTACTAATTAAAGTTCCAACTCCTCTATATCCCTTTTTCGTTCTGTCTCGTGTATTTTGGAAACCTAGAAGACCAACCCAAGGAAATTCGTC
Organism: Elmis aenea; assembly: GCA_947652605.1. NCBI lineage: Eukaryota > Metazoa > Arthropoda > Insecta > Coleoptera > Elmidae > Elmis > Elmis aenea. Next base: position 33,940,724 of record OX393581.1, read on the forward strand.
TGCTGCAGCTTCGATCGTTTCGTAGAAAAATTCTCCCGTATCCTGCTGGCCACATTCAGCTTGAGAAGGTAAAAGACCACCAAACGTAAAATCTGGACAAGAGGATTGGCTGTTTATTTATTAGAAAATTATGTCGGAAAATTTATTATAATCACAAAACAAGGAAACGCAAAGTAACATTATTCGTTTATAAAAGCCTTGACTGCTATTTATTAATATTTAAAAAATCCGGAAGATCAGTGAAGGCTTTGTTTAGTTTAATAAATTACAAGTGTTTTGTATAGCCTAATTACAGTTCGTAGTTATCTAATGATAGTTTAAAGCAATTATCTAAAATACCGTGTTAGAAAATGCATTTCATATTTAGTAAAAGGCAAAAAATCAACTCTCATATAAAACGATCGTTATAATTTCCTTGATGGATTTCGAAAGTGTTATTCGCAAAAAATCTGTGACTTGTTCATATCCATCGTATGTTATGCAAAGGTACATTAATTAAAAGAGGTCACCACAATTCCACAGCAATTCTTATTCCGTCATATTTACCTTTCTGAGGTGGTGTCGTAAAATCTGTTGTTACTTCATTTGTTGGAATTGTGGTACTTGGTACAAATGAGGTGACCGTAGTTGATGGTGTGACGACTCTTGTAGTTGTTCTTTGCGTTGAAGGCGGCACAGGTGGTAATGTAGTATACGTCACCATCTTACTAGTGGTTGTTGGCTGTGTAGGACATTCGCACACGAAAGGTCGAAACGTTGTCGTTTGGGTAGTCGTAATTCTTTGGGTTGTTGTGGTTGTTGGTGGTTTCGTTTCTACGGGAGGTGGAAGTGTTTGACTAGGGGCAGGTTTTGGTACAATTGCTAGTGGTTGCGGTGGTTTGGCGTCGCTTGATGTTGGTGTTCTACCATCGCATTCATCTTTTCGCCTACTTCCATCTTTAAGCTTGACAGCAAAAACATTCAAAGCTGCTGGACTTGTAAAACAAGATATGGGAGCACTTGGTTCATTCATTAACTTAGTGATAACACCTTGTCTTGAATACTGAGGACCTATTTCATCTATAATAATTCTTGTAGAAGTTGACGGATCGCTCGCATTGAGGTCAATTTGTTTTGTGTACACTTTTCCACTGTCTCTTAAATGAATTTGTACTGTAACTTGATTAGGTTTTGCGTATACAATAGTTTGTTTAATGTACGTTGGAGACGTTCTCGGTGTTATCGGAAAAACTCCGTAGTCACGGTTGTATTCGCAACAAATTAAAGGATGGCCGTAGGAATTACCACATTGCCACTGTTGGAAAAATTCTAGAAGAGTGGTGTCTTTAAGGGTTACCGTGTTTAGCAGCAAAGGACAATCGGCTATAGGAACGCATCTGCCGTGTTTCTTATTAGGCGAGTGACATCTTTCGTAGTAATCTAAACAAAAAAAAACGGGAATTTTATTTTTTGCACGAGATCAGATGACTTATTTTAAATTATTTATTAGTGATGTTATAATTATGCTTGTTGTAAATTCAGGATTGCTTGCACTGTTCAGGATTTTCATTTCATTCTGAGATTTTGTACTGTTTTAAGATATCCGAAATCTCTAAGTGAGCTATGTACATATAAGTTGGGTGTCACACTTGAGTTTGGCATCATTTAAAAAAAAAACGTCTTGGTTTTTAGTAAAATAATAAATAAAAGTAGCAATCGGTTGCTAAAGGGGCCCTTTGGCCTTTTGGTCACGTTCAAAATAAATGGGCTTTCAACGTTTATGGTGTACCTTACTATGACTTGACTATTAATGGTTCAAAATTTCAGGAAATAGTTTAGAAAATAAAAACCCATAAGCAATTCAAAATATTTGAATGAAGATAATAGATTCAAGAGTATGGAAATAAAAGAGAAAACGACAAAGGATAAAATGTAAAGATTAAAAGTTGCAGATGAAAACAAACAGAGATAAAATAAAAATACCAAGAAAAAGTGAAAATAAAATTAAAATATGAGAAAAATTGAGAAAAGGTAGAAGAGAAGTTATCAAAGAAGCGACCAAAGAAAGCTGTGGAACGACAACAATAACAAACTAAAATATCATGAGAATGGCGTCGTGCAGCAGAGGAAAATATTTTGAAAAAAATACCTAGACAATACTAGACACACACAGATATGCAGAGATATGCAAAATACAAAGAAATAAGACAAAGTAAAAAACGACATAATAGAAGCAAAACGAAAAACGTGGATAGAATTTGGCAATAAAATGAGAAACGAAAAACGGGAAACGAAAAGCTATTCTGGGGGGCTATGAGACATATGAAAGAATAAAGGCATGGTATTGAAACAAAAGAATTACATAATGCAATAGAGGAGCTAGAAAAGGCAATATCTGAAATAAAAATGGGCAAGACAGGAGGACACGATGAAGTTGTACCAGAAACGATTAAATATATGGGCGAGGCAGTAAAAAAAAACCTATAGAGTTGGTAAACGAATGCTTCAAAAATAGAATGGTTCCCGAAGATTGGCAGGTGGCTATCGTAGTGTCTCTATACAAAGAAAGAGATACAAGACAGTGTAGTAACCTCAGAGGTCTCACTAAGATATCCAAAACATATGAAAAAGCTTTAGAGCTATATAAGTTGGGTACCAAACTTGAATTTCTATCTAGTGACTTAATAAAAAAAGAAGTAGCGATTGGTTGCTAGATAGCCATTCTTAAATAACTTCAGTATTTTGGTTCCATTCAGTATAGATTGGCTTTTGACGTTATGATGAGCCTTGTTTTGACTTGAAGCTCGAAACCAAAATTTCAAGAAACTGTAAAGATTTATTTCCGTTATTTATTACAGTAAATATGGCAACTTTTTTCCTTATTCATTTATTTGCACTTCGGAATAGAGTTTTTCATTTTTAGCCGCCCAAGTTCATTTCTGTGCGAAATTGGATTTTTGGCTCTATAGATGTTAAAACGAAGAAGACAAACCCCATTATAGATGTTAAACAGCATCTGAGTATGTAATTTAAAACTACCCATTGATCCAAATTTTGATGATTTTACCGCACCATGAGCAAATATTTCACTTCTCTTATTGATATTAAATTATTCAACTAAAATAAAAATTTATATTTTTACTAATTTTGTTTTATTAGATAATATTAACATGTACATCTAAATTCACATAAAATAGACATTTTTAGTGAAATATGAGTTTTTATTATTTTCAATTTATTTATTAAAACTATTAGGAGTATTATTTTGCTACAAAGGTACTTGCTTTTAACGAAAATTCAAGAAGGGGTATACGGATACCTGAAGTTTAAGAAACACTGCATTAAGAGGTAATAAAATAACTTTTACAGGTTTATACTTAAAATGTATTTTAATTTTTTAATACGTTATAATTAGTGCCAGTTAAAAAGCCTGTAATGTTAAAAATTATCAAACAATGAACAGAGCAACAAGGGATATTTGTTTGTTAATCGTACCCGAAACACAAAAAATTCCTAAATCTGGTGCATTGTTCTTTAAACACAGTTATCGTCATTGTTTTAAAGCATTTTTTTCAAACTAATAAACTTTGATTTTCTATTATTTTTGTAAAATTCTGGTTTGCATTGGATAAATGGTAGTTAAGCGTACAATTTGATCTCTGCCATTTTTTAACTTAATGCAAATTTAATGAAAATTTCTTTGTTATTTCTCAACCTTGTTTTAAGTGTGTTGATAAACTTGATTTTTATTTATCTCTAATATCACTAAATAGCAACCAGTTGTCCAGAAGACTATCGTTAATAAAAGTCGTTGGAATTAATTGGTTTTTTGTTAGCTGTGGTTGACATGATCTGGTTTATTAAAAAAATGTGATTTAGAGCAATGGCCAATAATAGGTAGGTTGTATACTAATCAAAAACGGCCTTAAACTTAGTTTAGCCGATGATATATTGTTTCACTTATTAAAATCACCACAATTTTTACGGTTGAGCGTAGTGGGTATCATTAATTTTATGTTAATTTATTAAATAGAACCTTTATTAAATACTAAAGGGTAATTTAACAACTGTTTTTTTAAATATCAATTGTGTTATGCATGTTAGGCTTGCTGATATTAGTAGCCGATTGAGAGGTAAAATGGAACCTAGGGTCTTTATAAATAATGTATGCACTTAATTTTTACTGATAAAACATTTCATTCACTTATTTTCGTTTATATTTATTATTAATACTTATGTGTTATGCGTACTTACAAGAAACAAATAAATAATCGATCTTTAAAATTAGAATTTTAGAAGCTTATACAAATTTATTTTGATGGGTCTTTTTTTTAGCGAATTCTATTTTTCCGTAAATTCCTGGAAATATTTACATTTATGACGAGGTTTAAAACGATTTTTATAAGACAAAATGGGTTTGTGAAAACTTTTAGTATTTATTTACTATAAAACTTATTTTAACAAATGCCCCACGGCGATAAATTTAAAAATATTTTAAGAATAGTGTAAAAATTTTGAAATAATTCCATGCATTGACTTAAAAATGTTTTTAATAAATTGACAATTTTTTTAAAGGAGCATTATGTTAAAAGTCTAAAGCTTGCTAGCATCCCTTGACCAGTGACTTTGCTGGCTCTTTTCCTGATAAAGCCTGTCAGGAGCCATATTATCTATGCAAACGTTACGAATGACTTGACTTTTTGTCTGTTTCAAGAAAATTTAATCGGCTAAATTTAACGAAATACATAAGGCTATCAACAAGTAGGGGAGACCGGGGATGATGAAAGTAACACGAGTAGGTTGCAACAGTGCATATAGTTTCTTTAATTTTTGTTATATGTCGCTCTAAAGCTAAGGCCGCACTGCGAGATGGTTGGCTGGAGGGTAGATGGTAGATACACGTCGTCGCCTGGCGACAATTTGTTGTGAAACAAAGCGCCTGGATTGTCGCCAGGCGACGGCGTGTATCTACCATTTACCCTCCAGCCAACCATCCCGCAGTGCGGCCTTAGCTTAAGCGCTTTAGCAATGTTCATTTACATCCCCCTCCCTACCTACATTGCTAGTTTTCATCTGTCATAGAGGTTAAGTTTTTGCCAGCCAGAGTCACTATTTTCCTCCTAAAAGTTAATGCGTTGTGTAACTGTTCGAGTGACCTTTAGGCGATCTCTAAACGATGAACAAAAAAGTACCTAGATTATTATGTTCTAAATTTTGTTGGCTATTGGTGGATGCAATACAATTTGACGTTGGAATCGTGGTCAATTGTGGATTCCCTCCAATTTATTTTGTGTACACTTGGGGTCAAAAGTAGAGATTCTGTCCCGGGACTTTCTTAGTCTCGAGTCCCGGGACATTTAGTTCGAGACTCGAGACGAGACTTTAATGTTACAGAACAATGAAATTTATTTTTTATACTTCTAATTTTTAAACAAATTTTACTGCCACGAGTTTAGCAAAAATATTTTTATGTTTTAAAGTTTAAGGAGAATTGTTAAGTTTATAAGTTAAAATACATTTTACTTATGTCTGTTATGTATAAAACTTTATGGAAAATTGTTAATTTTATTTAAAATAGGTATTTACTTGGAAATATATATTTTATTTACTGTAGACTAAAGACTAAATTAAAAATAATAATAATAATAATACTATACTTTATTCATAAAATAAATGCTTCAAAAACAAAATCCGTGAATATGGTTTAATTTAAAAAAAGAAAAGAAAAAAGAAGCAATTTTAAGTAGGTATGTAGCCTGTGCTTTCAGAAACAATGTCACTGTATAGAAATAATTTATTTTTTACTGTGAAAATAGCTGTTGAATTTTCAGTGTAGGTATGAATATTTCTTGCAATTTATGAAATCTTCTGTCATTTTTTATTGGTTATACCACCATTTTCTGGTACGTAAATAAAATTCGCAAAAGTCTCGAAGTTTCGGGAATTCCCGGGACTTTGATAAAAAAAGTCTCGAGTCCCGGGACTTAAAAAATTGTCGAGACTCAGAATCCCTAGTCAAAAGCAACAGTGTTTCAACCAACCCCAATCAATGTTTTCATTTGCAAATGTTGACTCTTCGTAAATGAGAACGACAAAAGTTGTCAGATAAATTTTCCAATTTTTGCATTTTTTTTTCCTTTACATTTTTGAATATTGCTAATGTGTATTTTGGAATAAAATATTAATTTTTTTGATAAATACTAATATATTTACCCACTACTTATGAGCTATGTAAATTATTTTACTGTTATAACTTACCCCGATCATTATTACTTTTAGCCCCAACATTGAGGTTGGAAGTAACAGCTGTCTTACTACAGAAAAAAAAAATTCTCACATATGCTTTGCGAAACATATGAATTAAATTATTTGGAAGAAAGACAAATGTCCAATCTATCATTAATTCAATTTGGATGTAAAAAACTTGTTATACTTTATAAGCAATAAAATAAAAAAAATTTACTTTCATCCCCGGTCTCCCCTACATAAAAAGTACCAGCAAGTTAATTTGGACTTTTACTGAATATTGCTAACAATGACCAACCGATTACCGAAAACATTAAGAGTTTATACAAACTTTCAATAAAATTGTAAATTGATTATATCATCGTCTGTCTAAAAAATGAAATCTGTAACGTAACTCATAAAAAACTTTGTTTTTGTTAAATCTTCTCTTAAATAATTAAAGCTGTCTTTTATTTTTATAGATTCTATTTTTTTTGGAAGGTGAAATTTTACATTGACAAACGTTATTATACTAGTTTTGTGGAATAACATGATATTTTTTAAAATAAAAGTCGTCATTGTTTTAATCAGTTAATACACATTTTTATAAAAAGGTACAATTAAAAAATAAATTCAAGATTCTGGTTACCCACTTGTATTAAAAATGACCATTACCATGGTTTTTAATTCATTTTTTTTAAGGAGATGTATGTAGCTCATAAAATCGTAAATATCGACACTAAAAATATTTAAAATAACTTAAATTTATGCACGTTTTTAGGCTTCTCGTCAATTCATTGCCTTGCAAATAAAATTGCAATATTTTATTATCATATTGTATGATTTTTTAAATATCAATTATTTCATAAGTGTATGGAGTTTAAAACTCAAGGTAATTGTTTACGATCATAGTAATAAAATAATTTAAAGTATTTTTTAATTGCACTTTTAAGTGGTACTATTATCTGTATTTAAAATGTATTTTTAAATTCGTTTTTAAAAAGCATTGACAAAATTAAATATCGCTTAAAGAGTAAAACTTTCGAGTTTAAAGAACTCGCTATGTTAAAAATGTTCCATTTAGGTAAATAGGTAAACAAGCAGTTTAAATTTTCGAATACTAATTAATGGAACAGTAAAGTTAAACTTATTATTGGACAAATTATTGTTATCATACGTTATTAAATTAACAGAATTTCTTATTTTTACAGTTCAAAGTTAATAAATGCAGTTTGCGACGTTATAATATAATCTTATTTAAATTCTTTTTACCTATATTGATTGCTACTATTAATATCCTCGTTTAATAATAAGTGGGAAAATTTAATCTAAATGAGCGTCTACTCACCATAATATGATTGTGTTAATCCTAAATTATAAACAAAAATTATGAAAATAATTAACTTATTGTAATACATTTGGTCGCGTTTGTTATAAGTAATATAATAGAAGATAGCGCGTGCGTGTATTAAAGGTAACTGACTAATTTTTAAAGGAAATCAAGTTGGCAAGGTTGTTTAGCAAATGTCTCGAAGGAAGAACCTGTTTACGTTGTACTCCTGTGTTATTGGTTTTTGTTTTTATACATTCTTTATATCACGTATGAAATATTTTATATTATTTGGGAAAACCGGTCAGTAAGTGGACATTGATATTTGCGGTTGTTATGGATTGTTTTTCTGACTGTTGTAAGGAAGGAAATGAGTAATCGAGATAATATTTTCGACAAGTCATGGATAATTTATAAAAGAATCGTTCTGTGAACTTATTGTAACTGTTTTCATACACGCATCTTATAGAGCAAGGTCGCTTTTACAGTATGCAAGGCTGTAACTCTAAATTCTCTAATTTTTATTGAAGGATTTATATATTAATAATTTAATATATGTATTGAGTGGTCATTTAGACAAAACAAAACGTGAACATTTCAAAACCTGCCAACAGGGAAGCACCTAAACTGTGCAGCGCCTGTGTACAGAACTTTATTATTATTTTAATTAATACCACCGTCGTATAAAAAAAAAGTATCATAATTCCTTTAGAAATCAACCCAAAGTTATGACTATTTATTTTTTTGTAATGTGTATCAACACCACATTCATGAATAAAAAATAAAATACACAAATCCAGTTAAATAGTAGTAGGTATCTCCTATAATTGAAATAAAAATTAACAAAACAACAGAAAAATAGGTAAAACTGGTAAAAGGCAAATGATACACATTTATAAGCAATTTCTTCCAAAAACTGTCTTAATACTTTTTATAGCCAAAGATGAAAAAACGCACGTTACCTAAATTTAAATAATTTAGATTAGTGTGTAATTAGTCTAAATTAAATTAGGATACAGAAAGAAATAAGTTTCTTTTTAAATACATTTTACCGTAATTTAAAAAATATTTATATTTGATGGTGCATTCATTTTAATATTTTAAATACACGTTGCCCTACACCGGGTGATTCAGTTTGACTGTCGCACCTCTATAACTTTTTAATTATTGAAAATAACCCCAACAAACCTTATATTTTTGAAAACGGCGACAAATTCTCTATTAAGTGATGTGGATTTGTCATCTCTACGATGACGTATGTCAAATCCGCGATAGGCAACTGCTTTTTTTTTAAAAATTACATAGTATACATTTTCTTATTGATTCGGATAGAGAACTTAATTCTGAATCCGACCATGTATTAAAAAAGTATGCATATATAAGAAAATTTTTGAGAAAAACCAGTTCAAAGTGTATTCAAATTATAGCAAACAGTCTATTTAGCAAAAATTAGACTTGAATATATTCAAAGTGACCGCCCCCCGCTTCCAAACACAGTTGTCCTCTATTTGTAACTGCTCGAATACATTAAAGTCTAATTTTTTATATCACTATTTAATATTTGTTTTAATTTTTATTAAAAATTAATTTTTAATACATTTCCATTGATAGTTATAGCATTATTTTTAAGATTTTATCGTTTTTTGTTCCGTTAAATAGACTGTTTGCTACATTTTGCATAAGCTTTGAACTGATTTTTCTCGAAAATTTTCTTACGTATGCATATTTTTTTAATACATGGTCGGATTCAGAATTAAATTCTCTATCCGAATCAACAAAAACATGTAACTATGTAATTTAAAAAAAAAAAAAAACATGTGCCTATCGCAAATTTGACATATTACGTCATCGTAGAGATGACAAATGCACATAATTTAATAGAGAATTTGTCACCGTTTCCAAAATTATAAGGTTTGTTGGGGTTATTTTCAATAGTTAAAAAGTTTTAGGGGTGCGACAGTCAAACCGAATCACTCGGTATAATAGAAGGAAGTACAAAAGTAAGATTGCAAAAATTGTACAGTCACGACCTGCTGTATAAGCACACTTCTGAAAAAAAGTCAAGCGTTTCGTAAGACACTGATTTGAGTAACTAATTGCCAGTTAGTTTCAATTAAATGTCTGCCTAACATGCTACGTGCGGATTAAATAATGTTCCTACAAGTTTTTTCGAAACCCAAATAGCTTAATACAATTTTTGTGTGTAGATAGTGTGCTGTCAATAATTAATTGTAATCTCGGTTTTTTGCTAATATCTAATTACCAATTTTCACTTGGTGCCTGTTTAAGATTCTCGTATAAGGTATTAGAACATTTCTATACCCTATGGGCATAGATGCGAATGACCTGTAGAATGTAAAAAACGATTACTTAATGTACTAGTAACTAGTTAATACAAAAACCAGTAAAAGTTCATCAAGTCGTGCTCCTTTGACTCAATTATATTGAAACTACCTTTTACCTTAAGTTGCACATTGTATAGCCGCTCCTATACCATATTGTGTAAATATGAATAACGATTCTGTGTCTGTTTATTAAATGTCCCAATTTAAGCAGTTTTGCCATCAATTTTTTAATTAAAGATCTATAGCACCATACACATTAAGGAGGGGTGGGCCTATTTAGTCCTAGATGATTGCATAACTGCATATTTTTGATTGCTTAAATTTTAGTTTTTGATCTTATATTTAGGTTATAGTAAGTATATTATATAGGTAACCTATTAGTAGGCGAGTATAAAAATCTTGTGCCTAAGACACGAGAAATATTGAAAATAAACTACTTAAGTCAATATGTTAAGAGTTATTAAATCAAAATAATTTTTTGAGTAGTCAAAATTAGATTTTTGTAAAAGTTAGGTCAAGAAGAATAAACAAAAAATTTACTGTAAAACTCATTTATCAAAAATATCCTCCTAATATATATTTTTTGTAAAACCATACACGAAAAAATGTGTGTCAAATAATGTGTCTCATGTTAATGAAATGGATTATTTTTTTAATATGAAAAAACCACAATTATGTAAGGAGTTTTGGTTTTCTAAAATAAAGTTTGAACTTGAAAATATATTAATTTTCTACAATTCTGGTTCTTACAAAATAAAAATAAAATATAATTTCAATAATTGTTATACTTTCGCTGTATTATAATTATATACAGGGTGGTCCACTTTTTAGGAGCAGGACTTTAACAGTCGATAAAAAAACTTATTTTGAAGCGAATATTCCATATCAACATGGGTACAAAAACGCTTCATTTTAAAGATACAGGGTGTTGAAATTTTCGAAAAAATAACGATAATGTTAAACCGTTTCTCAACCAGTAGATATATTTAAACCAAATTTGGTATACAGCACCACCTTACAGGTGACCATATTCGGTGAGAATTTTAAGCCCCACAAGCAACCAGTGGCGGAGTTGTGGGGGTTCAGTTTCTATAAATTTTATAAAAAAAAAACTAATACGGCCCTGTTTAAAATCAAACTTAAACATTTTTTTGGGTAGAGCATTTTATTCTAAACAAAAAATATCTCCTGACTTTTTTTTGGTATCTAACACCGTTTGATTTATTTTACTATTTTCGTAAAAAATTTGCTCCTAAGTTCGATTTAAAAATATGGCTAATATTCGTAATAAAAAAGTAATTACCGATTTTTGCAGTTTTTAATAACAGAACATACTAATAACGAGGAAAGAAGTTCCGTTAAATTAACGATTAATGAGCATTTTCTCTGCAAGTTGCAATTTTATTATAAAATAAGTTTTTCTATCGACTGTTAAAGTCCTGCTACTAAAAAGTGGACCACCCTGTATAATAATCACGAAAATTCGGGATTTTAACGGATTTTATTATGTTTAGATGTACCCCGAACAAGTTTTGATTATTATCACGACGTCAGTCTGTCCGTGTGTTGGTGCACCAGTCATTATAACTGTACATTTTTGAGAAACATTATAGAAAAAGTCTTAACATACATATATATTACAAATTGCGTTCATTTAGTTTATATTTTAAATAAGAACTATTAGAACTAATGTACAGCGTGTTAAGGTTTTCTAAGTTAATAAAAAATTTCAGAAAATGAAAATAGATAAAAATATTGTATTTACGTAAAATTTTAGTCTATAGGTACTTGTATCGTGTACATATGGGAGTCTATAATAAATCCTCAAAAAAATTAATTAAAAAAAAATATACGAAATTATTGAAAACCATTAAAATTTTCAAAATTTTGATTCAATGTTTTGAAAAACGGCTTCTGAAATATTTTTAAAATTTTAATGAACTTAGTTTATTAATAAAGTGTTGTTTGTTTAAACAGTTTCAATTTTTAATAAAATAATGTTTTTTAATTTTTTTAATGAAAATATGAATTATAATTGGACAAAAAATATACTTCAATAAGAAACAAAACACGTGCTTTGTATCTACAAAATGCTAAAGCAGCAGTAAATATCTTGGGATGTTAAACAACTGCAACGATCAATTTTTAAAAGAAAAAAGTGAAGAATAACAACAAGCCAGTTAAATCAATTTAAAAATATAATCTATCAAGGTTAGAACACATATTATAATTATGTGGAAAATTATGCGCATATTTTTCCATTTAGAAGAGACTAAAAATGATTGGGAAACGTTTTTGTACCTTCAATACGCAATTTACACGGATTTTTCGCGTTGTTTAGCATTATACATTTTAAAAAGCCTTGCATGGAGTCAGTCACCACAAGTAAGGACACCATTTACGGGACATTACTGGTTTACCTAAAATGTTTCCGCCGGTGGACAACGATTTTGTTTTAAAAAATACCTTAAAGTGCCTAAATGTCGCCTTACTTAATTGTCTTTTATTAATTAATTCTTACGAATCAGTTTGCGCTTACATTGTTAAAGTTTTAGACGACGCTGCTTTACTTGGAGTCGTAATTATTTTATCTACAAGGACACCGAGTAACATCCATTGTTTAAAGTTTAATTATTCCCAGTTCTTTACATTTCCTTAAAATTAATTCGCGCAATGCACTTAAGTATAATTTTAAGAGTATTGCGTTGAATAATAAGTATGACCTTCAAAGAATTCATTTACATTTGTGTTCATGTGTTCACACTATAATAAACCAAAAAAATCATTTTAGCCAAAAAAGTTCAGTTGTATTCGTTTGCTTATAATTAATTGACTGACGGCATATACCTACTCTTGATAGTTTAAATGTTTCGAACGAAACAAAATAAGCTGAGTACAAAAAAAAAAGTTTTTTTTATCGCTTTGTTCTGTTTTGTTTTTGGCAGAACTACATGATCTTGTCGAAAAGGGTTATTTTTGAAATATATTGCATATACAGTGTGACCCATCTAAAAGGGGATCACCCCTATAAATAGTTTTATTTGATCCGATTTTCATAAATTTCTTTTTAAACGATAAAGCATCAAAAACTATACTTTGGCACCCTATTTTAAAATTCAGCCTATGATTTTTTTCCACGTCAAATTGGCAAAATTAGCGATTTCTTAATCTGAAATCTGACTAGTTCACTGGATTCAGGATGCCCTCAAATTTCATGAAAAAATATTTAATATTTTTTCTTTTTATTTTTCTACTTTTTTCTTGTTCTTGTAAATTTAGTTGTTAGTTAGAAAATTTAATAAAAGTTGCGATTTTAATACTGATACGAATCAATAATTGTTGCTTATTTAAAAAATCTTAAGTCAAATATTTTTTTTTAATGAAAACTCTAATTTTGCCAATATTGGTCTTAATTTAATCACAAATATTGAATTAATAATTAATATCTTAATAATTAATACTTTTTCATGAAATTTGGTACAAACCCATTTGAGGGCATCCTGAATCCAGGGGTGTAATTAGATTTTAGATAAGAAAATTGGTAAACCAATTTTTCCAATTTTGACAACGACAAAAAATTAAAGTAGGTTTTGTGAGTGTAAACTGAATTTTAAAATAGGGCGCCAAAGTACAGTTTTTGATACTTTACCGTTCATAAAAACGGACCATAAATAAACTTTTTACAAGGGTGATCCACTTTGAAATGGGTCACACTGTATTAGGTCTCTGGATAGCTACTTGCAAGGCAGTAGCGTACTGGAGGCGAGGCAGGGCTGGCCTGAGGTAAATGAGGGTGCTTCTGTATCTGTACCAAGCCCAACACTTGTACAACAATAATTTAAATAATCTTCTTGAGAAACGAGATGAAATTGAAAACTAATATATTATACATATTGGCATGGGAAATTATATACGAAAGCGCTTTTTTGCTCATTGGAAGAATATTGAATTTTTTTAGTTTCACATTTCGGAAATCCAAATTTTGTTATGGTCTTAAAAATATTATCTACTTCTACTAAGCTGGTCTCAACTAAAACATTATTCTTAAAGTTGAAAATATTGAAAAACTTTATTTTTTGCCATCAGTTAAAAAAGATTGTTGGAACTGTCGATTTTTTCTATTAAAAGGAAGATAGCAAAAAGTTAATGGTTAATGATGTTGTAATAGAACTCACTTAGAGCTAAGAAAATTATATAATACTGCAAATCACCTATGTACTAAGTTGGGTATAATTCAAAAATCGATTCAATAAAAATTAATGCTACAATTTGTTTTGTAGTTTTGAGTGAAATGTTTAATTTTGTAGAATATATAAGCACACCTTGAATGAACGGGTACATACATTAATTGTGTCTAATAACAATTTAAAAAAAAAATCATAATTAAGTATAAAATAATCAGTAAATTAATTTGCTTGTACATTAAAAATTGTTTTTGTATTGTTTCATTGTTTTACTAAATTAGCTTACCTACACTCTCATTTTTTGCATACTCATTTGCTCTTTTTAAAATAACTATGCCCCAGCTCTGGGATTTCCATATCTTCCGTGGTTTTAATTAAAACTTTTAAACTTCTACAAAAAATCGATATCGTAATATCCTAAGTTAAAGAACAACTCAAAAATCTTATTAAACACATTGTTCTAATGATACAAATATACTTTTCCGATGACCACTAAGTAAGCTGTTGCAAAGTTGAAATAACCGTGTACAAAGTTACTTTACAAACGCTATTAAGTGTCACCAAAATCGGAAAATCTAACTGTTTTCCCACTTTTCTAATAGAATTAATAATTATGTCAGTAATTAGTCGACGGAAAAATATAGTGTACCTACAACACGTGCTGAAAGATATTTCACACTCGCATGATTTCATACTCATGTTTAATATTCAATTGTAGCATTAGTTGTACAGTATACTATTTTCGACAATAACTTTTAACCTTAGAAGTTAAATTTTTGTTAATAATTGTTTCAAAAAACTACATTCCAGGAACTTGACGTGGTAATTTCTAATAATAAGCGATTTACTCTTGCAATTTTATCGATTTTGGAGCACTTCTTCTAGCATTTTTGTTGCAAAAATTAAGAAAAACGTTGCCAAATTTTTGCTTCATGAAAATATCGTTTGTAAGTGTATTAGAAATGCCGATAAACAAATTTGCCAACTACCGATCACCGATTAATCGGCCGACACTTTAATCGGCCGATTATTGACTTTCACATATGATTAATTCATTAGATTTTATGATTTTGACTTATAATTTATGTTTATTGTGACTCAATTCTGATTTTAGTTAGTTTCCTTGTGAAATGTGTAAATTCGTTAAACAATTTACCAATAAGTTTGAATCCCACAATACAAACAATTCTAATCTTCCTACTTTATAATTTAAGAGCACTAGAACTTGATTATCTTCAATAAAAGTGTTTAATTATTTAATTTTCATTTCATTATTTCAGAATATTTTCTTAGTTGTTGGTAGTTTAAAAAGTTATTTGTTTTTCTTGTATCAATAAATGGCCGTAGGTATCAGCAGCCAAAAAATAAGGATAACATTTAAAAAATTAAACCTTTTAACAATTCGATCTATTAGCACAATTAAATTTAATGAAAACCGATTAATCGGCAAAAACGACGATCGGCCGATTACCGATTATTTATCGATTAATCGGTACATTCATAGTAGGCAGTGTTTTTTCACTTGACACTGATAAATTTAAAGGCGCAATGACAGGTCTGGTAGATGAATGACCTGCAAAAAAAACTCAAGAAAAAATGACATATTCCGCAATCTTATATGTCGTGTGTTGTTTTTTCGTTACTAAACAATTATTTGTCCTTGATACATACTGAAACCTGACTGTGATTGATTATAAAAATTAAAATAGTTTCACAGAAAATCCCCTTTAATATTTGCATTTTGAAATCTCATTATTTTTTTTTTGTGTCAACAAGATATTTAGATAGAGTTTATTGTTGCCGCATATCAACCCTTGTTAAATCTGACAATTCAAATAGTTTGTACTCAAAAGTACATATTTATTACTACAAAAAATTACTTTCTGTGTATATTCACAAATTTTTGTATGGTCAATTCGCAAGGCCCCCAAACATTGTTTTTTGTTTGTGAAGATATGGTTAGATGGTATAAAATTTAGCTAATTGGGAGAATATTTTAAACGGAAAACCAAATTCGACTAAAATATCGTCACCAATAGACTTTTTGTCAACAACGGAAACTTTTTTGCTGAATTTTGTGATTTTTGTAACTTCAACAATAGCCAATTGGATTACGTGATCCGATCCGAAACTCCCTGTATATCTGTAATCATTACATAATTTAAAAAATCATTAATTGGTATTCATTATACATTTAATTAAGTGCAAACATAGAAATCCAAAACAGCGCTAATAAAAATTGAAAAGCTTATTATCGCATCATAACTATAAACTAGGCTAGGCACGTTGTGTATTAAGAAAATATAAACTTTAAAATCGACAAAAAGCTATTCTAACCTTCGGGGTTCCATTAATTTTCCCAAAATTCTAACAATTGTAAGTAAATAAAATTTAAAAATATTTTGGTGGTGACATCTAGTGACAACTTTGTAAAACACTGGCATACTGTTCCGTTGTATACATATATATAGCTTATAGGTTTCTATGTAATGGGAAATAAGTAGTACTCATAGCTAAGTAAGCCGACCTTGGGCCGCAAGCGTTAAAACATGTTGGCGGGTGCGTCCCGACATAAAATCACAAAGGGTTTTAAATTTCAGGCAACTGAAAACATAATTTTTTATTGTGTCAAAAATTATTTAATATAACTAGGAAACAAAATTACATTTTATTTTTGAAAACAAAAATTTTCAGGATTCATTTTGGTGTAACTTGTTATTGTTAAAATCTACGACCTGATTTTTTAAACTGTTAAAAATCTATACAAACGAATTAATTATAATAATTTAATCTTGCTGTTCCATTTTAATTTTTGCTAAACGCCTCTTTTTTTTGCCAAGGATTTGTATTTTGTAAGATATTACCTGAAGCCTTGGTCGCTTAAATCTCGTTTTGCTCGGCTTGAAGCAGTGTGCATGAATTCATTGATGCAGATGGTTTAACATGTTTGTAAATGCAACGCAATGTGTTTAAAAATACTCCGATGGTATCGTTTACACGTCAAGGAATACATAGGTACGTGTGTACTTAAATTTCATTGCAAATACAATAATAAAACGGTTTAAACACGCATGTAATTTACAAGCGTGTATATTGGCGATAATTGTTGTTGTTGGGAAAAAATAATATTTTCTCTCATCACATTTTTCAATTGTAAGTGCATTGGCATTTTAAAGGTCATGAATAAATTCATAATAATGTGTTTACTATGTTTTAATATTAAGTGGGCAAATAAAAATAAATATTGTTGATCTGCAGCAAAACAAGAAAAAAGTCACTAAATGTTATTGATGTTGTCGTACGGTTTTTATTTTTAAGGCATCAAATTGGGTATTTACAAATGCTGCTGACATTAAATAAAAATTATAAATTTACAAGCGTTTAAGTAAAAGAAAAACGTTGCAATGTTATTTATTTTTATTAATTTTTAATAATAAATAAGATTACAAATGACATAGAGACGAGAGTCTTGAAACTGGTTTTGCATTTCAGAGTAACCTCTATGGGAACTTGGATTTTCAAAAATGTTATTCATGCGGCATAATTAAATTAAAATTATAAATTTAATAAAAAAATTGCGTACCTATGTCAAAAGTAAGGGCCGATCGCTAATAACACATGATTAATAACAGGTAGGGGAATCCTGCATGCTAGGTAGCTTCAACTAGTTCACTGTCTATCTATTAGCACCTTTGTCATCACTCTACTGCTGCTTGCATTTCCGTGATTGTGATTAATAATGGCTGCAAAACGTGACAGTCCGCCATTTGCGAAGTTCGATATGTGCAATGCTGCTGAAATTCACCACAAATTGTCTTTATGGGCCATCAGTAATATGTGAAGAAAAGGTAAGGAAGTGGTGCTTTGAGTTTAGGAAACACCGTACAATTAATTGTTAATGATGAAGAAAGGAGTGAAAGTCGCAGTACTGAAATGATTCTGCAATTCAAATAGAATTCTTTTGAACACCCTCCTCACAGCCCAAACCTTGTATCTTGCATGTCTTTCTACACATTAAACGGTAAGAATCTAGCATCTCAACGCTTTTAGGAGATGGAGAAGTTTAAAGAAGTGGTAGTGAACTGGTTGAATACTTAGGCGGCAGATTTTTATGCAGATGGTATAAAAATGTTTGTATAAAAATGCTTGTAAAGCAACGGTGACTATGGTTTTACCGTTAAATTTTATCATTTAACATGGTAAAGTGGTAGGAGTCCGAAAAAAGCTTGTAAACGCTTCCATTTTAGGCTTTTACATTAGTTTTTACTGAAACAATAGCTTTAACTAAGCTTTACCATGACCCTCATTCATTTGGTCAGTAATGGAGGGTCAGGTTAAAATTGGTTAAAACTTTTTTTTTTTATAAATGATGAAAATGTTGCGAATTTCATACCTTTACCACCTCACTGTGGTAAATGCGAGGATTTACTGGTTAAACCTAACATTTACCAATTTTCGGGCTCTTACAGTAACACACAGAAAAAAAGAAACAGCAAAATATTATTTTTTCCTTCAAGCTTAATATTTATTTTTTACAAGTTTTCGTTTTCTTGCTAATCAACCAGCCCTTACTTTTGACATAGGTACACCTCGTATTAAAAATGACTTCCTCTGTAAAATTATACAGAAAGTATATTTTGAAATAACAAATTTACATCTGTTTCCGGCGAAACCGGTTTTAGGCGCAAATTACCTGTTTAAATTAAAAACCAAAGAAAAAAAAAAACAGTAGTAAACCTTTTTCGTTTACACCCAGTAAATATGTGCGTATATAAAACACAATTGGAATACATTGCATATTCAAAAAGAATAAAAGATACAAAGAAATCAATCTTAATTTTCTTTTTCCAAAATTGAACTTTCCACACTTCAGACTTTAACAGATCTGATTTTTAAATGCACTTTTTATAATTTTTACACAACATTATAAGAATCTTATAGAAAATATGCTAACTCCATTTTAATTTTATGTATTTTAGACTTAAATAATTTCTTGTGATCAGTTGTTTAACAATAATAATACAATAGCGATTAAGATAATATTGTCCTTATTACTATATTTCGCTTTCCACTTACATTTGTAATTATCATATATACCGGCATATAAGACAAGGTCCAATTTTCTAGCTTAATAAGTAATTAGTAAAATACGATTTTTCTTGATTTTGTGACTTATTTATAAAAATAGATATAGCAAGTAATATCTCATTAAAAGAGAAAAAAAGCATATTTAACTATTCCATAACCAACTTCGCGGCTCTTAAGAAAAAATGAAGTTAGGGGTAATATCTCAGAAATAGTAAGTGGTTAAAAAAATCTGTAATAACAGTTACATTCTACATTAAAAAGTACCTTAAGAATGAACCAATAAAATTGATTTATTGATTAAGACAAAAAAATTGTGAGCGAAAAAAGAAATTCAACATTTTCAGATATTTTGCTATAACATATAAAGTGCGAAGAATCTTATACTTTTAAAAATTGATTGTAGCTCCTGTCATACTTAGGAATAATTCATCTAATTATCTGTATCTTTTATAATAAGCGAGATTCCCATGCTGGACTTATTATCTAGTACACTACTTTTCTCTTTAAATTTTTGCAGTCAAATGTAAGCAACTGCTTTATTGGTTTAATTTTTTGGGATTGTCGTTGGAATCTGTTTTATACATAATGTTTTAATTATGTACATTTATTTTAAAACTATTTGATTTAATTTCAATTTCAGCCATGAACGTCTTTCAGCTCACATTTTATACGATATTAATCTGCATGGCGGCACCATCCAAAAGCTTCTCACAGTGCGGTTCAACAGTTTTAACACCAACAGCGTTTCGTCAAAACGCAAAGTACGTGATTCAAGATGGTTGCCAAATTGATCAAATCGAATTGGATACATTCAAAAATTTAAAAAAATTGCAACATCTTACTTTGCCAAACAACGAAATTAAAAGTATATCAGGGATTTTTAACGGACTAACAGAACTTCAGACGTTAAATTTAATAAATAATCAACTTGAAGATTTAGATGACACAACGTTTCAAGGATTACTTAAATTAAAGTGGCTTTACTTGAGGGGTAATAAAATAAAACGCATTAAACCCAAGACATTCACAGAGTTAGGGGCACTCTTAACATTAGATTTGTCCCAAAATCAATTTCGTGAACTGGAAAATGGAATGTTTGAAGGTCTAGCCAAACTTGATACAATCATATTATTTCTAAACGTTATACAAGACTTGGACCCTGGAGTTTTTCTTGATGTTCCATATCTAAAATATTTAAATTTGGCAAACAACCAAATTGCAAACTTGGATAAAGATGCCTTTTTGGGACTGGGAAAGTTAGAGACATTTTACCTCTCTGGGAACTACATGAAACAATTGCCACCTGGTATTTTTTCCCCAACAAATAATCTAAAGGACCTGTATTTATTAAACAACCAACTAGTCGATTTATTCAACGGTACGTTTAGCGGACTAAAAAAGTTAAAATATCTTAACGCGGGAAACAATTACTTGACCAATATAAAAAAAAATATTTTTGAAGACTTGGAATTGTTAAACGACTTACATTTAGAATACAACAGTATTAATGATATCGAAGAAGGCGCTTTTAACGGATTAAATAAACTGGTTATTTTGTTTTTATCAGGAAACAGCATTCAAAAAATATTACCAAACGTTTTCGGTAATCTAAAAGCGCTGATTTATTTAGACTTGGACTCAAATCTATTGGAAAACATTAACAGCGATGTGTTTGCTGGACTGGACGCGTTAGAAACTTTGTACTTAAGTAACAACAAACTGACAGTGGTGCCATCGTCTGTGTTTCAGAAACTTGAGACTTTAAAATACTTACATTTAGAAAATAATCAAATTACGGTTTTAGAGCCGGGTGCGTTTTTTGGTTTGCGAGAAATAACAACGATACATATAATGAACAATAAAATCAAACAGTTGCCTGTTAATATATTTTGGTGGCTATCTTTTGATGGTATATTTTCCGGGTCTGCTTTTCCAGACACATGGGATTATCCAAAATTGAATAAATTGCAAATGATATTTTTACAACAAAATGAAATCGAAGATTTAGAGCCAAGAATTTTTAATGGCCTTACATCTTTAGAGACGCTAGATTTAAGTCAAAATAAACTCACCCAGTTAAAAAATGGTACTTTTGTTGGATTGAATAAACTACAACATCTTAGTTTGTCGCACAATCAGATACAAGAATTCGATTATGGGGTTTTAAATAATTTATCTAAGTTAATCAAACTATTTTTGTCTAATAATAACGTCAACATAATTAGAAGCGGCAATGTTTTTGGAGGTCTAGATAAATTAGATGTCATAGACTATTCAAATAATAACATTTCCGTGATACAAAAAGATGCCTTTCTAGGTTTAAATGAACTTACAATTCTAAATTTCAACAATAACAGTATAACCAATTTAAATAATATATCATTAGCAGGCCTTCCGAAGCTAAAAAAGCTATATTTATATCTAAATCCACTTAAATACGTTTCACATGGCGTTTTTAGGGAGCTTTCATCTCTCAACACCATATATTTAGAAGAAGATAACCTCAAAAACCTCACTAAAGGTGCTTTTAAAGGTCTAGAGCGATTAGATATAATATATTTAACTCGAAATAACATCAAATACATAGAACCTGGTACATTTGAAGATTTGCCGTTGTTATCCTTACTCGTTATGGATAGTAATAATATTACAAGTTGGACTAACACAACATTTAAGGGTTGTGATAATTTAAAAATCTTGTTTTTATCGACGAACGAAATTACAAATGTCACGTCTCCTTTAGGTGAATTTAAATCTTTAAAAAAGCTATTTTTATTTAATAACAAAATAGAAAGGCTCACAGACAGTATATTTAGCGGACTTGGAAAACTCACATACCTACATTTCGAGAGAAATTCCATAAAAGAAATAAGACGCGATGCTTTTAAAGGCCTTCATTCTTTAGAAGAGTTGCATTTTGATTATAATAATCTTGACGAGTTAGAGGACGACGTGTTTATACACCTTAAAAAGATAAAAAGAATTTATTTATCTTTTAATACCTTAAGTAGCTTGAATATTAGTGTATTTAGAAATCTAAAGACACTGGAGTTTTTGGAATTAAAAGGAACTAAGATGACACCTGATGTATTAAAAGATATTGCTGTAAACTATCCGCAAATAGAATTGGAAACCGTATGAGTTATTTAAAATAGCTTTGTAAAAACTTTGAATTAAATTCTTTAGAGTTTATGAGTTTAAATATAAAGCTTAAAAGTTCTCTATTTTAAAATTTATGACGTGTCGTAGGTTTTTGCGGTTGTAATACTGTATATGAATAAAGGTTCTAGGATTTGGTGTTTATATTATATAATATATTAAAAAACTGAAATATTGAAAAAATTATAGAAGGATATATTGTAAAATGTATAAAATAATGAATTATTTGTACAAAAAAATAAATTAAATGAGACTTTTCCAAAAACATTGTAAATAAAAGTTATATTTTAAGTACTATTTTGTATTTGAAATAATGTTGCTAAATTGTATTTCAATATTACATTGCCATATTAAACATTTCTCAATACATTATCGCAAAGGTTCTCAACCGGTGATACGCGTACCACCGGTGGTACGTGAAATATAATGGATTATATTCTATACGTTATGCTAGATTGCTCATCATTACAATTTAATATTGTCACAGGCACAGCTTTACTTTCAAAATTCGATTTTTATGTATTGGGTCCTCCGGGGCGCCGGGTGAGTACCAGCATCTGCGGAAGTGCGCTGTTAAGAACTTATTTTGAGTAATTGGACTTTTCCCATTTTCGGCGAAATGGGCCATCCAAGCTAACAAGGAAGTTTCACGATACGTTGTCGCTTGAATTTGATTAAGGCTGTGTTTATTGCATCAAGGACATGAAAACTAAATGTTTTCCAGAGTTATACGTGCCACTGGCCATTTCCTTCGGAAAAATAGGCGAAAAACTGAAAAATTGGTATTAAAAAGTCATTTTTGCGATCGCGTTGGCCATGAAACCGTCAGAGAAAAGTTCGAAATTCTTCTATTTACCAATACGCGCATCCTTTGCAAGTAAAATGGCGCAAAGTTTTTGAAAAAATCTTGAACGGTTCCGGAGAAACACGTCAAAAACGAAACCCCTGCATAAGCGCTATGATTTGAAAAGTTGTGTGTGTTTCTGTATAACTATATCTATGCGACTTGCATAGGCGTTTAACATAGGAAAAACCGTTTTTACAAAGGCCTTGTTTTTCGCGTTTTTCTCCGGAACCGTTTAAGACCTTTGCACCATTATACTTGCATAGGATGCACGGATTGGTAAATAGGAGAATTTCTATTTTGTCTCTGACGATCCATGGCCAACGCGATCGCAAAAATTACTTTTACTATTCAGATTTTCAGTTTTTCCCTTATTTTTCTGAAGAAAACGGCCAGTGGCACGTATAACCCTGGAAAACATTTAGTTTTGATGTTCTTGATGCAACAAACACAGCCTTAATCACATTCTAGCGACAACGTATCGTGACCTTCCCTGGTAAGTAATGGCCACGCGCAAAAGGCTAGCTTCAGTAGCCTCCGGGGAGTTTTAAAGGGAAAATCTGAGAATCAACGGAAACTTGCCCCCTGGACACCGTGGTCCGCGGGCAAGTTCGACTGGTCCGGCAAGTATTGAGAACTGCGCCCCACATGTTCAGTTTGATTGTTGGAGCTATTTTGTGAATTGTGTATTATTAGCGATATTTGTTAATAAATAGAGTTAAGCCAAACGAGTGTCATTTCTGAGCGAATGAGTGTTTATGAAGAGCTTTGCCCTAATATAATAATAACAATAAATTTTTGTATTATTTAAGTGCTCGATTTGAAATGTAATAAAAATAAGTTTCATTTAAAATTATTTGACCTATTGTGTATGAAGTTTTTTTAAAAACCTAGACCAGTTGTTTGACAATAATCAGTATATCCAACTTTCGATAAATGACAGCATATTCACATGTCAATTTAGTCGTTTTAATGTTGTATTTAATTTTTTGAATTTCGAATATAATTTTTTACTGTGAATTTACATTCAATGGTTTGTTTATGTACATATTAGCTAGAATTGGCGGGCGTTATAGCGTTGTCGCCGCGTTAACCTCAAAATGCATTACACCCGTCAAATCTATTCAATATGAACATAAACAAACCATGGCAACCACCAAAATGAGTCGTTTTATTTTATTTGATATATTAATATTTGATGGTTCATGTTGACTTGTTTTATTTTTTACTCAAAAACGGTAGGTTTTACAAGAACAACTAAAGAACAAAAAAAGTTTCTAAACAAATCAAGATTTAAAACAAGTTCTGATAAAAAAAACAACAGGGTTCGCACTTTTTAGTCCCCTGTGAAGGTGGGAGATGATTGAAAATATTACTGTGGGAAACCTTTTAATAAGTATAAAACATCTACCAAATACAATTCTTCTACATTTATCCAAATTTAAGAAATAAAATAAAAACCTAATTTTACACTCAGAAAGGAGACGTCTAAGGAAAAATTTTTATAGTTATGATGAAAGACCCCGCTTAATTTTTGATTAGGAATCACCACCTGCATTTTTTCGCAATATTTATGAAACACCCCGTACAAAGGGTGTCCACCTAAGGCGTTTAGTATTTAATATACTTAGAAAAAGTTTTTAATGAAAAAGGTATTTGAGATCATTAATTAATTGTATATCCTAAAATGTTTCCCAATTATAGTGTTTTGTTTCCGCTCACCTATACAAAATCTTTTTTTTAAATAAATATCTAATTGAATAATCTTTCAATACTACTAACAGCTAACGTACCTGTAATCAAACGTTTTATTTGCGTTGATTTTTTGTTCAAAATTTAAATTGTGTTTTTAAACACAGCATCTTTTTTATCTAAAAGTAATATTATTCAAGTCATAGTTGTTTTAATAAAAACGAAAAAATGAATTGTTTTAAATTTTTTATATTTCTGGAACCCCAATTTTTTACATTTTTAGTTTAAATTCTTAGGTAACAACACGCTTTTTTTTATATGTTTTCTTTTTTTGTCTCTAAGGGCGAGATCACTACATCATATTTTGTTCTGATCTCCCTACCAAAAATTCAAAAAAAGTACAATGACTGAAAGTTTTATTTACAATTTAATTAGCCATGCTCGTCAATATCCAATTAATATAGTAAGAAATTCTGATATATATTCTAACAGCTCCAGTTCGACACTCCCCTTCAGCTCCACTGGCGAGAATTCCTTCAACGTGCCATTTAAAGTGATCATCGGCAAACATGAGGGGAGCAGAACCGTCACCGAAACAAGTTGTGTCGTTGGATGCATCTCTAGCGCACATATGTCCATCGGTTATTACGACATACGAATTCATATATTCTTTTCTTATTGCATCTTGACATTCGCCATTTGATAAGAGAACAGCTTTGCCGCTTTTCTTTCTTTCTTGTAATTGCATCTGGAATATAAATAATTAAACCAACACTACTGTATAAAATAGTTTTGCTTTTTGGAACGTGTTATACCTCACATAAAATACATATGAATGTTTTAAAGACATGATTGCTAAAACTATAACAGAATTGAAACATAAAAAAAAAACGTCGCTTAATTTCATAGTTAGGCACCAAGACGAATATACAGAACTACATCAAATTAATTCTGGCGTTCCGCAGGGTAGCGTGTTGGGATTCCTATCATATACATATTTTATTCACTTCAGATTTTCCAACTCGAACAACACAACTATTACCACATTTGCAGACGACACAACAGTAATTGCATCGCACAGGGACCTGAGGATGGCTTCAACTATTATCCAAAACCACCTTAATAAAACGCAGATCTGGCTTAGACGTTGGAGAATAAAAGCAGACCATTACGACAAAAAAAAAACATGCCCACCAGTAACACTTAACGACAGACAGATAGATACCACAAGTGAACTCAATCAAATATCCTGGCATACATCTAGATCTAGACCGTTGACTAACCTGGAGAACATACATTTGGAACGAAAGAAAGTAACTTTCCACAAACTCGGTAAATTATACTGGTTCTTAGGAAAAAAATTGCAATTCATACTAGAAAACAAAATATTAGCATACAAAACGGTGCTGAAACCAGCATTGTCATACGAAGTCCAACGGTGGGTTCTTCTCAAATATTGAAATTCTCGAAAGATTTCAGTTTAAAGTATTGCGCCTGATAGTCAGTGCACCGTGGTTCGTGATAAATAAAATTATTAGAACGGATCTAAAAATTCCCAGTGTACGAGAAGTGCAAAACTATAGTATTAACTATAGTGAAAGACTAAAAGTGCACCCTAATCGATTAGCCAAAAGATTATTAACCGAATCAGATACGCGTAGACTTAAAAGGTTTAAACCATCAGACCTAAAAACTAGGTTTAATTAATAAATTATTTTTTAAAATTTAAACCCTAGTAGAGTTTATGACAATCCAATCTGGTCTTTATGTAGTTTAATTCTAGCCTAAATGAATAAGGTTCAAACTTAGTTTAAGGCTAAGGTTTACCCAATAGTAGTCCTTAGTTTGCTAATATATAAGTATACTAATTATTAACGTGCACACTACCGCACAGTCTCTGCTTTAAGCTTTTGTTTAAACTAACTCAAATGGATAGCCCTTTTGAGTCTTCTTACTAATCCTGTAGTGTCCAGAAGCTGGATCGCCTCGACGTTTACATGTTGATGGAGCCTTTCTTCGTGGCTCTTGGCAAACTTCTTAATTGTGTCGGTTACAGTGTCCATGTTGAGGTCCCGATGTATGTCACTATTTCTGCAGTACCAGGGTGCATCAGCGATGTTCCTTAGTGTTTTGTTCTGGAATCTCTGGATGATCTGAATATTACTCTGTTTGGTTCATCCCCATACAGGGCCGTTTCTGGCGGGGGGCGAAAGCGTGCCCCGCACGTGGGCGGCCGATTTAGAGGGCGGCGAAATGCCGCCCTTGTGGTCTTTAATGTTTCACAAGAATTGAAAATAAAATATTAGTTTGAAAAATAGTATGTAAAAATGATCAAGGATTAAAGATTTCAATCCCATACTATTCAAAAAAAATTGCAAAAACGCGTAAATCACTCTCCAGTTTGCTTATTCGGTAATTTCGACTTGATAGTGAAGATTGCGATTAAATTTATGTACTCAATCGGCGGTTGTATACCGTACCGTAGCAATGTAGATAGCAATGCAATTGGCAATGGAACAAGTGCTAAGGGCGCAAGAGATGGCGCTGAAAATCCCTCTTACACATAATGACAAATTTACAGTCATTCAAATAGTCTGCAACTAATGGTAAAAATTTTTATTATTGATTTCTCAGAAAATATTATTCTTGATAAAAGTTGGTGCATGGTCTAAAACTAATTATTATAAGATGAAAAAAATTTTAATAATGTAGGAGGCCTTTATAAAAAGTCGTGGAACACTAGATTATAACGATTTTTGAAATATTCGCAAGAGTAAAGTGCCCCTATTTTAGGAGATATAAAAAAAGTTATAGGAAAAAGTTATTTAGAATCTCAGAATAAGGCTAGATTTAAATTTTGAAGGTCAAATTCTAATTTTTATTTTTTAAGAAAATTAAACATTCAAAAAGTCTGCAACAAATGGAAAAAAAATTTATTATCGATTTCTCAAAAAATTATATTCTTGATAAACGGTAGTGCATGGTCCAAAACTAATTTTAAATGAAAAAAAGTTTAATAAAGTCATAGGACACTAGATTTTAGCGATTTTTGAAATATTCGCAAAAGTAAAGTGCTTAAAATTTTGTAATAATTGTAAGTTTGGAATTTGACCGTCAAAATTTACATCTAGCCTTATTTTGAGATTCTAAATAACTCTATTTTACAATATTTTTTTTGTATCTCTTAAAATAAAGGCACTTTACTCTTGCAAATATTTCAAAAATCGCTAAAATCTAGTGTCCTATGAATTTTTATCAAACTTGTTTTTATCTTAAAATTAGTTTTAGACTATGCACCAACTTTAATAAAGAATAAAATTTTCTGAGAAATCAATAATAAAAAACTTTTCCATTTGTTGTAGACTTTTTGAATTTTAAAATTTCTTAAGAAATAAAATTTTGAATTTGATTTTCAAAAATTAAATCTAGCCTTATTTTGAGATTCTAAATAACTTTTTCCTATAAATTGTTTTTGTATCTCATAAAATAAGGGCACTTTGCTCTTGCAAATATTTCAAAAATCCTTAAAATCCAGTGTCCTATGACTTTTTATTAAACTTTTTTTATCCTAAAATTAGTTTTAGACCATGCACCAACTTTTATCAGAAATAAATTTTTTTGAGAAATCAATAATAAAAATTTTTCCCATTTGTTGCAGACTTTTTGAATGACGCTGTATACATGTTGTTAAATATGATACTTGCAACGACAATTATTTATTTTTTTATTTCAATTTTTTTTGTTTACCGGGGCGGCGAAACGTACGTTAGCACGCGGGCGGCCAAGTACTCAGAAACGGCACTGTCCCCATAGCTGTATCCCATATGTCCATACAGGTTTAAAAATTTGCTTGTATAGCAAAAGTTTATAATGTAGGGGCAGAAAGGAGTTCCTCTCGATTAGCCAGTACATTTTTTTATATTATTTTATTTAATACTCTTCAATAAGTCCGTAATGGACTGTAGTGTAAAGGGTATGAGCCATTGGACGATTGCTAGCATGTTATCTAAATACAGGGTTTACTTAATGTCCAATCGGGATAGATTGTTAACAATGTAGGGGTTATAAAAAAGAAATAAATTTCATAATCAACGCTTGTAAAAATTAACAATTACACAAATTAAGAGTTTTAAATTTTGTTGAGTACAGCAATCCGAAATTTTGATGTCTTTAATTAGTAATATAGCAAAGCAAAAATCGCAGAAATTCATCAGTAAATTAAAAAGTTGTTGATGGGCAAAACCAAAAGTTTGTTTTTTGAATACCCAACTTTATATGGAATGTTGTTTGGTAATGAGATTGTCGTTACTTTTAATTTTGGCGTTTTCTTGCTGATACAAGGAACATTTTCGTTTCGATAAGTGGTTATCTGAAATTTTCTTGACGCTTATGTTTATTAATATCAATAAATATTAATATACTTAGTTTGTTTTCTAAATTATTTGAAAATTCGAAATGGCGAGGCAATAGAAGTAATAATATAATTTCTTACCGGATTAGTGGCTGTATTTTCTGTAGCCCAGCCTGATACACTAAGACGATCTCCAATTTCAGCAAACTTAGTCCCCGGTAATGGTAAACATATTGGTCTAACATAATCTTAAAAAAAAATGCGTCTTAAAAATTTATGCGTCCTAATTCTTTTTTATACCTGAAAATTGCGCCCTCTTTTTCAATTTAAGTAAGCCTATATCATGAATTTTATATTTTTCGTTATAACCTGGATGGAAAATAATTTTATCAACAGGAATATTTTGTACCGGTTCGCTACATTCTGGTAAATCAGGATCTTCAACGCAATCATCTTCTTGAAAGGGGTTGTATTCGCCCAATCTTACATCAATCCTAAAAAATATTTCATTTGGTCCTAAAACGATTTGGCGCTTTCGCTTATTTTAAAATTTGTGCAAGAATAGACTACGATACCGAGAGGAATATATGCTTACAATTCAGGAGATTCAGCGTTTTCTCTTTGCAACGCATTGGTGGTGCACAAAACGTACTGGACACTAATTAGCGTTCCAGCAGATAAAAAACCAAGATTAGTTCCATAATAACGATCTTCATAACGTAATAAAGCTAACCATGGAAATTCGTTTAGAGCTGTAACGTTATTACGTGAAAAGTAATCATCTTTGTGTTGTCTACCACAAACTCTCGATGTTGGAAGAAGGCGCCTTTTGGTAAGTTTTTCGATAATTTTGTTTATTGCAGGATCTTCGAACATATTTGATGATTCCAAAACCTCATCATTTGAAGAGATAAATTTTTTGGTGGTTGTTGGTGTACTTGTACTAAATTCGAAGGAAATACTTTCAATAGACGTTAATAGACCGTTGAGATTAGTTGTTGAAGACTGTTGAGGTGGTAAATTTGATGCGTTTGCTTGAATATTTATTTCTGAAATGTTTGAAATACTTATCGTTAGGATGTCTTGTTCATTAATGGTTTTATTCACTAAGCCATTAGTGATTGTTGGTGTTTTATTAGACATTGGAGATTCCATTTTTGATGATGCTTTATTTGCTAAATTAACAGTACCTGTCGTGTCATTTTGCTTTTGAAGGTTATCTTTGTTTATAAATTGAAGCATCTGTGAAATTTCAGTTGTTTCAAATGGTTGAGACACATTAAACAAAAAATTGCTCAATGAAGTTGTAAAGGAAGTTGGAGAAATCGTGGGTGGTTGATCTGACACTTTTTCGTCTACTGTTGTGTAATCTGTCGTTAATGTTGGTATAATTAAAGGGGATGGATTAAAATAATCAACATACTGTGTTGAAGAATTATTGGTAAGTTTTGAAGAGAAATTTGCTATATGTTCTTTGACAAAAGTCATAACGCTGCTATTTACAGTTTCTTCTTTCGAATGCTTTAAATCATTTGATGTTGAAGGGTGAATTTGTGTAAATCGATCGTCTTTCACATCATCATTTTCTTCGCCTGAAACCTGCCCGTTAAAAGGAAAGTACGGCTCTATTATGACAGTTTTTCTTGTATAATTTACAGCGTATTCATTGATGATGGTTTGCCTCTGATAATTCGGTAAAAATTCATTAAAAAGTATTTGTTTTGTGTAGTTTGGAGAGGTCTCCGTTAAAATAGTACGTTTAGAAAAGTCTTCAACAGTTGGACAGCATACTTTCAATTTTTTTGGGTCACTTTTGCACGGTGTTTTATAGGATGAACCCGAATTAAAACTGTTTCGAATTAGGCACGCTGTTATTGACATGCAGTGTCCGTTTTTTCCTTGACTGGTTACGCATTCTTCCGACTTGATTGCTAAAAAATAAATTAATCTATGTATGTGCTTATAGACTACACTGAGTGATTCAGTTTGAATGTCGCACCCCTATAACTTTGTTATTTTAAGAGGAAACCCACAGTAAGCTTATATTTTTGTAAATCACGGAAAATTCTTTATCGAATGACTTTTTTCTACAATGAAAAATGTCAGACTGGCGATAGTCAACTTTTTTTTAATAACATGATTTTTATTAATTTTGATAGAGAATTAGTCTAAATCCGATAGTTCATTAAAAAAAAAAAACGTACAATGGAAAATTTTTGAGGAAAATGAGCTTAAAAGTTATTTATTATTTTTCACAAAATCGTGGTAATTGACTAAAAAAACACGATCACTGTAGTAATTGACAGTTTATAACTTGTCTTATTGTGCTTTATTATTTTTCGAAAATCATCATTTTGTCAGTATTAATTTAAAAATGGACCTTCTGTCAATTTGTTCAGTTAAGTGTGTTTGTGTATACTTATTGCGTTGCAATTTTATACTCACAAAATAATTATTTTTCATCGAAAAATAATAAAACACAATTAAACAAGTCAGGGCCTCCTAGAGGTAAGTAGGGGCCCAGGGAAGTTAAAATTTAGGGGTCCTTGTGAACGAAAGAAACTGTTTTTTATGATTATGTTAAGAAATATATTTTGCTGTTTATTTGTAGTTTGCCGTTAAAATTCATATTAAGACTGGGGGTCCGGGGATGCAGCCCCTCTAGTAAGCGCTGAAACAAGTTTTAAACAGTTAATTGCTATAACGATTGTGTTTTATTTAGTTAAATACAACGATTTTGTGAAAAATAATAAATAGCTTTAGACTCATCTTTCTCCAACATTTTCCTATGTATCCTTATTTTTTTAATGCACTATCGGATTTAGAATTTAATTCTCTATCAGATTTTATGAAAAAAAAAAATTTACCATGTTTTTCAAAAAAAAAGTTGACTATCGCCGGTCTGACGTATTGCATCGTAGAAAAAACATTTAAACGTCTTTTGATAAAGAATTTTCCACGATTTACAAAAATATAGGGTTTATGGGGGTTTCCTCTTAAAATAACAAAGTTATGGGAGTACGACCGTCAAACTGAATCACCCCGTATAGAAAATAGATAGTAAATAAGTCATTCATTTAAGATTATAGTACATTTTATAAACTTACGGTTAAAAATATTTACAAATATGTAAATTTGCAGAGTTATGACAACACAACCGATTAAACTCGCAACCATGACCAGTGCAACTACAATACTGGCTATAAAATGTAGACATTATTAAATTCCTAAACAGGTCCACTTTATTTTTGAACAAAAAAGAAGATTTATACTTAATAATAACTCCAGAAAAATTAGTTGTTGTTTGCTAAGGTCCATAAAGATTTTCGGATAACGGACTAAATTAATGATGCTATGTACTTAATAGTTACGTTCTTATTCACCAATTTAATATAACAATAATAATAATAATGTAATATTATGAATAATGCCATTGACATTTATCCGGACTTAAAGGTTAGTTATTGTAGGTAGTGCTTACCGGTAGACAGTTGTTTGCAAGGTTGCACCAGGTAATAAAAAATAAAAACTTTTTTTTACACAGTGATTCACCACAACACTGATTTACAAAAATATTAAAACTAGAGGTATTTGTAAATCTGTTTATTTATAAATGTTTGCTAATATCCACTCCAAATAATAAGAGACCCGTATGTACAGCCGCACTGCTCCCGTGCCGCATTCACCGCTAGCTCCACTTGCAAGAATTCCTTCGACGTGCCATTTGAATTGATAAGAATGCATAAGGGGCACAGAACCATCACCAAAACAAGTTGTCTCATTGCCAACGTCCTTTGCGCACATATGCCCGTCTGTTACTATGATGTATTCGTTTCGATGGTGGTTGCGAATAATGTTTTGGCATTCTTCGTTCGACAAAATCTCAGCTTTGCCACTTTTTTTTCTTTCGTATAATTTCATCTAGAAAACACCAGAAGTACAGTAAGGCCCGATTGCATAAAAATTTAACCTGGGATTAAATTAACCCCTGGATTAAACCACGTTAATTTTAGAACTAGGCAAAAACCCAGCTTAGTTGGCGCTTGTGTTGCCTA
This sequence comes from Elmis aenea, assembly GCA_947652605.1. Classification (NCBI taxonomy): domain Eukaryota; kingdom Metazoa; phylum Arthropoda; class Insecta; order Coleoptera; family Elmidae; genus Elmis; species Elmis aenea. The sequence goes on from OX393581.1 coordinate 33,973,976, forward strand.
CGTTTTATACGTATATTTATAATTTGGAAAACATTAACTTAATAAGGTATTCGACAACAATTGAAAGTAAAACAATGATGCGATGAGTATCGTAAAAATAAAAAAAGCCAAATAAAAGTATAAAAATGTATAAAAACTTTTGACGGTTCAAAGCGTTAGCCTAATTTTCTCAATGAGATTTATAAAAATACTATCATTCTGTGTGAAATACACTGAGGTTAATTATACGTTTACAAAAACATATAGATGAAAGGATGAAAGTTGTTCAATATTATTTATAGCAGAGATTTGTCTAATGCGTCCTGATTATGTCATCGTAAATCATTAATTATTTCCTGTTTCTTAATATAAAAAAGATTAAGAGGTAATTATTGGGGTTTCTCATATTTAATATTTTTGCTTGTACTGGGTTTCCGGGAAGAAATTGGCTTTCTTCCCGGAATCCTGCAAAGTAATAAATTATGTCCATATTTTAAAATTAAAAAACTGAAAAAGAAGACAGCGGTTAACAACTTAAAAACAATTCCAAGTCCCATATGTGTCATACATTTTGCACCATGATGATAATTTTATATAATATAGCCTTACAGCAAAAATTACAGTATATAGGTCACTAATTGCTCCATACTTCGATTACTGCGCGAGTATTTTGTTCTTATGCAACGAAGGCGACATATACAGGGTGTGTAGAAATTGGCGGAAGCGCTACACCTGACGATGTTCTTCGTAAAATTCTGTCGAAAATCTTAATACAAAAATGTTGTACCATGCTTCCTATGGCCTCAGGAACCATTTAAAGAAAAAAAAAATTGGCAACATTGCATACATTGATTTGCGTTTGGACATTTTTTTATCAGCAATTTTTACTTAGGTATTTACAATTTTTGTTCGAACTAAAAGCCTTCAGTTCGTAAACATAGCTACTAACTTTTGGGTATCGTAAAACACAAACTAGAAATAATTACGAGAAAAACAGCAATGACAGCTAATGACAATGTTGCCATATGTATTATTTTCATTCAAATCAGTGATTTACATATTTTCAACACCAATTTTTAAAAGGAAGAACACAATATCTAGAAAAAAATACTATTCGAAATTTATTTTTATTCCAAATTGCAGCTTTTTCATTAAAAAATATTAAATAATAACGCTTATTAAAGGACCAAATGTCAAAACTTTGAGGACCTCTTGCAGACACAGCAAGCATGGTACAACATTTTTGTATTAAGATTTTCGACTTGGAATTTTACCAAGAATATCGCCACGTGTAGCGCTTCCGCCAATTTTTACACACCCTGTATAAACTTCAGAAATAGCAAAACAGAGGAATGCGTGTTATTTTAAAATGCTCGGGATAACACTAACATTAGCGAAATGTTAAATACTTTAAAAGTGGTTAAGTATACGTCAAAAAATTACGTTTGCCTTTTTTTAATATATGTATAGGGCAATAAATAATTGTTTACCATGTTACATGACTAAAACTTTAACATAAAACTAACATTCACGAATACCAGACTAGGAACAAAGACGACTTTAGACTACCGACATTAATGAAAACAAATACACAGAACGCCTTATACCACAAAGGGCTCAAGATTTTTAATGAATTACCTGTGGAAATTAAACAAATAACTTCCACACCAAATTTAAAAAAAATACGTGTAGAATATGTGAAAAATAATGTTAAGATTTAATAGTTTAAGAGAATATGTACAAATAAATATAAGCAGTGTGAAATTAATGTAAAATTAGCTAAAAGCTAAATAAAGATTTCTTATTGTTTTTATTATTAATAAATAATATCTATTGGTGAGAGAATTATAAATTTCAGAAATATTACCTTTTTGTAATTTTATTTTAATGAATGCAATAACATAATTTTTGCAATGAATATTTGTAAAACGATTTAAGAAAACAAAGGTTGTCTATGCGTCGGTCTTATGTACTCGTATTAAAAGAAATAAAATGCTTTCTTAGTTCCTATTGATGTGGACGAACTGGCTTAAAAGCATCTAGCAGCAGATACATCGTTTTTATGAATAAAATTTTTTTTGCAAGCTATTTTGCTTCGCATTACCAGAGAACACAAAACTATAACTGTAAACGTATTTTGATGATTTAAAGTTTGTTATGGAGACCGGGATTCTTTACGCATATTATGGGTGTGCATAATTTGTTACTATAAAGCAGAAAAACTATTTGAAAACAATAATACAGTTTTTCCATAATTTAAATGTTAGTAAGAATATTAATAATAAAATCTGATAAGTTATGATAATACTATAAAGATCTTAAGGAAAAATAACATTCTTCAAATATCCCGAGATTTCCCGGTAAATATAAAATAGACTAAAACTTACCGGGATCCCGGGAAAGAAACCGTAATAATTATACACAATATTTTAGCAATTATAAATACCGATAAAAATTTACACATCAAATCTTCATTTGAACGTACTACACTTTAATGCATTGATCCTTGACGTTTTAAGCTGGTTAAACACCTTAAAATTTGTTTTCGCACCACCATTAAATCTGCAACAAGCAGTACGAACTGTACTGCTTGTTTATAAAAATGTTTTTGAATTTGTTTTAACTAACTTGAATTTTGAGAAATGAAGTAAAATTTTTTTAAATGAAAAGCATAGTAGGCCATGACTTTATATAAAAGAGCACTACTTGTGCTTTTTAAAATATATAGTTTAATATATTTTTTGCAATAAGTAACCAAGATATGGCCAATTTTGTAAAAATTGTATTATCAAATTTTGTCTTGATTTCGTAAACAAGTGATGTTTGCAATAAAAAAAAACACTAAACGTCATATTCAAGTAAATTTGTAAACTCTAAAGCAAATATGTGTGTTTTTTTAGATTTTGTAACTGTGTCTGTTGTTGTATTGTGTTACTTTACTCTATTGTAAGTGGTAAAAACGTAGCGGCTGCTGCAGGTATTTTAAGTTGTATTTAGTATAGAAATGGCGGAAGACTGTCATTTTTTTTGTTTTGTTTTATTTAATGAACATGAATATTTTATTCACTAACTAGGCGATTTACCCGGCGTTGCACGGGTGATTACAATTATTCTCTTTTATCAATCACAGACTACTCGCGCTCCGCGCTCGCTCCCGGCGGACGTTCTCAGACGTTCAATTACAGACTACTCGCGCTCCGCGCTCGCGCTCGTCGGATGTTTCCGGCCGTTCCCGGACATTTCCGGCCGTTCTTTATACGACGTTTGATCCGTCAGGTCCTAAATAGTAACTGTGCAAAATTTGGTCCCGATCGGCCAACGGACCTAGGATTCTATAGCGAACAAACAAACAAACAAGCTCTTTTATATACAGGGTGTGTAAAAATTGGCGGAAGGGCTACACGGAGCGATGTTCTTCGTAAAATTCTAAGTCGAAAATCTTAATACGAAAATGTTGTACCATGCTTCCTATGGCCTCAGGAACCATTTAAAGAAGAAAAAAATTGGCAACATTGCATACATTGATTTGCGTTTGGACATTTTTTTATCAGCAATTTTTACTTAGGTATTTACTTTTTTTGTTCGAACTGAAAGCCTTCAGTTCGTAAACATAGCTGCAAACTTTTGGGTATCGTAAAACACAAACAAGAAATAATTACGAGAAAAACAGAGATGACAGCTAATGACAATGTTGCCATATGTATTACTGTCATTAAAATCAGTGATTTACATATTTTCAACACCAATTTTTGAAAGGAAGAACACAATATCTAGGAAAAAATACTATTCGAAATCTATTTTTATTCCAAATTGCAGCTTTTTCATTTGCAAGTATTAAATAATAACGCCTATTAAAGGACTAAATGTCAAAGCTTTGAGGACCTCTTGCAGACACAGCAAGCATGGTACAACATTTTCGTATTAAGATTTTCGACTTAGAATTTTACGAAGAACATCGCCCCGTGTAGCCCTTCCGCCAATTTTTACACACCCTGTATATAGATAATTAATTATTATATGATGGATATTTTCTTAACCTGGCTGTTGAGAAAATTTGGTGAAAAAATAGTTATTTATGTATCAAGTCCAAAAACTACGTCTCGGCCAGCAAACAGGCAAGGCCGAAAAAGTACATTTTGGCCGAGATGCATATTACATTTTTTGTGCGATAGAATTAAAAACAACTTAAATTTTTAGTATTTTTCAAAAATATAGGTTAGAAACTACGTGACACTCTGTCACTGACAGATGACGGCGTATGCTGTTAGCTTTAATGCAAATTTACGCTGTAGCGGCCGAAAAAGTTACTTTTCAGGCCGTTGCTAAGGATAACGCCGGTAATGCAGTACTTTATGGCTGCTTACGCCTCCGTCAAACAGCTGTTTCTAGTACGATCGCACAAAAACCATTATACAGTTATTTACTTTTTATTATGGGTGCGTTTTGCCAATCATTACTAATAAAATTTGTAATAACTAGCAGGGCCGATGAGAGAGGCGGGTCCGGGAGTAATTAAGGGCCCGGAAGTCCACAGGGCTCGAATATCATACCATCATTTTTTTTGGTAACTAAATTTTCAAATAATGTACTTTACTTGGGGCCAATGAAAAATTTTCCCCCGGGCCCGACGACGTCTCTTGACACCTCTGATAACTAGTATATGATTTCTTTACTTTATCATATATTTTTTCTGTTTGCAAATTTACTGTTATTACCTAAAAGATATACCTACGTGTTTTAAAACCGATTGGTACGTTTTAGGGAACTGGTTGCCTTTTAACCTTTTACACTGAGTTATAAGGACGCTTGCAAAACAATTTGTTATTGGCAAAAGAGCCAACTCGGCAAAATGTTAAACATGTAACAATAGGAAATTTGACATAAAATATCTTAAGTAGATTTCGGCAACTCTCTGCTATAAGTAATAATACTGAAGATGTTGTTTTTGATATTTTAATACCTATTATTACAAATTTATTCCTTACTGAATCTTCTACTGTTTCAAAAGTAGCCCAACCGGATACGCTGACACGATCTCCAGGTCTAGCAAATTGAGTACCAGGAAAGGGCAAACATATAGGTCGGACGTAATCTGAAAATAAAGTATAAATTAAGAAATGATGTACACTGAGTTTTCATATTTACAGGGTCTGTAGCCATGTCTCTGCGTTTTCGTGGTGGTACATAAAAACTTAAAAGTGCTACGAAAGTGGTGACTTTATAAAAGATATTGAGAATTAATTGTAGATAAATGCCGAGAAGAACTCGTCGCACCGTAGCCGGCCACGTATTTGGTATCATCAAAGTACCGTATGATATGCAAGGGGAAAAAACTGTATTCATAGAGGGAAAAGTATAAATTTTCCCGGAATTTCAAGTTTTGCGGGAAGTTTTGATAGGTAGGTAACCTCCGTAAATATAAAGCCCCGAGTGCACAATTTTTTCATTAACAAACCTGAAAATTGCACCTTTTGTGTCAATCTCACTAAACCAATGTCATTAGTTTGATATTTGCGGTTGACTTCTGGATAAACAAATACTTTCTCAACGTCAATTACGAGAACAGGATCACTACATTCAGGTAGATCAGGGTCTTCTATACAGTCCTCTTCCTGTAAAGGGTTGTACTCGCCTAATCTCACATCGACTCTAAAAATTATATTGATATGTTTTCAATTGGATTTTGAACATCTTATTCACTAGATCTTTCCCTTTTCGATAAATATAAATAGTCTCCATGTAAGAAATGGATAGGAGTATGTCGATTAAAAAGAATGAAGCAAATGATAAATTTTTATCATAAGGACATTGAATAATGTATAATGTGCCAAATGAATTGTATTCAGATGTAAAGATTATTTTACATTAGGTTATTGATAACAATTACGTTTTTAAAACAATAGATTTTGAGGAATACGAGAATACCTATAATGTCAAGACAAAAATAATATATCAAACGGCAAATATAAACACGACAAAAAATAATATCTGAAGAATAAATTTTATTCGCTATAATATTAACTGAAATTTTATATTAAATAGATGTTTTTATATTAAATAACGTATTGTATAAAAATTGAAGTAGAAACGTAGATGTAAATGTATAACTAAGTATATTGACCAAATTATATAAAACTCTTTTAATAATGTCAAACAAAAAAAAAACTATTAATTACATAAAGTTTGGAAGAATTATAACATATAATAACATACACCTGTAATATTACCCAATACATTTGCTTTTATTAACAAAAAAACTTTTACCGACTTTTAATCTGACCCTCATTCATTTGGTCAGTAATAAAGGGTCAGGTTAAAGGTTGAATAAAGCTTTGTTTTGTTAAATAATGAAAGTTAAGGTAATAAGTTTGTTTTCCTAAAAAATACACAAACCTTTAGAGGAGGTAGGAGTAATGGCGCCCACTTAAGCGAAAAAATTCATATATTCTAAACCGTAACAACAATTACGCTGAAATTAGAGGTTATTGTTGCCAAAACATTACCAAGTGTTCGGGTTAAGTCACATTTGATTGAACCTTAAAGAACAAAAACTTATTAATAATTTAAAAACATGTAAGTGAGCGGAATTACCCGCCTGATAGTGGGTAATGGTGCTCACCTATTTTATGTGTAAACATTTTTGGATATTGATATTCCAGGATGCTTTACCAGTTGTTCTTTAAGTTGTACGAGGCATTGTGCACAATTACTATGAGAAAAAATTAAATATAAATTAAATTATATAAAAATATCGAGGGTAATGCCGCTCACCGAGCGTTATTACTGCGTAGCTAATTGACCGCCATTACCCCCTGTTGCACAATTGTCTAAATTCGGTATTTTACAAAACTAGCCTTGAATTTAAAAAAAAAACTTTATATGGTCACTCCTGCTAAAAATGACACAAATTTCATAGGAGACCAAAGCACAAACTCAAATTAGACTAATTGAGCTACTTGCAGTTTTTTTTTGTAGACGATTTCTTATATGAAAATGTTAAAAATGACACACATTCAATTAACTTACGTTTTATGGTAAAATAAGTTTTTTTACTTACGGCATTGTGTTTATTAGAACGAAAGCCAGGTGGCTGCTAAGTTTCACTTTTAAATATTTGAAAACTGGCGCAAAAGGACGGTGAGCGCAATTACCCACTGAGCGTCATTACCCCTACCACCCCTAATTCGACCCTCGTTTTTGGTCGTTTACTTTTTTTTGTTAAAACAAATTTTTGGTTGTTAAGTTCCTTTTTTTTTGCCGTTAGAACAAAAATTTTGTCGTTCTCTTACGTGTTTAGTCGTTAAAATATATAATTCTTTGTTATTTTAAATAGTTGTCGTGCATACAATTTTTTTATCGTTAAAAGTGCTAGTTTTGTCGTTAATTATCCCAATTTTATCGTGTTGAAAAACAGCACTCATTCATTTTTTACCAAAAGAACTTACAATTCCTCAGAAGAAACTAATTGTCTCTCAATAGCAGATTTTGTAGTTAAAACGTATCGCACGCTAATTAAAGTGCCCGCCGATAAAAACCCCAAATTGGTTCCAAAATATCTGTCTACGAAGCGAAGTAACGCTAGCCAAGGGAATTCGTTGAGTGCGGTTACATTTCCAAAATAATAATAATCGTCCTTATGCTGTCTACCACAAACTCTTTGTGATGGTAACAAACGATTTTTAATTAGGTCCGTTACGGTGTTGTTTAATTCAAGCGGACTTGTTGAAGAAAAATTGTAAAAGCTTTGAAACTCTCCTGTATTTAAATTTGAATCATTAGTTTCAGCAACATTCAGCTCCGAAGAGTTTTCAATTTCGTAGGAAGTGACGTATTCGGTGGTTGCAATGTCTTCAATTGATTGATCATTCGATACAATGGAATCCGTTATGAAACTTTTCGAGGTATGGTCTACATAATGTTCAATAGTAGTCAAATTTTGCGATAGGGTTTGAACTTCAAAGACCGTTGGAGTTGTTTCTAATGCAAATGTTTGGGTGGAAAATATTGGCTTTGTATTTACTAATTCGTTGGTTGGATTTTGTCCTTGATTAATTGATGAATTTATTAAGGGAGAGGAATTAAGGTAGTTAGTGGTATTGCTTTTCGTAGAATTTGGTATGGTATGCATAGATTTTATAATTGTTTCTTCATTGGATGTTACGTTGGTAATATTTTCTTCTTTTAGTCTATTTTCAATCACAATATTATTCCCTATTTGTGATATATCTGATCGATCGTTGTCAACATCGGTTTCACTTTCACTGAAAATCCTCTCCACTGTATATTGCAAATCTGGTTCAACTATAACCGTTTCTTTGGTATAATTCACAGCAACTTCTTTGACGACCGTTTGCTTGTTAAAATTTTGCGAAGATTCGCGAGTGATCGTTTCTTTTTCATATTTTGGCGCTGTCTCAACTATGAAGATACGTTTAGAAATATCAGTAGGTAGTGGACAGCATATGACGTCTGCTGCATCATGAGAGCACGGGTTGTTTTCAATTAAGTTTTTAATGTTGAGGCCCGATTTGGAGCGCGAGTCTTGGAAAATCAAACAACTTAACAATGAGGTACATCTACCGCTTGATTTTCCGCTTGTACATCCTTTAGAATAGGCAGCTTGAATAACTGAAAAAAAAATATGTTAATTAAAACGCACAAGTAATTTTGAATGCAAATTTTTTAATTATTAGCATAATCTTAGATAAAAGGTATCTATTGGTAAAAAGTATCTACAGGGTTCTCGTTTTTCGCGGGCCACTATGGGGATCTCGGAAACGGTAAGAGTTACGACTTCGGTTAAATTGGGGCAAAGTTGTATATTCAGGTGCTTAAAAATTTGACGCAAACAGAACTTATCTAGCTCTTTTAGTTTTTGAGATATAGGAAAAAAAGTAAAAGTGTATTTTTGTTTTTTGCCCGTAACTTTTTCATTTGATGTCAAATTTCATTTTTGTAAAAACATTTTTATGGCCACTTTTTGCAAGGAATCAAATTCCCCAATTATATTTTCCGTGCGACGTTTCGTTTTTTTAAAACCATCATCAGGTCAATTTTTTCTAATGGACGCTATATCTGATTTTAACGCCAATTTGTAGAGCATTTTATTCTGAATTCGACAATGTATAACAGTTGGCACTTTTTTGAAACAATTGTTAAAAATGGCAAAAACAAATATTTTATTTAAAACAAATTCTAATCGGCATGATAAATAATTGTCTTTGTCCCTTTTTCCTTGGAAGAAGGTGAGTAAACCGTATGAAATTACTATTAAAGGGATTTAATTAAAAAAATCGGTATTAATAAATATCTTAGGAATACATTAATATTGTTCACTTATTAGCAAATATTTTTAGAATATTTTCTTTTGTTAAGTAATAAATGTCTCTAAAATGTGTATTTAATCCCTTATTTGACATGCAATTATTTGTAACAAAATGTTCGTAATCAAATAATATGTGGTCATAGTTTACAAAAAACGTCTAGAAATCTGTTTACGCTTTTTGTTTATTAGAAGTCATTAACGCAGATAAAAGGCATAACTCGTTATTTTTTGTTACAAATAATTGTATGCCAAATAAGAATTAAATACACATTTTAGAGAAATTTATTACAACTGAAGAAAATATTCTAAAAATATTTGTTAATAAGTGAACAATGTTAATGCATTCCTAACATATTTATTAGTGCCTACTTTTTTAATTAGTAATTTTATGCGGTTTACTTACCTGTTTCCAAGGAAAAAGGGACAAAGACAATTCATTATTTACCATGGCGATTAGGATTTGTTTTAAATAAAATATTTGTTTTTGCCATTTTTAACAACAATTGTTTCAAAAAAGTGCCAACTGTTATACATTGTTGAATTCAGAATAAAATGCTCTACAAATTGGCGTTAAAATCAGATATAGCGTCCATAAGAAAAAATTGACCTGATGATGGTTTTAAAAAAACGAAACGTCGCACGGAAAATATAATTGGGGAATTTGATTTCTTGCAAAAAGTGGCCATGAAAATGCCGTTACAAAAATGAAATTTGACCCTTTATATCTCACCCTGTGTATCTCACCCTGTATAAATAATGACCTAGACAAGTAACAAAGCCAAAGTACAGGTGGACTATTTTCGATGCCCATACAGGGTATCTCGGTTATTATCAGAGATAGAAAAAAAGTAAGTAGGTAGTCTCGATTTATTTTTCCAGAGAAATTCATTTCCGTTAAACAGATTTTTGATCTTTTTTAATTTTCGAATTATAGCCAAAAACCGATTTATGGCACTTTTCAAAAATGTTAAATATCTCGTTTAAACGAAAAGATAGAAAAAAAACTTTAAAGACATTTTTGGCATGATTTTTTGTGTATAATAAGATAGATGTTTAATTATTGTTTTTTACTCATATCAATACTGATATATTACACCTAACTTTCTTATTTTAAACCATGGGCAAATTATATATTTTTGAAAAGCGCAAAAAATAAGCTTTCGATTCATGTCAAAGCCAACTATGGTTGCTAAATAAAATAAGAAAGTTAGGTGTAATATTTCAATATTTGTATGAGTAAAAAAAAATTAACATCGCTATCTTATTAAGGACAAAAAACCATCGAAAGCTTATTTTTAGCGCTTTTCAAAAATACATAATTTGCTTATGGTTGACATTTAAAATAAGAAAGTTAGGTGTAATATATCGGTATTGATATGAGAAAAAAACAATTGAACATCGCTATCTTATTAAGGACTAAAAACCATTCCAAAAATTTTATTAATGTTTTTCTGTATCTTTTCGTTTAAACGAGATATTTAACATTTTTGAAAATTGCCAAAAATCGGTTTTTGGCTATATTCCGAAAATTAAAAAAGATATCAAAAATCTGTTTACGGCAATGAATTTTTCTCGAAAAAATAAATCGAGACTACTTACTTAGTTTTTTTCTATCTCTGATAATAACCGAGATATATGGGCATCGAAAATAGGTCACCCCTTACACAACAGAACAAAACAAATTTTTTTTAAAAAGATTAATTTAAAAAAAAATTGGTTATGATTACATGTAACTAAAATAAAGTTGACCTAAATAAAAAGGCATTTTTTTAAATGCCAATAGTTTGTTAGATTTTAACATTTTAAACAAATTTTTCAAAATTTTGTTTTGTCCCATAGGATTTGGGATAAAATTTGAAATTAAAAAGTGATGGATGTTTTTAAGTTCTACGTGTACCTACTATTTAAATTCTCTTAAAACTAATTGTACGTCAGGAACATTTAAAATAGTAATTTAAAATTACTGTAAGAATTAAACAATTTTTAAAAAAATCGTGTTCGCAGAAACTGGTCTTAAAATCATAAAAATTATTTTTATATACTCACTGTAAGTGACATACACAAATATGTAAAACTGTACTTGAATATGAAGACCTCTCAGTGATCTAGCGACCATGACCACCTCAACCGCAATACGACAGACACTAATAAATTGTAAAAACTTAGTGTAAACAAACAACTTTTTTTGCACACGGTAATTATTTGTTAGGTAGTTTGGGAAATATCCAGACAATTATTCAGGGTAATGTTTACATTTAAATAATGCAAATTACTGTTGTTCGAATTGCGTGCGAGTAATCACTTAAACTTCAAACAATGAAACATAAAGAAGCTTTAGTCTGCAAAATAATTTTACATATCATTAATACAATACCGACAATGAAACAATGGCAACAATATTTTAAGGATATTTTGAAATTTTATCTTGCAGATTTATCATATTTAGGTATAAAGTTTGTGGGGGAATGGGCAGATACATTAAGGATATACAATATGAGCATCAATATAAAAAAGACAAAGACTGGTTACAGCGAAGAATCATGTAACGGTTTCAATCATGCTAGACCAAACAAGGATAGAGCAGGTATCAAATTTTAAATATTTAAGAACGATAATTGCAGAGAATGGTTGATCGGAAGAAGAGCTGAATAACACTGACGGATTTTTACCACGCCACTAATAAATGCTTGTTAAGTAAGAAGGAGATCTCGACAGAAACTAGGACGCAAGTATCTAATACAGTGTACGTAACAATTCTTACTTTAAGTTCCAAAACTTGAGCACTAACAAGTAAACAAAAACGAAGGATACTGACGCAGGAGATGAGAATTTTGTGCAGAATAGATGTAAACGAATTGATAAGATTAGCAACGATAAAATCAGAAAAGACATGAAGGAAAAGATGAAGACAAACAAATTAAGATGACTGGACATCTAATTCGCATGCTAGAAAGCAGGTACGCAAAAAAGGGATGAAATCGCAGTTCGGGGGAAGAACAAGTAGGGGAAGACCGAGCACAAAATGGAAAACCAAGTGAGACATGAACCAGAAGAAAAAGGAGTCAACTAGAGAGATGTGTAACAGTTACAGGGATGGAGAAACAAAATTAAGAACTAGGAAAACATACCTCGACACTAAAATGTACAAGGGGACACGATTAAGAAGAAGTGAATTTTGTGAACCTTTGTTTTCTCTAATGACCTCATAATCGGTTAAATTTTATAAGCAATAAATGTAATTTCAGAGATCTAATTTTTACTTAAGTTTTTTTTTTTTTTTTTTTAATTATAATTTCGTGATTAATACTGGTCCGGCTGGGCCAACCATTAATTTTTCTATATAATAAAATGGAAATGTAATAAAATGAAATTGATGAGGATGAAATGATTACTTAATACTAGAGTTCACCCATCGGTGTCCTGAAGATGGCCGACGCACTCTGATTCACTAATAAACTAATCCTACATTAAACAAGTTCAAACGGTTTTTGTCTTTTCAATCTTCTAACCAACCCATGGTTCTCTAGCAGTTGTATTGCCTCTGGGTTTATGTGGTTTTGCAGTCGCGTTGCGTGTTTTTTAGCAAAGCTAGATACCTCTGGAATACAGAGATCACGATGAATGTCCTTGTTTCTCACGTACCATGGCGCGTCAACTGCGTTACGAAGAACTTTATTTTGGAATACCTGTACTTTCTTGATGTTGCACTGTTTGGCACATCCCCACAACTGAATGCCATAAATCCAGTCAGGTTTTAGTATTTGGTTATAGATAATAATTTTATTATACAGTGATAATTGGGATCGTCGTCCTAGAAGCCAATACAGTTTTCTGTATTTTATACTTAGCTCTTCTTTTTTTATTTTTATATGTGGCTTCCACCTCAATCGCGTGTCGAGAGTCATGCCTAAATACTTGGCTGTCATTTATTCGGGACGACGTTCCCATTAATCGTTATTGGAATTTGTGTAAGTTTTTTATTCGTAAAATATATGTGAGTTGATTTTTGATCATTCAGTTTTATACTCCATTCGCTCATCCAATTGCTGATTCTATTACATGCATTCTGCAGTTTTATCGCTGCCTCTTCTGTATCTTTACCTACTGCCATAATTGCAGTATCATCTGCAAATGTGGCTGTTGTAATGTTTTGCAGTTGCGGCAAATCATGTGTGTACAGTAAGTAGAGGACTGGGCCCAGGACGCTGCCTTGAGGGACTCCTGCTTTCACTTCTTTCAGTGCAGAATATTCATTTTCTTGTTTTATTTTAAACAATCTACCTGATATGTACGACATTAACAGTTCTACATGATGTTTTGGTAGTATTCTGTTAAGTTTCAGTATCAATCCTTCATGAGAAACCCTATCGAAAGCTTGAGCCACATCAAGGAAGATGGTAGAGCAGATTAATTTTTCTTCTAATGCCTTTTCTTTTACGTCCGTTATCCTGTGCACTTGGTCTATCGTAGAGTGTCTGTGTCTAAAGCTGAATTGATGGTTTGGTATTAGCTTTTTCCTTTCTATTACGGGTTGTAGTCTCTTTAGAAACAGTTTCTCGAATAACTTGGAGATGATCGGTAAGAGTGATATAGGCTTACTTAAGTAATGCTCTAAATTAGTATTGAAAATATACAAGGTAGTTTTTTATAACCTCATTAAATAACCGAAATATTCTTCAACATTGCAATCCAAATTGGAACATCCTGCAAATACATATTTTATTAAAGTCTGATTTTCGCTAGGGGTGGGCTAATATCTATATTGATTTCGATAGTTTGTGGCATGGACAACAAAAATAAGGGCGAGAAGCTTCTTGTTTTAGGTCACCAGTTTCTTTTTTCAGTTTTTACTAACTATTTTAGCCCCCACCCCTTTTATATCTATATATCGGTATGTCGATATTTCGATATATCGATATAATTTCGATATCGATATTCGATATCCAAATGTCGATATCGCCCACCCCTAGTATTCACCATTAAGCTGGTTAACTAATATATAAAAATCTAACATGCCCTTAAGCAATTAAAGAGTTGACTATCGTTATCTCAAAAACTTAGCATACCATTAAGGTTGTTGCCTAATTATGAATACCAAATTTTAAATGTTTACTGCTGTTAACTAGAAAGTTATAAATTGAAGTTGAAGTTGAAGTTTTCAGTGTAGCACTGGAACTACTTAGCTAACGTGATCAGACATCCCGATTTTTTGGAAACCGACCCGTATTTCAACCTTCAGTCTCGGATACATTTAAGGGTGATCCAAAACGATGATTTGGCCCTTATTTGACCAAATTCATCGTGTTTGGTTCAAGTTTGTTTAAATTTATGCGTCATGGAGAAAATGTTATATTTGAGTTAAAAAGAAAAAAGGTAGGTATGTGTTTAAAACCAAAGGAATTTAGTGGAAAGTTAGGAGCTACATTTGTAGCCTAAAATGTGGACAACACAAATAACCTTATGTAAACTCTCCGGTCATAAGGTGTCCCTGATTTGGTCACCTTACTCTTTTAGCTCAGATTCTTATTAGGCATAAGCTTCGCTAATTAACTATCCTTCCATCTCTAACGTTTTTAAGATCCATGTACTTCTTATGATAACTATCAGGGCCGCCCTGAGTTAATTTGCCGCTTGAGTGCCACCATTAAATACCTGCCCTTAGAAAAATAATTTTATTTTAAAGTGAGTAATAAAATATACATATGCATTTTTGAAAATTTATTTAATATATAAAATTACTACAGCATAATAATACATTCTCCTATTATATTTCCCAGCAATACAGATTATATTTCCTAATAAAATTAAATTTTCCTTGCTTTTATTGTGGAAATTTGCTCAATATATCACTGATATCTAAATCAGAGGCCACTTGTTTTTCTATACTAATTATGATTAAATTAGACAATCTGTCCTGCTTCATGGTCGATTGAAGATATGTTTTTGTTAATTTTGATTTAGAAATGATATTTTTTTAGTAGCTATTGTAGCAGTAGCAGGCATTGTTAAAAATATTCTTAATGCTTTTAAACGTTTGGAAAAATTCATTTCAAAAAAGATATTATAGTACAGCTAAAACGTTTTCTATCAAATCACAAAGTTCTACGGTAATAATATCAGACTACAAATTATTATAATGTTTCTACTTGAAGTTTGCAATGAAAAAAAATCATGCAAAAACCGAAAATCATTATACTCTCTTAAAAGATGAAAACGTGCTTTAATTTTAAATATTGCCACGTCAAGAATAACAAAATAAAAATAAATTTTAATACATTTTTCTGGTCAATGAATGATTTCTTTATTTTTATACAAAAATATTCGTTTGGCCCAACTACTTTTGGCAATCAATTTCTTCAGCAATTGTTTTGGCTTCTTCTAATATTTTTTTGAATTCATTATCAGATATAAGCTTATTTTAATAAATGTCAAGTTCTTGCAATATTCCTGTTATGAGTGATAACCCTACATCCCATTTTTGGATTAATTGACTCGCATTATTAATTTTTGATAAAATTATGTATCAAATTATTGTGGAGCAAATAAATTTATAAGATTTGAAAAAGGCGTTTAAAGAAAACATGAAATAGATTTCTGAGAATGATAAATGTATTAGTATTTATTAACTACTCTACATTTTTAAAAATTTGCTGTCCCCAAAATCTGCCGCTTTGCTTCTCCGGATTGCGGCGGCCCTGATGGCTATATTTTCATATTATAATAATTAATGTTATATATTTATGTTTAATGAAATAAATAAACATTGAATGACCTGCTGTTATTGAAAAAAATGAAATTCATAACTACAATTTCACATTATTATCGAAGGGCAAAACTTGCGTCTGTTACATTTTTTGGGAGGTTTAACTCGTTTAGTTTAGGTTTTTGAGTAAAAACGTGCAAAGTTTAGGATTAACTATCAATTTTGATCTTTTTCCATTATTTTAGTTAAAGAAGGCTATAGAAGGCTTTGTCTATTATTGTTTTATTTACCAAATGATAATCGTATAGAATTTAGGCTTTAAGGAATAAATATTAATGTACAAATAGAAAGTATACCTATGTGGGTGCATATTGTGCAAATAAATATCTCTGTGATGAAAGGTTGTATACGAATCTTAAGAGATTACAGTTAGGCAACTTTCTAATCTGGTCGGTGTACGCAGGTCCACCAACTACTAGGCGCGTTTCTCTCCATCGACAAATTACCCGATGATAATAGTTCTTTGCTACACATAATATACAATTATAATTAATTACTCTAATATTTAAATAAAAAGACGAAAAGGCCCTTAAAATTTTAAGAAATAAAACTGTTTTTAGTGAAGAAGTGAAAGTTTTTATTTTTGATTTCATAAAATTGTATTTAAACTTTTAAAAACCAAGTTCTTTAGTAATCTTGTGGTTTTAATCATTTAGATTTTAATAAAATTATTATATAACATATAACCAAGCTTATTTATAGGCACTGACCTTTTTTTTGTATAAATTTCAATCCCGTTTCAAGTCTTTCTTTATCAGTGGCAGCCTTATCTTATTTATTTCATATTTATTCTCCGTTTTGGAAAGATAAGGGTTAGAATTTCAATAATTTGTGTAAAATTTACAAAAAAAAATTGCAACAACAAATCTACAGCGATGTTAAAATGTTTGTGGAAGTTTTGTTTCTTATTTTTAATGTTAAAACGACGTAGTCTGTTAACAAAAACTTCGCAAGTAATTTTTATGTTGCGAATAAAAATAATAGCGATTTGGATTTGTTTCCTTTACTAAAAACCGGTGTTTTTATATTAATTCTTTGGGTCCACCATAATTAATAATCAGAAGTTGTTTTGGATCATTTATTTTTAATAATAACCGACGAATTACTAACGAATTTTTTGTTAAAAGGAATGGAAGTGTCATGTAACCAATTTGCAATCTTAACATCCTTCAACACTGTAAAAAGTTTAATCAATAACTATAACACGAACGCAATCAAAAACAATGTCGTCTAATTGCACTTTGCTATAAAAACTGTAATGATCAGGTACATGCATTCAATTACAGCTTCATGTGTGTATTAACAGCAGTAATCACGACATCGTTGTCTTTTTCAAATGAGTCACAATTTAAAATACCATTACCGTAGTTTTTGTTTATATAAGTTACATATTGGTTCCCAGCTTATTCAGCAACTTGCAGCGGCTTCTTATCATCAACACTTTGCGTTTCTCAGTAATATAATATGATACCCGTACAAGATGTAAAACTCATGTACTTTTATAATCTTGTAATCTTTATCAGTTAGAATCTAGCCTTCAGCTAAATAGTATGTATTTTGGATAATAAAACCTTTTTTTAAAAAGACCTTACGGTAAAGTAGAAAAGTAACTGGCGCAGTCGGTAGGATTGGTCAAACGAATATTAGTGAATATAATATTCGGTTCGTTTCAACGATTGATTGACTATTCCATAAAATAAAGTTAAGTGCAACCTTAACGTAAAACTTCGAGTGAAGTGACAAGTTCCTATCCAAAGAGGAAGTCTGTAAAGGAGTACTCACCAGTCCATAGTGGATTAAATGGAAAGGATAACAATTATTTTACTGTAAGTACCTATGTCTTTTAGAGGTAATCCAAGTCACTACAATTCTGATAGCTCAATTGACCAACAAAGTGATTCTGATTCAGACCTAGATCAGCCCAAACCTAATTTTTCAATTAAAAATAAAGTAATCGACAATTCAAATAAAATGGCTGTCCTTAAACAAGAATATTTAAACATGGTTCCTGATTTCAATGGTGAAACAGAACTTTTGCCAAGATTTGTCGAAATTTGCGAAAAATTAGTCAATAAATTTTACAGCACAGCTGATGTAAATGACTTTCAGAATGAATATCTGATGTCAAGCATATTAGCAAAAATTAAAGGTGAAGCCGCCTTAAGTATATCTTCTTGTATCATTAAAAATTGGCAAGATTTAAAAAAAGCGTTATTAACTACTTACTCTGATAAAAGAGATTGTTTTACTTTAAATATAGAAATGACAGAATTAAAACAAAGTAATGAAACGCCTTTTGAATTTTATAATCGTATACAACATATTTTAAATCTGCAAATTTCTTACATTACAATGCATGGTAGCCCACAAGAGATACCAGTTTTAACTTCATTTTTCCGTAAATGTGCTTTACGAATTTTGTTACGTGGACTAAAAGAACCATTAAGTTCACTTATGCGTGCTAAGAATCCATCAGAATTAAACGAAGCATTAAATATGTTAACTAACGATTTCCAATTAGAGCCACAAACTCAAAAAACATTTAAAAGTAAATTTCAAACTAAAACAAACTTTTATAAAAACCCACCAAAAGTGAATTATTTACAATTAACTAATTATGCTCATAATTCACAAAATCCAAACCCGAGTACTAGTAATACTCAAACAAATTATTTTAATAAAAATAACAATACTAATTATGGAAAACGTGCAGAACACAATGCTTTTGCATCGAATCCTAATCAAAGATTCCCAAAACCAACTCCAATGAGTGTATCGACTAGAAATACTTATCGACAATTTTCTAATCAAAATTATCGTCCTAGCCATAATAACTTCAGACAAAGTAACCCAAACTATATTGTCGAAGAATTAAATAATATTGATGATCAACCTTCAGTTGAATTTCCTGAAGAAAATGTTTTTTTTTCACGAGAAAGCCTCGGACCCAGTTTTGAATTAATGAACTTGATTAATAAAGATAGCGAACTACCGTACATAATATTATCAGAAAACAATTTAAAAGTTTTAATAGATACAGGTAGTACAAGATCGTTTATCAAACCTGAAATCGCAAAAAAGTACTTTATAAATGCAATTCAAAATGACCCATTTCAAATCTCTACAGTAAATGGCAAATCGATTGGACATTATAGCGCAACTATTCAATGTTCCAAATTATTTAAATTACAACATAAGTTGAAGTATTATCTATTTAACTTTCACAAAAATTTCGATATCCTATTAGGTCTCGATAATTTAAGAAGTTTGAATGCAATTATTAATTTAAACGATAATGTTTTATATACGCCTAGCAGTAACATAAAAATTAACTTTTATAAATTATCACATGTTACTAATCAAATAACGGTAAAACCAAGATCAGAACAAGTGATAAAAATTAATATCAAAAATATTAAAGAAGGCGACATTATAATACCATATAAAAAACTTAATGACCTAGAAATACCTGAGTGTGTTACTACAGTTAACAACTACCAGGCTATTTGTACTATACTAAACCCCACTGAATGCATATCAGTTGCGGTTATTGAACCATTAATAGTAGAGAAGTTCGATGAATACGAACACTCCACTTACCCGAACTTTAATAATTTAAATACAGAAAAACTTAAATTCGATACGTCAAAAATTCGTACGTCTCATATGAACTCCGAAGAAAAATATACTGTAACTAAATTAATAAAAGAATATTCAGATATATTTCATTTGGAGAATAATCAGTTAAGCTTTTCGAATCAAATCAAACACAAAATTAGAACTACGGACGAAATTCCAGTTTACACTAAATCATATAGATACCCTTTTATCCACAAATCAGAAGTTGAAAAACAAATTAAAAATATGTTAGATCAAAACATTATTAGAAACAGCAATTCGCCTTGGTCATCCCCCATCTGGATCGTACCAAAAAAATTAGACGCCTCAGGCAAACAAAAATGGCGCGTTGTTATCGATTATCGTAAATTGAATGACAAAACTATTGACGACAGATATCCACTTCCTAATATCACAGATTTACTTGATAAATTGGGCAAGTGCCAATACTTTTCAACTTTAGATTTAGCTAGTGGTTTTCATCAGATAGAAATGCATGAAGATGACATAGCCAAAACAGCATTTAGCACAGAAAATGGTCATTACGAATTTTTGAGAATGCCATTTGGTTTAAAAAATGCGCCTGCAACATTCCAAAGGGTTATGGACAATATTTTACGCGGTATTCAAAATGAAAAGTGTTTGGTGTATTTGGATGACATAATAATTTTCTCCACATCACTACAAGAACATATTGATAGACTAAAATCAGTATTTCAAAGACTCAGAGAAACTAATTTTAAAATTCAATTGGATAAATCCGAATTTTTACGGAAGGAAGTAGCATATCTTGGACATATTGTTACTCCCGAAGGTGTTAAACCTAATCCAGACAAAATTAAAGCTATCCAAAATTACCCTTTACCTAAAACAACTAAACAAATTAAAGGATTCTTAGGTTTATTGGGATATTATCGTAAATTTATTAAAGATTTTGCTAAACTAACAAAGCCACTCACCGTTTGTCTTAAGAAAGATGCTCAAATCACTTTTGCAGACCCTGAGTATATAAAATGTTTTAATTTATGTAAAAATCTATTAATTAATGAACCGATATTACAATATCCGGATTTTACTCAATCATTTAATTTAACTACAGATGCCAGCAATTTTGCAATAGGTGCTGTATTGTCGCAAGGTAAAATAAGTTCTGATTTACCTGTAGCATATGCAAGTCGAACTTTAAACGACTCAGAACAAAATTACACAACCACAGAAAAAGAGTTACTAGCAATAATATGGGCAGTTAAATACTTTAGACCCTATTTATTCGGTAGAAAGTTTAAGATAGTTACTGATCATAAACCCCTCCAATGGTTATTTTCCCTTAAGGAGCCAAATTCAAAATTAATTAGATGGCGACTTAAACTAGAGGAGTATGATTATGAAGTAGTTTATAAAAAAGGTTGTTTAAATAAAAACGCCGATGCATTATCACGCATCGAACTTAATATGAATGAAACCCAAAAACATTCGAAAGGTATATTCGAATACATGGACAATTTCAATGAACAAATGAAAAACGTAAACACTCCAAAACACAATGATACCGAATCATTAGTGGTAGAAGTGGAAAATTTAAACGAACGCGAAAATCTAAACGATGACGAAACTGTACATTCAAATCAAGATGAAAATCCTATTATAGGCATTCCAATCACTGAATATCCAGTAAACTTTGGTAAAAATCAGATTGTTATCTCAGAAACAAATTACTCACCATCGTCCCCTTCAGTCATAAAACTTTATAAAGACAGGCAAAGAATTCTAGTTCAGTTTTCCAAGAACAACTATGAAAAAGAAATAATTAATTTTATTAAAGAATTTATAGTACCCAAAGTCAAATATTACACTTATTTTGAAGATCCGTTATATGAAAAATTCTGTAACATACTTCAAAAATATTTTAAAAGTTCAAGCATCAACATGATTAGGTGTACTAAAAAATTAATCGATATTATTGACGAAGACGAAATAATACAAACGATAAGAAATTACCATGAAGGTAAAACAAACCATCGCGGTTTAGACGAAACAGAAAATAGGATCAAAATTTCATATTATTGGCCAAATCAGCGAAAGTCAATCCAAACTTTTATAAACAATTGTGAGATTTGTCAAATAACGAAATACGATAGAAACCCGTTAAAACTTAAATTTAATATAACCCCTACAGCGGTTAGACCATTCCAAATTTTACATATTGACAGTATAACACTAGAGAAAGTTAAATTCTTAACTATAATTGATTCATTTTCGAAGTACTGTCAAGCATATAAATTGAATTCGTCCCAAGGTATTGAAGTAGTTAACAGTTTAATAAAATATTTTACACACCATTGCATACCAGAACAAATTGTTTCTGACAATGGTACAGAATTCAACAATTCAATGCTAAGAGAACTACTAGATGTTCATAAAGTAAAAATTCATTTTATTAGTTCTCAACATCCCGAATCAAACGGCCTTATCGAACGTTTTCACTCAACATTAATTGAACACATAAGATTATTAAATAATCAAAGTGTCTATAAAGACGAACCAATCGAAATAAAGGTAAATTATGCACTATTAGCATATAATAATTCTATTCATTCGGTAACAAACCTAAAACCGTATGAAATAATTTCTGGTCATTTAGGAACAGAATCTCCGTTTGATATAGAAGTAGATAAGCAATTAATTAATAATTATATTTTAAGACATAGAGATAAGGTTAAGTTACTTTATAAAAAGTTAAACGAAGATATACAAAATAAGAAAGAACACACAATCAATAAATTAAATGAAAACAGAGAAAATGTTGTTGAAATTCCTACAAGAGTATTTGTAAGAAACAAACAAAAACAGCAAAAAACTAAAAATAAGTTTAAGCCGGAAACTATAAAACAAGTTAATTCTGAATTAAAAACTGCTAAAATAATAACAAAACATTGTAACACAACTGAAAATATTCACCTTTCTAATATTAAAAGACCCAGACAAAACACTTATCAATTTAAAAATATTCCAGGTTCCTTTCAATCGGACAAGGAGCAGAAATAAAAAACGTCACCCAAAACTTAGGTATATTACCAATTAATTTAGGAGTAGCTAAACTACAACGCACGAAACATACTTTTGTACATTATTACAGTTTAAAATCGTTATTTGAAGAATACGACAATTTAAACACCCAATATGAAAATTTAAAATTAAGTACTTTAAATGATAGCACTTATAACAGAGAGTTCGACAATTACGATAAAATTGTTCGATTTACGCAAACAACGATTAATGATAAAATTAATAATATTAATATGCACTCACCCAATATTAGAAATAAGCGAGGTATAATTAATGGATTAGGAACGGTGTTAAAGACATTGACTGGTAACTTAGATGCCGAAGATGGCGAAAGAATTAATAAAATTCTAAATCACATGCAAACCAACCAACAAAAAATTCAAAGTCAACTAAGTATGCAGTACACTGTTAATAACCAAATCATAAAAATATTTAACGATACAATACAAGATATTCAACATAATGAATTAGTTTTAAAATCAAGAATTTTACAATTAAATGAAATATTAAAGAATGAAATTGCACATCAGAATATTCTTTTTGCAAAAGATATTTACAATCAATTAATAATACTTTATAATGCTATATTAAATATCCTACAAGATATGGAAAATTCTTTAACTTTTTGTAAACTACAAGTTTTACACCCAAGTATAATAACAATTGATGATCTGTTCTTAGAACTACAAAGAATTTCTGTTTATTATAAGAATCAGTTACCATTTGAATTAAAATATGATAATATCTTAGATTTCGAATCTATTATTGAAGTTAACTGTAAGGTTCAGCCCAATCAAATTATTTACTTTTTATCAATACCCATTGATTTTGAAACAGAATTTAATTTATATTACTTATTACCAATCCCCACCAAGTATGAATCACAATTTATAACTATAATTCCTGATGTCAAATTTTTATTGAAATCCAATGATAATAAAATAATACCTCTAAGTGACATTTGTACCAAAGGTAAAATATTTCAATGTCCGAGTTATTTACAAACAAACCACCTGTCGCTATGCGAAAAGCAAATTTTATTAGAAGGACACTCAAACCAGTGCCGCCATGTGGAATTGGATATTAAAGAAAATCACCTAGAAATAATTCCCGAAATCAACCAATACTTGGGAGTATTTCCATTGGAAGAAAATATTATTATCAAGTGCCAACAAGAAACCGAAACGAAGACACTTAAAGGAATTTACTTAATAAAACAAAATTCCTGCAAACTATACTGCAATCAACGGGAAATAACATTTCGAGACGAAACATTTGGCAAACCATTAGTGATCAACGTCCCACAGCTAACACCCATGAAAAACAAAAATGCTGATACCAAGATAAATTTAAGAACACTAAATTTAAAAGAACTACCGTCAAATCCTTCCACACCTATTATAGAACAAGAATTTAAATATTATGTGCCAAGTGCATGGACAGTGATTGTGTACATAATACTCATAATTATCGGTTGTTTCTTAACTATAAAGTGTATCAAAAATAGAAAACAGAAGAAAAATCTAAATCAATCAATCAAAACGAAAACAGAAGAAAGAAAAATCAATCTTCCAGAGGAAGCTAAATTCTAAGGAGGGAGGAGTTACATATTGGTTCCCAGCTTATTCAGCAACTTGCAGCGGCTTCTTATCATCAACACTTTGCGTTTCTCAGTAATATAATATGATACCCGTACAAGATGTAAAACTCATGTACTTTTATAATCTTGTAATCTTTATCAGTTAGAATCTAGCCTTCAGCTAAATAGTATGTATTTTGGATAATAAAACCTTTTTTTAAAAAGACCTTACGGTAAAGTAGAAAAGTAACTTATATTAAACCAACAAAAAAATAACTTACATTTGTACGCACGGATTACTTCAATATTTTTAAATAACCTTGAAACCAAGATAATTAGAGAATTGCACGGCATTGAAATCAGTAATTAGAGGTTACTGTACCTGGACTATATTACACTGCGAATTATACACTTACGATTAAAGAACAAATGCAGTGCCTAAATAAAAGTAATGAAAATGTTGATAACCGTATTTTCGCAACAAAAAATGTGCAATACAGGGAAGCTACATGTATACCGTGTGATTCAGTTTGCTGTCGCACCCCTATAACTTTTTATTATTGAAAATAACCCCAACAAATCTTATATTTTTGGAAACTGTGACAAATTCTCTATTAAGTGATGGGCATTTGTTATCTCTACGATGACGTATGTCAAATCCGCGATAGGCAACTGTTTTTTTTTTAAATTACATAGTACATATACATTTTTTTGTTAATTCGGATAAAGAATTTAATTTCGAATCCTACCATGTATTAAAAAAGTACCCATACATAAGGAAATTTTCGAGAAAAAACAGTGTGTATTCAAATTATAGCAACCAACCCATTTAACATAACAAAAAACGATCAAATCTTAAAAATTATGCTATAACTATCAATGGATATGGAGATCTTTGCTGCTGGTTTTTGATTGAAGAAAATTTGGAAACTCCAGAAGATAATAATGGTTATTGCTAAGTTAAAAAAAATATACTGAAGACATTTTTTGTACATGTACGACCACTGCGATATATCGCTGATAAAGAAATAAAACTGTATCCAAGCCAACATGTACGTTTTTGTTGGTGAACATAACATACTACTTAGGTGTAGCACTTAAAAGGTTTCGTTATTACGTACGGCAAAACGCTTGAAGAAGCAATTTATTATTGCTCTAATTAGATTTTGTGCTAGATATTTTGTCTGTTTAAAACCACCATCAACATTATTATTTCTTTTCTAGTCATAGGCACCATAACAGTTTTTGCATGAAAAGGTAGTTCTGAAAATTCTATATACATATACCTAATGATGTTGGTAAATATAACAATGTTGGTAGAATTTGAAAAATAAACACAAGAATTGTAAACAACCATTTCTGGTGAATGAACATTACCATAAAAACAAAATCTATTCTAACTGTAACAAAATTTTGCGACTGTTTTACTAATGTAATGCATTACGTATCTGGCAGTGATTTAAAGAATGGATGTAATAAAAATACAACGTGATAGTCAGTTTATCTTTAATGTTTTGTAAAGCTACAGCCTATGCTCTATGGCCTATGTACAATTTTCTTGCAGTAAAAAAATATTTAAGACAAGATAGTTCAATTATAAGGTGACCAACCGTACTCCTTTAAGGAGATTTGTAAAGGGCGTTCAAATGAAAAAGTCAAGTTGGCTTTGGCTTTTCAACAAAAATTGGACGTAGGATAAATTTTGTAACCTTACCAAAAATCAATAAAAACAACAAATTAAAGGAAAAACTCGAAACGATGCAGAAAGAACGTTTATTGTTATTCGATAGCTGGGATTTTTTAAATGTCATTTGTCAATCGTCGCAGCACGCATTTCAATACGTGCTAATAACAAACACATCCCTTTTTCGTTGCGTCCTCCTTCAATAGAAAATCAAAACCAACTTGATGATTTTTTTTATTTGAACGTATGTTATTTAAAAAAAAATTAAAATTATGTTTTGTAGTATTTCTACAATCAAAATATATCATACATGGTAACAACGTTCTATTTTTTTACAAGAATTTTTTTGTTTTGTTGGCACCCCCGCACTTAACCTTTAACAGAATTCACCACGTACTACTGTTTCAGAAATAATAGTCGCCTTATTTTTGATCAGTTAATGATTAGAATTGATATAAAATTGGTGTGTTGTTCGCGATATAAATAATTTTTACTTTTAACTTTATAGAGAAAATCGTTAGATGGCGTTGTTGCTTTAAAAACCACATTTAATGAAATTGCCGACGGTCAATTTTATATTTTTAGGCTCAAATAAAATGCCGAATATTTTTTTAAGTTACCAATAGACTTTTTACTGAAAATCATGTCAAGTACTATGAATTTCTTAAAAAAATTTATAAAATTTAGCGACTAAAATTTAATCGCGTTTAATTTTTAAATTACATTATAAGTGTTCCATATCACTGTATTCAGTTGATGACAGTTTAAGATAGACAAAACGTCTGACACAATATCTAATAACTTTGGCGTTTGAAGAAAAAAGTTGATTCTTTAAGTGCTTTAGTTTCAATATCTCAAAAAGTCAACAGAACGATGCAAAAACAAAAAAACAACTTTTTTTCGTTTTTTTTTTATATTTTGTGAACTCACAGTCAAGGTATGATTTGAAAATCTAAATTCAGCACCAAATTACGTATCTATTTCGTAATTTAATGAAGTCGTAGCTCTTAAGGTAAAAGAGATGTTCATGTTGATCCTCAAATTTGGGACGCCGTGTCTAACACAAGATTTTATAGGAATCCACCTTCTGTATTGTACAGGGTGGCAAATTTCGATGTTTTAATAGGGAATCTCGGTAACTATAAGAGGTATCAAAAAACGGACCGCGCATACTCGATCTCTTTTTTCGAGAAAAAGTTAATGGTAAAAACTAAAATTGGTTATCGTCTTTTGTTTTCGAGTTATCGCCGATAACTCGATTTTTCGACTTTTTGTTTTATGACTATATCTCGCTTGTTTATAAAAATAAAGAAAAATAATTTTGACGTTCTACACTTTTTTGATAAGAATGCAGTGGCGTAGATAACTTTAAAAAAAAAAATCAAAATTCGAGTTGTGACATAAAGTTGTATTTTTTTTTAAATAGAACTCATAGTTGGATATTACTTATTTAAATTCCTTATTTTTTTGTCATTCCAAATATAGGTATAAGGGTTGATCTAGTTATTTTCAATAGGTACGAGTGTTACGAAGCTTTTTTAGAGTTTTTAAGAAAATTATAGTAGGCTGTGAAAACAAAACCAAAAAAAGGTGTAAAACCTTTCAAAACTCATTTGCTACAAGTTACGAAAGTTTTGTAATTTGTTGTTGTGATAATAAATAAACTACAATAAACTACATTATATTATAATTAAGTCATAGCCAACTATGAGCTCCATTAAAAAAATTTATGTCCCAACTCGAATTTCGAATATTTGTTTTTGAAAAATTGTCTACGCCACTGCATTCTTATCAAAAAAGTGCCTGTAGAACGTCAAAATTATTTTTGTTTATTTTCAGTCGAAAAATCGCGAGACGATAACCAATTTTAGTTGTCACCATTAACTTTTTCTCGAAAAAGGAGATCAAGCATGCGCGGTCCGTTTTTTGATACCACTTATAGTTACCGATATTTCCTATTAAAACATCGAAATTTGCCCACCCTGTACAAGAAACCTAACTATCGTATAAAATGAGGGATACATATAGTTGAAAAATATAAAAAACAAAAATCAAAGTTGTAAATGCAGAAATATAAATCTGTAAAAGCTTTGGATGATAATAGTATACAAAAATTCTCAACAATCAATGAAGTTTTTTAACAGACCAAAATTTAAAAAAAAATTGCCGAACTTATTTTACCAGTCTGCAGATAACGGATACAAATTACGCGAACAGCATTGTACATACACTTATGGCATACATTTGAAAGTATAAGTTATTTACGTAATGGAATTTCCAACGTTTAGAAAAAAAAAGATTAACAAATACCTTTCAAAAAAGTATCTACAATAAACAAAGTTATCAATAGCTTTAAAAGGAGTCTTAGTTTGGTTTTTCGCTTATAAAGCAACGGCATACAACAAAAAACTAATATTAATAAGCTCTTAAAGTTGTACAACTATTCCCACCTAATGACTTTCGTATATCTAATAATAACAAAGACAACCATGAATTTCTCGTGCAAATTGCAACTCTGTAACTATATATTTTTACGGTTACAGACAATTTTAGTTCAGTGTTTCTTTGAACAATTGTTACCAATCAAAGATTTAAGAGTCGTGTCCAGAAAATTAGAACTGTAACGTTAAATGCGTTTAACAACAAATAACCATAGTGTAAAGTAAAATACAGCCAAGCACTAGTTGAACATTTAAATAAATATGTTAGCTTGAGCTTGACCGACGTTGTCTTCAGGTTATTGGCCTTTTCAAGCTACTTCCCGGTTTTGCCAGTCTCTTTGAATCATTTGTTGCGGCATGGCCACTTCGCCAACCGTGGACAACAACATTACTATTATTGCACTATTATTATATTACTCCATAAAACTTGCTTACGTGACGCGCCACATATTATTTTCATAGATGCGAGGCATTCTTCTTCGTGTCTTTATTATAATGATAATGTCTTGCATGTAAATTGTAGGTTCGTTTTAGTCCACTAGACCTGTTAGCACCTATTATAGTATAGCTTATATTTATTTAATATGAATTTAAAACGGATATTAGTATTTGAATTATACAATGCTAATGCACAGGCTTCCTTGGTGCTAAGAAGGGAATTTGTTAATATAATGGTTGTTTAATACATTATAATGACATGTAAATTACAAAAAGTTGTGGAAAATGTAATTTTACTCAAATTGTTTACAAGAAAAGGTCAAGATTTTTATTTTTTAGTCTCTTGGCCTTAGCTGTTAGTGATGTAATATTAAATATATATATGTAATATGGAAGGTTTCCTGGCGCCTTGCATTGTAATACTTCTCACCCACAGCAACTTCTGTAATTTACACAGATTTTCTATTAGTTCAGGGTTGAAACTTAAATATGTGTAATTGCGCTCAATACGTATTTAATTATAGTCTAGTCTAGGCTAAACAGTTTTTTAACGTTTATGAGGTATATTTGTTAATTTTGGTAACAAACAACAAACAAATTTACCAGAATTTAAAAAAATAAAATGCTTTACCTATTTTGTGACAGAAAAATCAGTCTAATAATTATTTTAAAAAAATATCTATGGTTTAAAGCTTTCTTTGTGTTGATTATAATTTTTAAAGAAGGGCAAATTTGCACACTAAAATGGACGAAGGATTTTGAAGGTCAACAAATCCAAACTGCTTGACGTAAAAAATTCATCTTTTTCTGAATATTTCTGGTTTAGTTAAAAATATTATGACCTAGACCAAATTTTACTTAAATTGTTCATAAAATAATAAATCCACGTATTTTACTTTAGAATATTAAAAAGTTATTTCTTACACGAGTATTAAAGGCTACTTTTTTTATGTTAAAAATATGTGACAAATTAACCAACAAATTCTACTAAGGATTTACCTTTAAAGCATGTTTAATATTATTTATTTAGTCGTGAGTCCTTCTACTGTTAGGTGTAGGACTGTTGAGTTGTGTTGTGCTGACTTTTTTCCATGTTTTTCTGTCTTGTGCTCAGGGCCGTGTCTAGGTGTTTTGGCGCCCGGGGCAAGAACGAAAAATTGCGCCCCATTTCTAAAGAAAAAAAAAAAGTTTCTCCGGGCCTACTTTGTTCGGGCTTGGAAAATGGGGCTCGTTTTAAAAAACACTTTATAAAACACACATATGTATGCACATATAATATTTTTAATAATAAATAAATAATTAGGTAACATTTAACTTAAGGAACATACAATTTGGTAAAAAATAACATAATATGCACATGTAATATTTTTAATAATAAATAAATAAATACTTCAATAGTTAAACATTTAACTTAAGGAACATTATTTTTTTTAGTCGTGAGTCTTTCTACTGTTTGTAGGACTGTTGAGTTGTGTTGTGCTGACTTTTTTCCATGATCGCTTCTTCTTCTTTTCTTTTTATGCTTCTGGTATTCCAAGTACCTATTCTCATTTTGTCTTTCTTATCTCTATTTTTTTCATTTTTAGTATCTCATGCTTTGATTGCTATCTGTTTTTCCTTATTCATGTCCGTTTTCGTGTAGTGATCGTGCCATTTTTTCCGTAACTTGTTTTCCGTCCTTAGTTTTTTGGGTCTGTTTTTTGCTGTAGCTCCTCTTTCTCTTTATTCCATAGCCAGATGTTATTATCTACAATGAGTTTTTGATAAGCTACTCTGACTTTTTTGCCCTTTTTTCTTTCTTTTTCTGCCTCTTCTCTGATTTTTCTTTGAATTTCTCTTTCTTTTACTGTTAGGTCATTGTCTATGTAAACGTTTTGACCTTTTAATTTGCTCTTATACTGCATCATCTTTATTTTATTTTACTCCTATTTACTTGTCATTGCTATTGTCATACTTTTGCCATATTTTCGACCCACCACATACATCTGTTTGATATTTACTTTGACTCCTAAATTTTGATCTAGAAATTCTTCGATACCTGCTGTACCGTTACTTTCATCAAATTTTGCCCCCTTTATCACAATTTTATATTTCTTTTCTTTTTTTTTCTGGTTCTTCTATTCTGTTTTCTAAGCTAAGCATCTTTTTTCTAAGCTCTTCGTTTTCTTTTTTTGTTGCACTAAATTCCTGCCTAAATGCTTTTTGTTCTTCCCTTATCTTTTTAACTTCTTCCACCAATTGGTTAATTACTTTTACTAATGCCTCCATTTGTTTTTCTTCCGTTGAACCTTTGGTTTTTGCTTGATCTGGTGATCTGATTACTAGTTTGTACGTTCTGGATATTCTGCCTTCTTCTTTGTTTTTCTCTTCCTTGTCTCTTTTTCTTTTATAACTACTACCACTCGCTTTAAAAAATTTCTCCATGGATAATATTTTATTTTATTTAACTTTATTTATACGATTATATTTTAAAATTTAATTTACTACACAGTTATTAGTTTAATGTGCTTACTTACACTATCACTATTACTTGACGCGCTCTTGGGTTCATTATCACGCTACGTCAGCTGTCTATACCTCATACGCCGTACGTTATTTACTTGTTAATAACACTCTACAATTTAGATAAAAGGACTTAAGGAAGAAGGGACGCGCCAATAAACTTTGCCTAGGACACAAAATAATTTCGCGCTGGTACTGCGTAACGTAGATAACTCCAAAAAAAAAAAAGACGTCAATGGCGATTTTGGCGCCCCCTGATTTCGGCGCCCGGGGCGAGCGCCCCCTTCGCCCCCCCCTAAACACGGCCCTGCTTGTGCTAACTCTTTATGTATTTCCATTTGATGTTTCTGTCCGCTGCTGTGAAAGAAAAGAAGTGAAGATTACAGTAAGGGAAGCAAAGGAAAAATCATGGATAAAGTTTGGGCAGAACATGAAAGAGAATTCTAATGAGAATCAAAAGTTGTTCTATGGCACGTTAAAGCAGTTAAGAAAAAAAAAGAATATGGAATAAAAAACATAAAAGAAAAAAATGGTAACATAATTACGGGTGAGGAAAAATATTGGAAAGATGGAGACAATACTTTAAAGAGCTAGCGGAAACAGAGGAAATAAACGAAAGGTACGAAGTTACAAATGTAAGAAGCGACGGAGGATATCAGGAGATATCGAAGATTACAATGGAAGAACTAGAAAAATCATTAGCAAAATTATAGATCGAAAAAACCGCAGGTAAAGACGGTATTTATTACACCGGAAATATTAATTAATTAAAATTAAAAATTATTTTCGGTAAAGAAGTTATTTTAACGTGTAAGTTTGTCAATTAATAAAACCATAAAGTTTCAAAATAACTTCATTGAGATTTTCAAAAAGGTTTTTTTTAATAACTATTTTGTCTTCAACACTTCTTTGCAGATACAACGGTTAAAAATATTTTAACAAGCATTTTATGTCGAGTGTAACTCAAAGCAGAATAGTGTCAAAATAAATACATTACAGTCATTTAAAATTTTATAATAAAATCTGTAAGCTGACTGTAAAAAAAAGCTTACAATTAGTATGGTGCCCGACTTTGGGAAATATTCAAATGTTATGTAATAGATTTTATTTGCTGTTATTGAAAAGAAGCAACTAATAAAGAAATAATTTAGGCTTAAAAAGTATACAGCGTGTGAACGCAGATCAAATAATATTTCTCTTTTTATAAGAACAGTAAATAATAATAATAATAGTAATAATAATGTTAAGTGGAAACCTTGTTCGTCTTTCGACAATAATGATATATTCTAATAAAATAAGAAGTTTATACAGGGTGTGTAAAAATTGGTGGAAGCGCTACACGTGGCGATGTTCTTCGTAAAATTCTAAGTCGAAAATCTTAATACGAAAATGTTGTACCATGCTTGCTGTGTCTGCAAGAGATCCTCAAAGTTTTGACATTTAGTTCTTTAATAAGCGTTATTATTTAATACTTGCAAATGAAAAAGCTGCAATTTGGAATAAAAATAAATTTCGAATAGTATTTTTTCCTAGAAATTGTGTTCTTCCTTTCAAAACTTGGTGTTGAAAATTTATAAATCACTGATTTGAATGAAAATAATACATATGGCAACATTGTCATTAGCTGTCATCTCTGTTTTTCTCGTAATTATTTCTAGTTTGTGTTTTACGATACCCAAAAATTTGCAGCTATGACTACGAACTGAAGGCTTTCAGTTTGAACAAAAATTGTAAATACCTAAGTAAAAATTGCTGGTAAAAAAATGTCCAAACGCAAATCAATGTATGCAATGTTGCCAATTTTTTTCTTCTTTAAATGGTTCCTGAGGCCATAGGAAGCATGGTACAACATTTTTGTATCAAGATTTTAGACTTAGAATTTACGAAGAACATCGTCACGTGTAGCGCTTCCGCCAGTTTATACACACCCTGTATAGTAAGAAAGCAGATCGTTTCGTTTATACCAACATAAATGCATTTGCCTATCCACCGTTTCCTAAATTGGTTCCGAAAAGTCATAGAAGGGGTTCCGTCAAAAAATGGTAGAATAATTTTATATAAATTGACTTCACAAACATTTTACTTCCACCACTGGATTACCAAAAGCACAAAATAATTACGCCATATTTGCTTTTATTTAAAGGTGAACTGTGTTAATTTACATATTATTACATATGAAGCATTTATAATCTGGATAATCGAATTTTCGAATAATTTGGGTTCTTTCGTATTAATGGTAATGTAGTCATCGGTATTAACCGTTATTAAATGTTAATCCGTTCAGAAACAAACGAAATATTTTGTACTTTTAGTCCCTGGTTACCATTTTACAGTTTCATAATAGTAGGGTACTATGCTAGGCATAAAAAAGTCTTGTAGGTTTTCGTTAATAAATAAATAAACTGGGAAACACTGGTCTTTACTCTATACTTTGGGCAAATAAACAAAATGGATGGACGTTACGTAACAAACAAAAAGTTCTATGAAACAGAAATCACAAGACTGTGTCTAATGGAGTCATCTCAATATAATTTACTGTTCGTTGCACTTACAGTAATAAAACGTAAGTGCAACCAGTTGGGTTGAGCTCCATATTTCTGCATAAACTTGAACTACTCTGGAATCGCTCTAATTTAGCATAACTTGTTCTTGCTGTAACAAGTCGGCGTGCACAAATTAGTTACGGCGTTGCCTTAACTTTATTTCCGTATTTACAGAGGTCGAGTAAAAAGGGTCCTTGGCCATATTTACCCGTCGCAATTGTGTGTCTATATTGGTTGCGATTCTTAAAACTACCTACTACGGTTTATTGGGGCAATAACTTTCGGTTTTGAAACCCCGGGATCGTGCTATTGAATATTTATTGGACTTCATTGTAAGTAATGGAAATGTTTTTAAATATCTGTACGAAAGTGGTTGTTACACAAAATTGTTGCGTTAAATTCTTTCCGTATTTCCTTCTGGGAACTTGAGGTTTTGGTTTATGTCGACAAAAGGGTAACAGACAGAGTTTTTAAACTGCTTTTACATGAATGCGACTCGATTCAAAAATAAATGATCTTCCAACTATGTATTAATATGGGCTTGTGTAATATATTCTCATATTTAATAGATACGAGTAAATCCGGAAAACTAATAGTTTTCAATAAATCTTTAATTTACTGCATTGACGCGAAAACCAGGTTTTATACTCGTATCTACTGAATAAATTTTACAAAAAAGAGTACTTAACAAGTATTGTATAGTATATTGTTTTCATAAGTTATTTAAATTGTAATGAGTCACATTTTTAAGTGGATATAAGTAATATAATTTGTGAATTTCAGAAATGTATTCCTTTCTTTATTTAAGCCATCACTTCCATCACTTGTGTTGTTTTTATTTGGTATTAAGCCAATTTAATAAGTGTACTCCATTGCCCATACAGAATTACTGTGTTTCGAATAGGGATGCACCGTAAGAAATTTGGCCGATTACTAATTACCGATTAATTGGCATTTGTTTATCGGCCAATTACCGATTAATCGGCCAATTATTGACTTTCACATTTGATTTATTGCACTCATAAAATGTGTTTATTATGACTTAATTTTGATGTTTTTGAGTTTCTTCTTATTATATACAAATACAATTACATTATACAATTAAACACAACAGTTAAAAAGTGTCTTTAGTTCTTTACTTTTAATATTACAAGATGGTTTTTAAGTTAACTGTAGTAGTTCAATAACTATGAATTTTCAAATCAATGAATAACCATATTAACGACCAGACACCAAGAATTAGGTATACAAAATTCAACTACTTTAATCTTATCTATATGCATTATTCTATTTAATGAAAACCAATTAATCGGCCTAAATACCGATTACAGATTTATTGGCAAAGGAGACGATACGATCGATTAATCGGCGCATCCCTAGTTTCGAATTCCTGCAAGAACATTTAGGCCAAATTTGAAACAGATTGATCTTCACAGTTATTTGATTTGTACCACTACAATTTTTCTTAAGAAAATTGCTCTCGCCGGCGCAGAAAGTCATTGTTACTTGGAGAAAAACGATAATTTACCACTTCGTTTTTATTTATATTAAAAAAGAGATCCTTTGAAAAAACTACGTGATTTTTCAATTAAGCTTATTAATCTTTAATCTAGTACTGATTTTAAGATTCTAAAGAAATAATTTTTGTTTAATATTGTTCCAAAATTCCCTAAAAATCGAAATAAAGTTACTCTTAAAATCGCAGTTAACATTACACATTTTTAGGTAAATAAAATAGCATAACTCTCCTTGAATAAATCACCAGTATAAATAAATTTTAAAGTTTGAGTGTCGAAAGTTCAGGGTAAATAATTTTTATTTGTAATGCCTATACTTAATTATTTTTACGCTTTTGCCCCATCTTTTGTGAAGCAGGATTATTTAAATTAAAAAATGAGCATAAAACGACTTTGCCAATGTTTCCAAAGTTCAAAAAAATATATTGCATTTCAGAAAATTTAATTATCTTTTCTATTTTTTATTACCGATACTTTTGAGATATGTTGTAAATCCATCGACAATACGGCCCTGTACAGGGTGGTTTAAATTCGATGGGATTACATGTGTTTTTTTTTGTTTTCCCAGCCTACTATGTTATTCTTTAAAAAAAAACCTTTATAACTTGCGTATTTTTGAAAATAACTTCAACGCTTATATAATTGGAATAAGAAAAAAATAAGGAATTTAACTAGCCATAGCCAACTAAAGTTTCCATTTTAAAAAAGAGTTATTTTGTGTCATAATTTTTTAACAGCAAGCGTAAAAAATGTTTTTTAGTATCATCGAATTGTAGCCTACATAAAAATATCTAAAATTAATCTTCATACATTTTTTCGATATTTACAACAATAACGGGGATATGACATATTATTAGTATGACCAAAAAATAACTTTTTTTCTAATAACTCAAAAACCGGAAATGATAAAATATTTTTGTTCTGAGTTTGTTTCAAAAAACTGTACATTTTTGGTAATTTAACCATTTCTATATCTTGAATATTAAGCAAGATGTAATCCCATCGAATTTGGACCACTCTGTATATTATACATGCAGCACCTACTTTTTAAGCCCACAAGGTAAAAGTGGCGCCTAAATATTTTATTTCCTGAGATAAAATTACCGGTTTACCTACTACTTAAAATGTAAATAAATATATATATTTTTTTTAAATAAAATAATTACACGCGTCTTATGTTTGTGTTATCTTTAAAAAAATAAACAACTTACACGAAAGCACGTATCA
Organism: Elmis aenea; assembly: GCA_947652605.1. Lineage (NCBI taxonomy): Eukaryota > Metazoa > Arthropoda > Insecta > Coleoptera > Elmidae > Elmis > Elmis aenea. The sequence goes on from OX393581.1 coordinate 34,010,658, forward strand.
CATAAATCTTTGTGTAATCAAATACGCATTTATTTATTAATCGTCTTTTTATTTACGTTTCCATTCAAAGGTAAAAGCGACATTATTGAAATGTAACTGCGCTTGTATAAAACAAAATAAAATCGATTAACACTTTCCTTAATTTACAGTATGTTCTTTGGCGGAGATATGTGGGGAACGAGAGCGAGTAGCAGTAAAACATGGAATGAAACTGAAATTGTGTATGCGGTGCCCTTGAGGCTGATATTGTTCGGTTAACTATGGCATGGTCAGTAACCTTTAGCCGAACGCAGCCTCCCGGATCCCATAAAAATGCAGTTACAGTGACAGTACTTTTATAATACTTGGAAAGTGTTGAAAAGCTGCAATAAATGGTTAGGTAAATAAATAATACGGCTTTAAAAAGTGAAAAAAAACAACTTATTACTAATTAGTCGATAAAAGCGGTAAAACGTAATTATTACACCGGTTGTAAACGAAATCAGACTAGACTCACCACCTTTTTTTTCCTTTTTTAATTTAACCATTATGTCAATAACCGAAATTCAAAACGTTGTTTAATGACCAGGTACCCACCTACAGAATTTTTATAATAAACTTATGCTATGAGTTTTGTGCATTTTTGTAAATAGAATAACAGATTGGTCAAATTATTCAGTTTTAAATTTCAAATTGTAAAACCTGTAACAAACATACGAAACATTTTATTGTCTTTTGAATGCGGTAATAAACAAACCAGATATGCATATTTAAATAAGTTCAAAAGAACCATCTAGCTCAATACCCTATTGTAAAAATTTGCCAATCTTCGTTATATTTTAAACATCTGTTAAACATTTGTGTTTTTACAAATACTTTCGACGTAACCAATCACAAAAGAATAATATTTTGTAAAATTGGATGTGAAAGATTTTTACCCAGTTGTAACAAAATCTCCAAACCAATAATTTATAAATAACTTTAAGACTTAGCATGCGAAAAACTTGTCTGCGACGAGCATGCCATAACAATTACAAAATGTAAAGAATGTGCCTAAATAAATAAATATTATTGCTTTTCCTCATACAGACATTAGTTTTTATTTCTTTAATCATCCCTGTAATTATATATTGGTGTGTTTAATCGATAATTGCTCATAAATCTCATTTTTCTACAGTTGGGTATCCGGGTGCCCGGTTATTTAAAATGACTTCGCGAACTTTGATGTAGAACATTTTTTTGGTTCCAGGACTAAAAAAAAATTTTTTTTTAACGGCATAGTTCACTTTAAAAAAGTAAAATCACGACGATCTTGAAGGTTTTAAAAAAATCATTAAAATATTTACAAAATTCACCAAAAGTGCTTAGGTAGGTACCCGGTTATTGACATACCTAAGGGTTAAAAAAAACGAGATTTTATACATTTAATATAGTCATAAAACTCGATTATCTGAGTATATGCACACTTTTACATCCTTTCCAGTTTTGTAGGAAATGACCGTAACTTTGTTATTTGAATTGAAATCCCCGGTATATTATTTTATTTTATAAAAGGATCTCTTAATAAATCTTCACAATAGACTTTTAATAAAAATACAAGTTATTGGTATCGATGGATTCGTTAGAAGATGCTCCATTTAAATAATCGCTTGTACCACCATAGTTCCATAAAAAAAATTATTTTTTGTCAAAAAACCGAATCCGCAACCTTCAAAGCCGATTAAAGTAACCTAAATGTTATTTAAAATTCACAAAAACGTTTTTTGGACAATAATTGTTGACATAATAAAAATCAATTTGTTCAGGTCACGGCACCCTTAATAAAAAAACTAATTTTTGTTTCAAAAATGTTTTCAGGTTATAAAAATTAACCAAAATAGTGCACTTGTATCCAAAATCGCTTCCTCTTTCCAAAAATGTAAAAATATACAGGGTGTTTTATTTAAAATAACAAAGTTGGTGTCATTTCCGGCGAAACCGGAAGTGAAACAAATGTGTGCATGTGCTCAAAAACTCCGTTTTTTTTGCACATATCATATGTCTAAAATTTGATTTATCTAAAATCAAAACTAAAGAAAAAAAGGGTGTACCACACTTTATTTACACCCGGTATAGGTATGTATGTATTTATACAGGGTGTGTATAAATTGGCGGAAGCGCTAAACGTGGCGATGTTCTTTGTAAAGTTCTAAGTCGAATATCTTAATACAAAAATGTTGTACCATGCTTGCTGTGTCTGCAAGAGATCCTCAAAGTTTTGACATTCAGTTCTTTAATAAGCGTTATTATTTAATATTTTTTAATGAAAAAGCTGCGATTTGGAATAACAAAAAATTTTCAGTAATATGTTTTCCTAGATATTGTGTTTTTCCTTTCAAAAATTGGTGTTGAAAATATGTTAATCACTGATTTGAATGAAAATAATACATATGGCAACATTGTCATTAGCTGTCATCTCTGTTTTTCTCGTAATTATTTCTTGTTTGCATTAGACGATACCTAAAAGAATGCAGGCATGTGTACGAACTGAAGGCTTTCAGTTCGAGCAAATATTATATATACCTCAGTAAAAATTGCTAATAAAAAAACTTCCAAATGCAAATCAATGGATGCAAGGTTGCCAAATTTTTGTTTTTTTAAATGGTTACTGAGGCCATAAGTAACATGGTACAACATTTTTGTATCAAAATTTTCGACTTGGAATTTTACGAAGAACATCGTCGCGTGTAGCGCTTCCGCCAATTTATACACACCCTGTATATATTTTTTATTTAATCATATGTTTTAAACACATTAAGTAATCAACGTATTCCGTATTAACAAATTTTAGGGCGCAATTTTACTGCTTGCCATGGGAGCAAATTTTTCCTAGTTACACCACTGATTGTTTATCATACAAAAATAAAACATAGAAATACTATTCTTCCTTATAGAAAAGTGCGTAGAGCGATCGGTGTATGAATATCCGTTGTGTGTAACTTTAATTATTTATAATAACAGGTACGTTAAACACATGTTTAGCAGTGAAACGAAATCTTTACGTCGTACAAATTGTGGGTTTTTGTATGGATGGGTAAACTGAAAATGAAAGTAAAACGAAATCTGAGAGGGTTCCCTTTTGTCCTAAAAATTCTCTTAAAACGTTTTGTGCCGATTCAAGGGTCAATTTGCTCTTCTTTCGCATTATATTGATAGGACAGTTTTTTGCTCCCATTAAATGTATTTTTTTGTCTCTCTAAAGTGTTGCAAAAAGCGTGAAATGTCGCGGTTTACAGGATGCGCTTTAATGTTGTTTCCGGTTTAATGTTAAAAATCGGATACGTTTTTTATTATAAATTTCCCTTTCCTCTGGTCTATTGTCGGTTGTTTTTTGTTACAATAACATAATCGAGAGGTTTATTGAAGAGATCTTCTATTATGATTGAACAAAATTGAAAGCGCTAAAAGAGAAGATAATTCTGGGGCCGGTTTAGTGTTTAAAGTTTTTTTATCTGGCCATTTTTGGCACCTCATTTATTTCTACCTTGAAGATGTTTAATTTAAAGAATGTAAAGAATTTGGTAGTATTTTTAGTTATGCACTAAAACTATTTGCTATTTAAGATACTAGATTAGACAAAAACTTGCTAATTTCATTACTTATTTTAAATTAGTTCCCCAATGATTCATCTTGATAGTTTATCAACATCTAAGAAATCGTTCAATTAGTACTAAATTACAATATTAAATCGTAGGTCTTATTCTTATTTTGCAGTTTTAATAAGCAGGTGATTATTTTATATTTTATAGATGCCAGTTAATCTGAACTTTAATTATGCAGTTAACTGAGTCTATTAAAAGATTATGTTGATGCTAAAGGATAATAAAATTGCATTTGATCGGCCAATGAATAAATAACAGTATATTATTAATAAAACAAAAGTTGATAGTGTTTTTTAAATTTTAAAAATTATGGATTACAGTGTGCCTTAAAGTTCATTATAAACATTTTAAATTATCTGATTAATTTTGTTATCTAACAATGGTAATTGTTTTTAAATCGTACTTCAGTAAAATACAGTGACTATTAGGTAATGTTGAAACTCTAACTAACTTTAACATTAATTCATGATAACAACAATTTATTATAAGACAATTTGTATAATTTAATAAAAGATTATTTACAACATACGTTCAATTTCACTTTTTTTAAGCGACAATCAATTAGCACACTGGAAACTTAATTTACTCTGCCTTCTTTTACAAAATTTGAAAGTTTTCTTGAATAGGTTTTGTCTACAAGGAATGTTTTGTCCAATTTTCGAAAAAAAAGAGTGAATTGCAAAAGAAGAATTCAATAGTATCATTGCATAAAGGTATTTTCAACGATTTTGATGGGACAATACAATACAACATTAATAAAATATCTTTACACGACCAAGCGTGGCGACGTGGCGTGCTTTGTCCATAGCATCTTTAAAAACAAATAACTCTTATGTACGTATGATAGTATTATTGGTTTATTTTTGTAAATATGATCTCTTATATTTTAAAAACAGGAACTAAAAACGAAAAATATTTCGTTCGTTTTTGATCGGAACGAAGACAAAATATTTCGTTTTCGTTCTTTACGTTCCCGCCCATAAAATTTCGTTTTCGTTTTGGTGAACCGAAATTTAAAAATGATTAAAACCGCTTTTACAGTTTTTTTTTGTCACCAAGTCAATGATCTATCTTTTCTGAGTCACCACCTTCTTTTTACAAAAGTCAGAGCAAATAACTTTGTGAAGAACGATCGCCAAATGTCAAAAGGACAGTGTTGGCAACCCTATTAATACGATGAACCCCAATTATTCAAATATTCGGTTATTCAGAACATAAATACTTCGTACGTATTAATATGTAAATCAGCATAGTTCGCCTTCAAATAAAAACAAGTTTGGCGTGATTATCGTGTACTTTTGGTAATAAATGTGAGATATATTATAATGTTTGTGATAAATTTTAAAGTCCATTTACATTTTTGTTTCTGTTGCTTAGCAATCGTTGGACCCCCGCTAAATTGTAAACGGCAATATGTTCAGGGGCGGATCTACATAGGGACAAGTAGGGCTTAAGCGCTGGGCCCCCAAGTGTCAAGGGCCCACAAAAATTTAATTATATATTTTTAATACTTTTTCATTAACAAGCTCTTATCGTATAATAAAAAATAGCTAATATTAATAATATAATAATAATGATAATAATTCATAGTATTACTTGTTTAATTTTAACACTATTTCATAAATAAATTTATTTCAAATCCGATTTTGATGTTATTAAAAATGAATTTTAAACCCCAATTTTAAGATTCTTAATCTAACAAAAAATGGGGCCCTTTTGGACATCAATAAGCCCTAGGCCTCAAAAAACCTAGATCCGCCCCTGAATATGTTCGGTTAAATTTACAAAATTGTTAAACACGTTTAACAAATAACCAAATAAAATTGGGCTTTTTATTTAGTATAAGACCCATCGAGAGCAAATTTACAACCAATTTTTCAAACCGTGGACGTCAATTTTTAAACCCGTTAAAATGATGTGATTATTACGCGCCCTTTTGTTGTCCAATCAAGTATACCGGGTGTAACTGAAATCAGGCTCACCCACTTTTTTCTTTAGTTTTGAATTTAGACAAATGAAATTTTAGACAGGTAACATTTGCAAAAAACTGGATTATTTGAACATGAGTACACTTTTGTTTCACTTCCGGTTGCGCCGGAAATGACCATAACTTTGTTATTTTAAATGGAACACCCTGTATATTTTTACATTTCTGGAAAGAGGAAACGATTTTGGATACAAATGTACCATTCTGGTTAATTTTTATAACCTCAAATAATTTTTGACAAAAATTAAATTTTTTATTAAGTGTGCCGTGACCCACATAATTTAACGCATAAATTAAATTTTATTTTGTCAACAAGTGTCCGAAAAACGGTTTTGTAAAAAAACACAAAAAAAGCATTTGTTTTGTTGCCATTTGGCATAGTCAACTATGATTATTAGGATATCTTACCAAAATCATACAATAATTTGAAATTTTTAATGCCTGCTCCTAATAAAAATACCAAGTTATTGGTATTGTTGAATTCGCCAGAAAATACTTTATTTAAATAACCGCATGCGCCACTATCGTTCCATTTAGAAAAATTGAATTTTTGTCAAAAAACCAATTTCGCAACCTTTAAGGTCTATTAAAGCAGCCCAAATGTCAATTAAAATTTACAAAACCGTTTTTCTGACACTTTTTGACAAAATAAAATTCAATTTATGTGTGTCACGGCACACTTAATAAAAAATTTAATTTTTGTAAAAAAATTAAATTTTTGTAAAAAAATTATTTGAGGTTATAAAAATTAACCAAAATGGTGCATTTGTATCCAAAATCGTTTCCTCTTTCCAAAAATGTAAAAATATACGGGGTGTTCCATTTAAAATAACAAAGTTATGGTCATTTCCGGCGAAACCGGTAGTGAAACAAAAGTGTACCCATGTTCAAATGATCCAGTTTTTTGTAAATGTTACATGTCTAAAATTTCATTTGTCTAAATTCAAAACTAAAGAAAAAAAAGGGGGTGAGCCTGATTACAGTTACACCCGGTATACTATTTATTGATGATCCAATCAACAAATTAGAAAGAGAGAATATATGTACCTACCCTTACTGTTATTGCACGAAATTGCAAGTATTAGGAATAAAGTTGTTAATACATAATATGGAGAAATGCGAAGCTCACTTATTTCAAGTAAGTGCCTTATGGAGTCTTACCAGCATAGACGGTAAATTCGCGTTTGTGTTCAATGAGAAACAATGAAATAGTTTTCGTTCTTTAACGCAAAATAATAATATCGTTTTCGTTTTCGTTCTTATAAAAAATTTTGTTAATTTCGTTTAGCGTTTTCGTTTTTTCCGTTATCAGTCCCTGTTTACCAATGCAATTTATCATAATATTTCTTCGTAAAACAAATTACGATATATTTCAATATAATATAAATAATAAGCAAAGATTTGTTAAAAAATATCAAGGAACGTATGAATACTCGTGAAAATCTAGAATTAACAGAATTGTTTAAGTGCTTACAAGACCCTCTAAAAACTCAATCAAAATCGGATCTAGCAGTGGCTACAAATCTTTTTAATCGCCTGTACCTAACAATAAATATGATGAAAACTTTGCGATTGCGAGCAATGAAAAAGAATTGGAAGAATTGCTACGTACGAATAAAATATTGCTAAAAGAAGAAATTCAAGAGTATTAATAAAATGTACTTCTAAACAAATAAATCGCTCTTCTCATTCCATTAACCAAGACTTCGCCATATTTAAAAAAACTGGTGAGAGAAAAAAAAACTAAATTTGTTGTATAAGGCTTTTTCTACTATTAAAGCTACATCCACGTACGCAAAGAGAACATTTTCGATAAGGGCAAATTTTTGCACAAAGTGATGAACACTTAAATTCAGTGTTTTTTTTTTTAAATTAAAAAGCAAACCTTAAGTAAGTATTACTACATTGTATTGCAGAAATGTAATGTTTTTGTAGTATGGCTTCAATTTTTTAGTGTACGTATTTTAATAAAAATTAACATTTTCTTGCTTACATTCAAAAAGGGGTTACTTTTTATATTAGTGTATTGCAGTATGTTCTGGAAATATTTTTTTTAAATAAGTATTTTAAACAATAATTTTGGCACTGTAAAAAAATTCTTAAAAACCGAAACCGAAACGAAAACCGCGGTTTTTCAGAAACCCTATACTGAAGAAATACCCAGTCATTTACAATTTGATCTAGATTCAGTGTTACTATACTAAATTTCATTACATTGGCGTACTTTTTAATCCAGCGCGCCCGCCCGATGGTTAATATAAACAAAAGTTAGTCTGTTTATCACATCTTTTATTTTATAAGGAGCACGTACAATAGTTTTGCATAGCCATTAAAAATCAGTAATCATAAATATTATTATAAGCTACTTTATGCAATTTTTTATTTTTGTCTGATATTAATTCTTATAAAAATGTGATGACATTTAGTGAAAGAGGTTATGCAAATCTTAACACCTATGCTCTTTTAACTGCATTTTTAATAATGTGCAGTCGTTCAAGGTTATGCATACAAGTTCGATGATTGTTCTTGATATTTCCAGAAGCCATGAACTCCATGGCAAATAACGTTTCACCCACCCACTGGGATGGACAATGTGCAATATCGACTTTAATTATGCGACCAATTAAACAAATTTGCACGTTTTTATGGCGACTTATTTGAAACGAATCGATTAATTATCAAGAATTTTCACTTTTAATTTGCATTTCGTATAAAGTACATCTACTGTATTTACTTTTAAGGAGCTTTATAAATTAATAGAAAACCATCTAATGAAATTCACACAAACTGTTAAAAACAAAAATATTACAATTTTGTTTTATCGGTAAATACATTTTAAAAACTATCTGATTTTTTTTGTCAACTATTTATCTACGTTTAGTAATTTTTTTGGTACATTATCGCAACAAAATTGGACGGAGATGGACTTAAATATAACTGCGGCATTTTTATTCCGTGATATACGTAAAATAACTGAAACCAATACTTTCCAAAAAAATATCGTTTATAAATGACGCTACCTTTAAATTAACTGTTCTTTGTCAGGTTGCCGCTACATAAAGTATGTATTGCTTGGATTTTCCTGTTGTTGCATAAGTTTTATTGAGCTACATACATGCAAAAACAATTTGTACAGGACTGTTTACACCGCTTACGATACTAAAGTACAATTTTATTTAGTTGGGTCCCTAACAGAAACCACTCGATAATTGCTAGTGGTTCAGTAAATGTACGTTATAAGATAAATCTTTACATCTTTTTCTTCTAAATTGGGTCCTCTTAAACTTTTCGTTGTCTAGGTAAATGTATACATTTATCCAGTGCCGAATTTATGACAAAGCTAATTTTTTTGGGGCCCCTGTAGGAGTAAATATTAAGGTCTTTCACTTGTCTCAACTCAATAAAAATGATCCTCGCTAGCTTGAATACTTTGTTTTGAAAAAATATGTCCTGGTTCACACTGATGACTTTAAAAAAGAGAAAAATGTCCTCTTGACAGATCGAGTTAAAAATTGTGACGCCTGGGACAGCATATTTGCGAAGCCCTTTCAAATGAGAGACCCTTAGCTAAAGCTTGTCTGGATTATAGTATAAATCCGGTACTGAATTTACCGGTAAATGTGTTCATCTACCACCATTCACAGTAAATGTGCATCTTTACCAATGTTGTATTTTTACCAAATCACAGGTAATGAATATGGATGGACACTATTTTAGACATTCGTTGAAAATTCAGATTATCCCTTTGCAGTCCTATGTCCAGTGTGATTGGACTACGGTTCTATTCTAGTAGGTCCTATGGCCAGTTTGCCTGGACATTCGCTTACAGTCTCATTGTCAGTGTCGCCCGAGCAATTTCTTCATCACCCACATCTCTCGATAGCGTTCGCCAAGCGGACTGGCAACAATGTTAGTTTGTCTCGGCCAGCTAACTAGTGTAGGCTAGGCACGATTTTTTGTAGCGCGTTTATTTAGTCGCACAAAAACGTACAACTCGCCCATAACCCACTGACGCGACAATATAAAATCTAGCCGCCCGCGACACAACGCGACCTGAGGCGCGCGACAAGTTGCGCCAGTGGGTTATGGGCTTTAAGTGCAATTGCGCTCATGTGTAACTAAATAATCGCAGCGATTAGAAAGATGCAAAACCGAGTCCATTGACTGTCGCTAAATGTTATAAAAGGCCATGACCAGAAAAAAAAAACATCAAATTATTAAACACCTTTAATAAGTTCGACAAACTTTAGTAATGCAGCTAATTGGAGACTTTGAAAACATCAAGACCAAATTAGAGAAACCGCCATTTTTGATATGGACTAACGATTGAACAATATTCCACATTTCATTTTTACGCATTTTATAAAAAGGAAAAAATTGTTTCGTTTGTTCGAACAGAAAAATTTTTGGTAGCAGAAAACTAACAACTTGTTTTTGTAAAACATTTGGAGACTGCTTCAAGAGATACCATGAAAAATTTCAAATTGTGCCACTAGAGACTATAATTATTGTACGTTATATCAATACTGCGCATGCGCCTAACCGTTTGTCGGATCGTACTTAGCCCTGCTGGAACAAACCTAACTTAGTTTATAAGAATACTACAAGAAAAATGAAAGTTAATTTTTGATTTTAAAATAAACATTTTTATTTTCTCCCAATTTCTTAGATTTAAGTGAGGACATGTTCGACAACAATATTAAAAAAATTAACGACTGCAAAGGGTAACATTAATTTTTTTGACATTTTTTACCACGTACATTTTTTATTATAGAGTGCAATACGTGTAAAAAATGCGTCCTGTTTAATTTGATATTGCTTAACTTTACATTTCATAGACACCTGGTGGGCATAAATAGAAGCTTTGTGATCAGACGTTAAAATATGGCTTTTTAAACAATTACAATTACTTTATAAAAAGCAATAATAATAAAGTAATAGGATTTGCGATTATTTAAATTTTGTAAAAGTCCTACACCTAACAGGACTCATGACTAAATAATTTAAAAAATAATAAATAGACAATAAAGATCTATCCCTTAAAATAAGCAGTTAATTGTCTGTTGAGTTATCATCTCGTATCAAATTAAAATTTATCTAGAACAGTTTCTGCAGTTTTCTGCATCCGATCACTTAAAATATCTAAATCGCAATAAATTTTAATTTTTAAGTCAGTCGCGTTTCAGAGCATCTTTTGTGCTTTTTAAACTTCGTTTAATGTTCTGTACTTTCATAATTTAATCATTGATGTATTTCTCGTGCTGTGCTGTCTACATTACACACGTTTCTAATTTTGATAAAAATTGTGATCTGTTAATTTTATATTATTAAGCATCTATGACTTAACTGACTTTTATTCCAACAAGATTATTATTAATACATAAGTTACAATTATATTGGCACATCTGTTGCAGTAAATTATTTTTTTTTAAATAAATTATTAGAAATATAAGTTTACTGGAACACATTTATTTGTTTGTTATTTTTACAACACAGAAATCAACAGTTCAAACAACCATTAAATTGAAAATTCAAGAGATGTTTGGCACACCTCCATTTAAATAGTTGTAGAAAATTATTATAACATAACGATCTGTTCAAATACTTCGCCGTTTTGCAGCATCAAGTTGAACATTCACTCTGGTCCGGGTTTAATTTAACGATTCCAAATTCTTTTATTTCAAGGTTAAGAAGTCACCAGTTCTTTGCTATGTTGGATGATCACGTTCTAATGGTATTTACCGACTATAATTCATTATCTCCAAAACTATCTAATAGCTTTTTATCGCCTTTTATTTAACCCTACTAACTGCCACTTCACCAGTTCTAAGAGCAATCAAAAGGCAGCTGCTCTGGACCCAAAGATTTTTAAGCAGTTATTGGATGTTCAACTTCGTTAATATATTATTATTTTTAATCTAATAATACTGTTTAATAAAAAGGCTTGTCTTCGTGTAACAAAAACTGCTTGATTACAAACTCGATTCCCTTTTCATTATTATTTTATGTATTAGATTGTACCAGTTGACGTAGAGATAAATAAATATCCTGAAGAATCCCAACTCACAGCAAGTTTTTTTACTTACTGGTGTAGGTGAAATCCTCAATAAAATAAATAAATAATACTTCTAGTTCGTTTGTCTATGCAAATGCACAAACTTAATTCAAACACTATTAAAAAATTAAACTTGAAATACAGGTTGCCAAAATAAGCGTGTATTGTATAGGCATCTAGCAAAAGTTAAAAGATAAATAATTTATTAAACAACATAGAACCTGTGCTAACATAAAAACTATTGTAAAATATAGTTAAACATTAATATTTTGCTTGACTTTCGTGAACCAACTGAACAACTAAATCACTAACTTTTAATTTTAGTTATGTTTTTATAAGAAACTTTAATGAAAAGATATTATTTTACAATCACATAGACAGTAAGTCATAGGAAAATATAAAATCGTTTAACTTTGTTTACGTATAGTGTACAGTTCATTATAAGGAACATGAGCAGTTCGGAAATCATTAAGTCTGTTTTATGCTATAGGTACTATTTTTTTGTTTAAGAAAATCGTATACGATTTTTAATACAAAAATTTCGTTTAAGAATTTAGCATGGAAAATATGAACCATTTACATTGTACTATTTTTTGGTACGAAAACTCCAATATATTTTGGTTACTTTTTAGTAACTTTTATCATATTTTGTTGGCACCTTGAGTAACCATGTCAAATGTTCAATTTGATCACAGAACAGAAAGCGAATCATTTTCAAATTTAACGTATATTTAACGCTTGTTCCATTCTACATATTTATTCCTACAAAATAAATTGTGAGGGATTAAAGGTAATAAGTAGTATTTAACATCGTTTGATTGTTTCAGTTAACCTAACCCACAAATGACATGCGGTCAGATACAGTTACAGTAGAATACGCATGCGCCCATGCTAAAATTGGACGCATTTAGGGCATGTAGTAATTTCGTACGAATTTTTCGTACAAGATTTTTAATTTCTGATTGACACTGTACTAGAAAATCGTATACGATTTTCTTAAACGAAAAAATAGTATAGTATAAAACAGACTTTAGAGATAAAACGATGTTTTACTTAATTAGATATAATCTAAACGAAAATGTGCCGACCCTCAAATACTTCAATATCAAATTATATTTATAATAAATTGTTGAACGTCCGTTGTTTTAAGGTTTAGAAATTAAAAACTCTGGATTTACAGGACGGTTTTATTGAATTTTGGTTAAAAATCCGACGTTTCGCACTTAATGTTTTTAAGGCTTCTTCAAGGGAATTTTAACAATATTCATTGATAATTGACAAGGCTAACATGGTGCACATAACCATTTGTTTTTTGAATGTGTAGAACAATTCGAAAGTCAAAAATAACAGTGATACAGTCGCACTAATTTATTGTAAAATGTAAACAGTCTTTTCATTAAAAGGATTTTATGTGTAAAAATGTAAATTAAAACGGATAACATAATTCCCTTGAAGAAGCCTTAAAAACATTAAGTGCGAAACGTCGGATTTTTAACCAAAATTCAATAAAACCGTCCTGTAAATCCAGAGTTTTTAATTTCTATATATTTATAATTTTCGTTTTTTAAAAACTTAACTTTTACAGTAATCCATTTATAGTTATAATAGCAGTCCTCGAAATGTTATACAATTTAATTAATTATGCATCTGACAACGGTCATGAGATAATCATAGTAGTATGTACAGGGTGGTCCAAATTCGATGGGATTGCATGGGTATCTCGGTTAATATTTAAGATAAAGAAACGGTTAAATTACCAATAATGTGCATTTTTTGAGACAAACTCAGAACCGTTTTTAAAAATATTCTATCATTTCCGGTTTTCGAGTTATTGAATAAAAAGTGTTTTTTTGTCATATTAATAATGTGTCATATCTCCTTTATTGTTATAAATATCGAAAATATTTATGAAGATTATTTTTAAGTAAAACTCGATTATGACAAAAACTTACCTTTTTTTTAAATGGAAGCGATGGCCTATTTAAATTCCTTATTTTTTTCTCATTCCAAATATTATATAAAAGTTGATGTATTTATTTTTGATAATACGCAAGTTACGATGGTTTTTTTTTTTAGAAAATCATAGTCGGCTGTGAAAAAAAAAACAAGGTGCAAAACCTTTTAAAACTCATGTGGTACAAGTTGCAAAATTTGTTGTGGAGATAAACATCAAAAACATAAGATAAACAGCAACATACTACATAACTGCTGATTCCGACTATGTTGTTGTTATCTTATCTTCAAATATTTACTATATTTATCTCAACAATAAATTAAAAAGCCTTGGTAACTTGTATCACATGAGTTTTAAAAGGTTTTACCCCTTGTTTTTTTGTTTTTGTTTTTACAGACTACTATGATTTTCTTTAAAAAAAAAAAAAAACAACCAAAAAACCATCGTAACTTGCGTATTATTAAAAATAAACACATCAACCCTTATACAGGGTGTGTATAAATTGGCGGAAGCGCTACACGTGGCGATGTTCTTCGTAAAATTCTAAGTCGAAAATCTTGATACAAAAATGTTGTACTATGGTTTCTATGACCTCAGGAACCATTAAAAGAAAAAAAAAATTGGCAACATTGCATACATTGATTTGCGTTTGGACATTTTTTTATCAGCAAATTTTACTTAAGTATTTACAATTTTTGTTCGAACTAAAAGCCTTTAGTTCGTTAACATAGCTGCAAACTTTTGGGTATCGTAAAACACAAACTAGAAATAATTACGAGAAAAACAGAGATGACAGCTAATGACATAGTTGCCATATGTATTATTTTCATTCAAATCAGTGATTTACATATTTTCAACACCAATTTTTGAAAGGAAGAACACAATATCTAGGAAAAAATACTATTCGAAATTTATTTTTATTCCAAATTGCAGCTTTTTCATTTGCAAGTATTAAATAATAACGCTTATTAAAGGACTAAATGTCAAAACTTTGAGGACCTCTTGCAGACACAGCAAGCATGGTACAACATTTTCGTATTAAGATTTTCGACTTAGAATTTTACGAAGAACATCGCCACGTGTAGCGCTTCCGCCAATTTTTACACACCCTGTATATTTGGAATGAGAAAAAATAAGGAATTTAAATAGGTCATAGCCAACTATCGCTCACATTTAAAAAAAGGCAAGTGTTTCATAACTTTTTAACAGCGGGCGTTTTTTTTTTTTAGGTATAATCAAATTAAACATAAAAATATCTAAAGATAATCTCTATAAATATTTTCCTTATTTACAACGATAACGGAGATATGACACATTATTAATATGACAAAAAAAAACACTTTTTATTCAATAACTCAAAAATCGGAAATGATACAATATTTCTGAAAACGGTTCTGAGTGTGTCTCAAAAAACTGCATATTTTTGGTAATTTAACCGTTTCGCTATCTTCAATATTAAGCGAGATACCTATGCAATCCCATCGAATTTGGACCACCCTGTATGTATAGGTACTTACTTCAGGCATAACTTAAATAACTAATTATCTGTTTGTTCGTTTGTTTATATTATGCTTAACATCAAATAATAATTGCTTAATGTATTAATCATTTATATGTAATTACAAAAGTCTTCAAAAAATATTTCCATCAGACAAGTTCAAACA
The DNA here is from genome assembly GCA_947652605.1 of Elmis aenea. Lineage (NCBI taxonomy): Eukaryota > Metazoa > Arthropoda > Insecta > Coleoptera > Elmidae > Elmis > Elmis aenea. The sequence continues at coordinate 34,025,938 of OX393581.1, forward strand.
AAAAACAGACTACATCCCGTCGTTTGGCAGTTAATGAACGAAGATATTAAACTGTTTTAATAACAAATGTGCTTTTTAAGGTTATTGATGAAATCTGTTTATTAGCAGCAGCTGGAGTTTCTAAGGGACTAGCCAGGATGCTGGGAATAATTTTTTAGATCCTCCTACGCAGGTATATTTGGAAATATTTAAAAATACTAGAATGGTAAATTGAGGGTGGCTTATTGAGAGTTTGTGGGGTGCATGCTCCATTAGTAATGTAAGTGTTCGTTTACCTGCAAACTTGTGAATATGTTTTGAAGTTGAGCGTGGGAAACACAAACAATAATGTGTGGTTTTTGTTTTAGGTTATTTAAAAAAAGCACAAAACTATCTATTGAATAAAATAAATACAAAATTGCATAACTCGTTCAATGTTTTGCAAAAAGTTTACCCATATGTTAAAGATGTGCGTTGTTTTGATTATTTTATGCAGAATACTGTGACAAATTTGTAATAGTCAAAACTTTATTTTCTTATTTAAAGACATTAGTTTGTATACTTTATTCTTTCTTCTTTTTAACATTTACAAAGTCGCGCTTATAATGTTTAAAGTTTTAATCTTACGTTTTACTAAAAATTCAAACGTTCGTTGCCATATCGAAGCAACACATCGTGTCCATTTTTTGAAATTATAGCGCATCTAAATCCGTAGCGAATTTCTGCATTAGTAATTCCTCAAAATTCAACATGTTGGTCAGACACAGCCACCTTTCTTTGTTACAACAATAGATAATTACTCCGAAACCGTCTGCCATTATGAGAATTTAATAAGGTTGTAATAATAGTCTTAAACTATAGTTCTATGGGCGGTATACGCATTGTACACAAACCATATTGTGGATGTATCTGGTCAATATGCTGTAAAATGAGATTTTGCTCTTCCTGGACATGTGCTCGCCACTTTGTAAAGATGAATAAACAATTGCTTTAGTCCCGCTTTGAATATAACAGAAAGATGATATGTTTTTTTTTAGTGAAGGCTCGTACAAGTCACTCTTTTCTATAAAATATTGTTTTAGAGCTTTAAAACAGCTGATATAAGTATGTAACATATTATTATAATACAGGGTGTCCCTAAAGTGACTCTTTGCTTTTGTGATTTTAATAGCAGTTCAAAATTTGTTTATTGTGGTACAATGGTATATCCTTTGTCATAAAAATTTTGTGTATTAGAAAAAGTACAATCTTTTACACAATTTTTTGTTAATTTTCCTTGATTTCATTGTTCTTCATGCTTTTTATACGGCATGTTACTACATAGATCCATTGTTACACATTTATCATGATATGTGTCTGAAAAGTAAATAAAAGAATTAACTAAAATCGTGTAAAAGACGTGCTTTTTAAAACATTAATCTATGTTGTAGGCTTCCGGGACCGATGTCCAATGTATATGAGTTGTTTCCGGGTTGGAACCGCGTCTTAGTTTTCTTCATAACCGACGTTTCGTCCTCCTTTATCGGGGACATCTTCAGGGTTGTTGGTTAAACAGCCACTGTTGTTGTGCAGTGATTAAATGTAACTGTTGTGTCCACATTTTTTCCCTACAGAATTAGAGTGATAAAATATTATTATCCAACTACAGATCTTTCAGTTACCACAATGTACCCAATTGGAAGTCAAAATGACACTGAAGGAATACATTATAGTATATTACATAACAAGAGTTGTAAGAAGCATATTACGCACGAGTGGAAAAGTTGCGCACGGAGCCGCGTAGCGGCGAGTGCGTAACTGCTTTACAACTCGTGATATGTAGCTTACTTTTTCTACGATCACATAATACCTACGATTTTAACGGTTTTTTGGCTACCATACACATTTTATTACGTTGTCTTGTCAATTTTGACGTAAGCCTACTTTGACATTTCTATGTGCGCGTTTTGCTTACCATGCGTTAGAACTCACTTACTATGCATACGGCCTACACGGTAAGAGTCATTTTACATTAGTGGTTGTAGAAAAAGTCTTTTACGATTACACCTACACCGTTACCACATTGCATTTCACGACATTGACGTACTTTATACTCCAGCGCACCTGCTAGAGGGTTAAATCAAGCTACAAAATATTCTATAATAAAGGTTTAATATTTATATTCAGTTTAAAGTAGGTAATTGCAAATGCTTAATAATTATTATCTCTGGTAAACATATTTTTTAATAAATCTTATTTACCGGTAGTTTTAGACGCAATGTACTAAAAATTATAATTTTGAAAATAAGATTTTCAACATATATTTATTTGCAGATGTAAATTAAAACAATTTCTTCGCGAGTCACTTCTTTACATTACAGCTTTTAAGACAATGTGATAAAAAAAAAATCGTAACTTACATTATTAATCAATCATGTTTTAATTGAAAACTGTCGGCAGGCTTTTGTTTTATGACCGTTCGCCAGAAATTCATCAACGTCTAACTTCTTGTTTCGATAGAAAAACAAGAAGTTATTGTACCAACTTAATTAACAAAGTCAATAATAAGTGACATAAGTTACGATAACGAGATATGTGAGAACGTATTTGTATTTGAGATCGATTTTTAATCAACGTATAACGGAAGTGGCAACAGCATTAATTAGAATTGTTAGTAAATCTGTTCAACATCTGCCGCGTGAACGAAAGAATACCGTAGGTTTTTGATCTTAGTAGATTGGCTCAGCAGATTGCTTCGCTTTTTTGGGAAAAACCTATCATTAGTAATGCCAAGTACGAATGCTGTATCATCGAGTAATTGCTAATGGCCAAGTTTTTTTTTTGTAATAACAATTCAAAATTCAGGTACGTAGGTACATGATTGTGAACGTGATTTTAAAGTGAACGTTGATCCTTAAATATAAAAACTCTGGCGAAAATATCTCTAACAAACCTTATATTTTTTAAATGACGAAAAAGGGTCATAAATTGGCGTTAAAATATATTCGATATTTTAATGTACCTACCTATATAATAAAAACGTTATTCAACTTTTTTTTACAAACCTACTAGTACAGTTTAAAGCCAAAACCAGATCGATAAAGTTCCCATTTCTCCCGTAATGTAAACCTTCAACATCTTTTTGTCTAAGTGAAACTTAGTACGAGATTTTTTGATGGAGTAGTTAATCATAATCAGCGTCCTGAATCCCTAAAAATAACACTTCAATACTGGTTCAATAAATATTACCTTTTGGTTTTCGTTCCGATTCACGATTTTTAACTTAACCGGTTTGACGAAAATGGTTTGATTCCATTTCGGGTTTAGTCTGGTAAAAAAATGTTTAATAGAAAGTACAAAATTAAACAATGAACTATTTATCTACTAATTACATCAATTAAACTGAAAAATTCAGTCACATTTAGTCAGTCACACAATAAAATAAAAGTACTGTAAACTACAAAATTATTCTTAAATGTGTTTTTGATCAAATTTGCGTATTTGTGAATTAAACTTTTTAATTATTATATTGATGTTTAAATGTACTTACCAATTAATTAAACAGGGTGTCCCAACCAAGACGAATTATTCGACAGATCTGTTATTAGTAAAAGTTTAGAATAAAGTTTTAAACAAAAGTTGTTTGCAGTCATTTACTACATAACCTAAAATTATTTTTAAATATAATGCAGTGTTTTGCTTTAGCTGAGACACACTGTGTAAATAAGTAATATGCAATGGTATTAGAAATATCTCCGATTCAAACTGTTCTATCGACCGTCAGTTGGTTCGGTTACATTTACAGTTTGATAATTTTTTGGAAAATAACAGGTATAGTTTCGTTTTCTGAAAAAAGCATCGGTTCGTTCCGGTTTTGGTCCCAGTTCTGGTTTGGTTCGGGTCCCTGGTTATAATAAACTTCTTCATTTAGCTTCCAACGCCAAATTTTGCTACAAATTCTCTAAAGGACACAAAAAAAAAATGGCAACTATAATGTTACCAATTGAAAAAAGGTTTATTAGCACCTTTTTAATACATAGAATAAAATTTTGAATAGAATTTTATGTTTTTATGCAGCTTTTTTTCGCCATTTAATAATATCATATGTTAGGTTTTTTGGTGTTATTTTTAAAACCCATGAGGAAATCGAGTTGGTAAGAGACAAGAACTATGTAGTGCAAAAAAAGAGCGACTAATAAAACCGTTCAAGTTATTAGTCACCTTAGAATAAGTGTTTAGAAAAACATGTTTTATACAAAGGGTTGTAACTTGTAAGTTATGTCGCAACTGCTGGTCATTTTTTAGGCAATTTAAAAAATTTGGAAAATTTTGTGTTGATTTTGTTATTGTATTAAGAAAAATAAGCTTATAAAATGTAAACAGGTTTGTTGATAATTTTCTTTTCTGTACAAGCGTGAGCCATTTACTTCGCTATGTGAGCATAATAAAATATTGCTGCAGTAAATTACATAACTTTACACAACCTTAACATTGAACAATGAAGTTTTATAAATTCCTCTAAGCTATCTTTATACAAACATGGATTTGTTTCAGTGATTGCATTCACACGGTTTTACGTTACGTCCTTCGGAGATGGTTTATCTGCTCACGAACAAAGTAAATCTTAGTCCTTTTTGCTCTCAGTAAACACACATTCATCCAAATAGACGTAAGAGAACGTCTGAATTTTTTTTTCAACCTATTATTCTTTCAATAATTACAGATTAATGGTAACGACAGGTGCTTTGTGACATATTAAAGTTGCATAGTCCAATGCGGATTTAAAATAACCGTAGCTATGTTACACAAAAATGTGTCATCATAAAAACTTTTTATAAAGAGAAAATACGAAAACAGGGCTTGTTATCAATAAAGGTATGCAACAATACAAGCTGGATAGTTTAAATCACTATAAAATGCGAATTCAAATTCCAAGACGCGATTAATACGAGTTCGAATAGTACGAAATTTAACTAATACGAGTTAAAGTTGACCGAATGAGGATTCATTTAGTAAAGTTTTACAATAAATAAAAAAATCTACTCGCACAAATCCCTAGCGTATTCAAATTTAAAAAAGGTTTGAATTCAATGGTGTTACATGATTATTTCAATTTTTCAGACAAATTCAGATCCATTTAGGCTATATTTTTTTTGTTTCCTTTATTTAATATGGCGATTTCAATAATGTTTTACATCTCCGTTATTGTAATAAATATCAAAATAAAGTAATAGGGGTTTTAAGTTGTTTTTTAAAAATACATTTATGTTAATGATAGTTTTTTTTCCTTACCGGTTAAAAGTTAAGACATACAATGCTCACTGTTGACTTCGTGTGGGAAAAGGGCCATTCAGGAATCGCTATAGACGGTCCAGCTAGAGAAGCTACCCTTCTGTCTGTTACCAAGAATATTGCCTAACTTGATTATTTCAATAATCATTTTAAATTTCACGCCAGAACTCTGTGGAGACAAAGTTGGGCTCAGTTCGCGCAGTCATCACCTACCCAATACACGTTAACACCAAATATAGTTCCACACATAACATCTTTCAATGTCAGTAAATCATATTCAGCTACCATCACCCGACTAAAATTAAATCATGACAACTTTTCCTCCCATCTGCATAAAATTGGAATAAACGATAACCCAGCATGCCCATGTGACGGGCTGTCTTACGGAGACCTAAATCATCTATTTTTGCGTGTAGTCTAAATACAACCTACACTACACAGAAAAGCTCTATAAAGACCTTATATCATTGGAGGTGCACCTCCCTGTTAACATAGTGTCGCTCCTATGTATATCAAGAAACATTTGCGACGTTCTCGTCAATTTTACTCGGCTCACTATTCTAAATACTTAAAGTTTTCGGTAATTCAAAATATCTGTGGCTGATGGACTAGTGTCCAATGCCAAACTACAACAAAAAAGTTAGGACTTAAACTTACGCTCTTTTTTTAAATACAATTACAGTTGGCATTGGTGTTAGTGAACCATGAGTTTTAAGCGATAGAATTTTGGTTTTTAAGGTTTAATGACATAGTTAATTTGTTAATTACCAAATTCAAATAAATCGTACTCTCTTTTATGTCAACAGGTTACCTGGTTACCTATTTGTACTTGGCATTTAAAAAAAAAAAGCAACAACAATGTTAAAACAAGTACGTTACGGGAAGGATAATAACTTTAATACGTTATGGTCAACAGGTCGATACGAAGCAATTTTCAGTCGATCACTGCAAAATTTGTTAAGTGAGGTGTTTTTTTTAAACAAGAAGATAATCACGGCAATTTTTGTTTTGTTTTTCGTATTATTTACCGCCGCCAGGTAATAGTGCTAAAAATTGTCATTTTTGCGGTCACCTTGGCCATGAAATCGTCTAAGAAAACCAAAACTTCCTTATTTATCGATGCGCGCATCCTTTTTGAGTATAACGCTGTAAAGTTTTCAAAAATATGTCAAATGGTCCTGGAGAAAAACGCGGCAACGAAACTGTTGTTTTTTATTTTTTCAGACATTTTCGTTGTCTTTAATTGCAATGAACAAATTTGTAGTGTGCGAAATGTAGATGTAACGGTCCATAATTTTATTAGAGCTATATGAGGCGAGAATTTAGTGGCAATCTTATTGTAGGAGATTTTAACTTTAAAAATAAATACCGAAAAACGAGGTGTGAATGTTGCACGTTTCGAAGTTTTTTTGATGTAGCACCAAGAGTAATTATTTTAAAGTAATGAAATTAATATAGAATGATAGCTGTATATCTCCTCTTTCAATTCCTGTGCTCTGTGCTTAAATAACTTATATCTGGTGTAGCATAATTAGGAATTTTAGTAACAAAACAAGCTCGGTTTATTAAAAATTTTATTTAAATATAAAAGGACATAACAAAGAATAAGGAAAAAATAATTAAAAATCTTTTAAGTCATTTTTTCTTGTCAATAAAACATTTTTCCCTCAATTTTTTTTGGAGAGGAAATTTTCAGTTATAATATATTAAGGGAACATTATTTTGCCGGTAAAATTATTGACAAAAGTTTGTTACTTTGGTAACATCCTGAGACAAAAGACATGACAAAATCCTGAGCCTTCGGCTCAGGATTTTGTCATTCATTTTGTCGAGGGATGTTACCTATCCTATAAGTAACAAACTTGAGTTAAATTTTTTCCTGCAAAATAATGTTCCGAAATATAATTGATTAGACTATTTCCCAAATAAGATAACAAAAATAATTACAATTTTCGTTTATTATTTGTTAAAATTTTCGATAGCGTAGGTACTAACCTCTGTAGCAGCATTTAAATCGTAGCTCCTTTCCTTGCAAAATTTTTCAAATTGTTTCCATATTGACGTTTTGGATGCAACTGTATTTTTGGGAGTTACATTTGCAACAGTTTTTTGTATTTCTTCTATGGAAGTTATTCCAAAACGGCTCATTTTAAATATATTTTACAACTGGCAAACATCTGTAAACAAACAACCAGGTTGCTAAGGATATAATTGACATGACAACGGCATGTTTTCGCTATTTTGGAGGTGAAAAAAGCCCTAGGAATTTTGCCGCTTAAAAATGAACGTGATTGGTCAAAACATTAAGGCGTGACTATAATTTGACTAAAGTGATTGGTTTCTATGACCACGAGGGGAATAGTCTTAATTATGCGTTCTTTACCACAACTCATCCTTAACAATTGGCCACTCCAAAATTTTACACAAAACACTGACCTGATATTTTCCATCATCTGTAGCAGTCACTTGTCCAGGATAAAATATTTTCGCATATTTTACTTGAACACTTCATTATTTTTATTGCATTACAATAATACTTGGCTTTATTACAATAAAGATGTATATCTTATTATTAAATTTACCCCTAGATATTATTACATTTGATTGAAAATAAATATTTCATAACAAATTATGTTTGCTTTTAAATAAAAAATAGTGAAATCTCATGTATTTAAGAATACCCTAAATCAACGATGTCCAATAAAACCAACAATGAAGAGGATATACACAATACATCGACAATGGCATCATTTAAATGCAAATATTTCTGTACGTTTTAAGAGTTTCGACTTTTTACATATAAGGCAAAAGAAAGTACTAAGAAAATTGTATGTATATAATTCATGGTCCTCTTTATTCAATTCATATTTTACTGTCAAATAAGACCCCAGGGACAAAGCAATAAAGAGATACAAATGATAAAAAACACGTATCAATTTGAGTAAGAATTACAAAAACTTTTGTCATACAATCATATTTTGCAAAAAAGACATCCACAGATTATATAGACGTAGCTGCAACAGTTTAAATTGCACTATTAATTTAAATGCTACATACTTTAAATAATATACACATAAATAAGCGAAATTTTTATATCAAGTATGCATCGATATTTTCGGAATTGGTAGGACAAAGATTTGGCAAATCTAGGTGCAGGTGACCCACATACGGTATAATAAATACACTAAATATGACGTTAAGGCAACATCAGATGATTTTTCAAAATATTTTATGAAAATTAAATCGTTAACAGAAAATTAAGGTAATGTGTTAAATACAAAGTCGGTCACATGGTTTGCGGGGCTATGTGCAAAAATAAATTCGGGTCTAAAATAAGTACCCAAAAGCGGCTGTAATAATCATTTTTACTGTTTAGGCCAGGCCTGGCCAACAGGCGGCCCGCGATGTTAAATGGGGCGGCCCACCGCGCGATTTTACATTTTTATTGAAACTTTTGTTTCTCGTTGTATGTATACAAAAAATATAAAATAAATGAGAATTTGCATTTGTCATTGTTATAATGCGCAAGTGCGACTACGAACTCCAGTAAAGAAACTTATAACTGCATTTGATAGTCGTTTCTCAGAATTAGCAAAATATGATAAAATGTTTTAAATATTTTCATGCCCATTTCATGTTGACGTGAACAGTGTTCCTGAAAATCTGCAAATGGAGTTAATTGAGTTACAGTGCAACAATGAATTGAAACAAATTTTTGCGTCCACATTAAAAATTAATTTTTACAATACTTAATACTTATATTACATGCGAGAGATATTCCAACTTAAGTTATTTTGCACGAGTTGTAAGTGCTTTTGGATCCACATGTGTGTGAAACAGTTTTTTCAAAGATAAAATTTACAAAGTGTTCATCACGTGCTTCATTAACTGTAGCCAATTTAGAAAACCAGCTAAGATGTGCTACGTCGAACATATAAATCTAGATTTACAAAAATTAAGTGAAAAAAAGCATAAACAAATATCTCATTAATTAAGACTCGAGAGTTAATTTACTACTTCTGTATATTATATATATACAGGGTGACAATAATCTACATGTGTTGTATGGGTAACTTTGTTATTACAAGAGTAACAAAGTCGGTTAAATTAGCAAAGTTGGGCAGAATTTCAAGACGAATTTAATGCCATTTTGACATTTGGTCTACACCTTCAACTTTTTTAAATATTTTGAAAAAACCAAAAACAGACGATTTTTTCAATGGTAAATAATTCCACAGCCACCTATGTTAAAACCAAAGTGTGAATTGATTCCTTTAGATATTTTTACGTAGAATTAGAAAAAAATATTTAAAAAGTCATAGCTCACTCGATTTTCGAGATATAAGCCAAACTTGACTTTTTTTAAATGGCAACCATAGTTGGCTATGGGTTCATTAAATAGCTTATTTTCTTCTGATTTCAAAAATGTATGGGTTGTCATATCTATTTCCATTAGTTTTCTTACAATTTGCAAAAACCGAAATTATTACTAAATAGTATGTGAGTGCCTTGGAACTGGAGAGCATTTTTTGTTTTTTTTAAATTAGTTGTCAAACTAAGTTCTGTTTTGCTGCTAATTACTGATGTGAATGTGTTAAGTAATTGTGATAAAAGTTTAAAAAAATAAAAAATATGGCTTATTCGAGGGAAGAAAAAAATGATATGTTATTTTGCTACTACAGTTGTAATCGTGATGTAAACGCAGCATCGGAATTATATCTACTAACATACATGGAAAGAAGGCAGCCAGATAAAAGATTGTTTGCAAAACTCGAAGCTAATTTAAAACAGTATGGATCATTTTCTAAACCAAAAGATGCCAAAATAAATGTTAATGAAGATACAGAGGTACTTGTTTTGGCATACAATACTTTTAAACCAACTGCATCTGTACGAGAAATCGGACTTGAGTGTAACGTATCCAGAGAACAAGCAAGAATAATTTTAAAACAAAATAATTTTAATCCTTATCATCATCATATTGGAAATACGTTGTACCCAACAGATTTGGATAGAAGATTAAACTATGCTACATGGTTCGTAGAAGAAAGTCGAAGACACGAACTCTTTTCTCAATCAATTTTATTTACTGACGAGGCAAAATTTACAAACAATGGATTATTTAATAGAAAAAATCATATTTACTGGGCGAGGGAAAATCCACACTTAACGGTTGAAAGACGTGATCAACATGTTTTTAGTATCAATGTTTGGTGTGCCATTCTTGGTACAAAAATACTCGGTCCTTATTTTTATGAGGAAAATTTAAATTCAGAGCGCTATTTGTTATTTTTACAAAATCAATTAGAAGAAATGTTGGACGATCTTCCATTGAACTTGATTCAAAATTTGAATTACTTTCAGCATGATGGAGCACCAGCTCACAATGCACAAATAGTATCAAACTATTTATTAGAAAAATTTCCTAACTGGATAGGTAACAGAGGTCCCATTGCATGGCCTCCCAGGTCTCCGGACCTAACGCCTCTTGATTTTTTTCTATGGGGAACTATTAAAGATAAAGTTTATAAAGAAAAGCCCCATAGTGTTGATCACCTGAAAACCAACATAAGAGCAGCTGTAGCAGAAATCAGACATAATACTTTACTAAAAGTGCAAAGTGAAATATTAAAACGGTGTCAACTGTGTGTTCAAGAAAATGGTGGCCACTTTGAAGCATTATTATAATTTTTAATTTAATTTTAGTCATTAATTATTATGTTAGTAGTTTATTAATATTAGCCACGAAGTATTTTATTTGTTATTGTTCAATTAAATTATTTTACTAGTAATTTCAATTGTTTCTGATGATTAGATATAAAGCAAGAAAACATGACATTCTTGTCCAATTCCAAGGCACCCTTATACTATTTAGTAATAATTTCGGTTTTTGCAAATTGTAAGAAAACTAATGGAAATAGATATGACAACCCATACATTTTTGAAATCAGAAGAAAATAAGCTATTTAATGAACCCATAGCCAACTATGGTTGCCATTTAAAAAAAGTCAAGTTTGGCTTATATCTCGAAAATCGAGTGAGCTATGACTTTTTAAATATTTTTTTCCAATTCTACGTAAAAATATCTAAAGGAATCAATTCACACTTTGGTTTTAACATAGGTGGCTGTGAAATTATTTACCATTGAAAAAATCGTCTGTTTTTGGTTTTTTCAAAATATTTAAAAAAGTTGAAGGTGTAGACCAAATGTCAAAATGGCATTAAATTCGTCTTGAAATTCTGCCCAACTTTGCTAATTTAACCGACTTTGTTACTCTTGTAATAACAAAGTTACCCATACAACACATGTAGATTATTGTCACCCTGTATATAACAATAAGGTTTTATTCATTTTGGATTTGGATTACATTTTTTAAAAGTGCGGCCCGCTGTAACGTTGCGCGTAGGGATTGGAAAACCGGACGGAAATCTCAAAACCGGTTATCGGTGAAAAATTTGACAAGTAACCGGTTAACCGGTTATTAACCGGTTATTTTTTTAAACATGGAAAACAGTAGATTTGATTGAAAATTATATATTTTTGGTGCACATACCCTCAAAAAAAAGTCAGATATTTCATTTAACAAAAAAAATTTTATTTTTATAAAAATAAATTTAAGAAAATAAAAAACAAAATAGTCTTCACTAAAAAGAACAACATAACATGCAGTTTTACTTAAGCAGCTTACACCACAGCCCCTCCTACACTAATGAGAATTTGATTATTGGCAAGGCGTTAGTAGGACAGAACCGAATTCAAGGAATATTTTATCCACAATAACTTGTTTGTCCTGATGTTACTGCCCTGTTGATGTAGACTCGTAGACAGAAGGTGTAAACAGGTCAATTCTTAGAAGTACCCTCCCTAAGCTGATAACAGTTAATTAGCTACAAATCCAGAAATCCCAATAACATCATGCCACAAACTAAACCAGTTGTATAGTCTATTTCAAGATATTTTAACCTGCTAATAACAGCATTATCTACTTACTACTAAACTTGTCAGATTGAAACTTGACGCCAAATTTAAACGAAAATAGCAAAAAAATTCGAAAAACCGGTTAACCGGTTAATTGAGATGGAATAACCGGTTATCGAAAAAAGGCTCCGGTTATCGGTTAACCGGTTTTCCAATCCTTAGTTGCGCGTCATCAAAGTGGCCCGTGAAACTATTTGGGTTGGCCAGGCCTGGTTTAGGCAGTAAAAACGTAAAATGCGCTAAGCTCATTGGTTGAATTTAGAAAAATTGAGCTTGCTTTTGTTCAAGATATTTGACAGGAGAATGAGAATCGGACAGATGAAGTAAAACTTTTATGTATTTGCTTGATTTTTCGCTATTTCTTTGACGATTGCAGATAAAATTAATATGCACCTCGGCAGTAATGTTCCTTTTTATCAATCGCGTGGTTAATAACCACACTCGTGATAAAAAGTCGAGCTTTACTGCCTTGGTACATAAATAACTATTTTACAACAGGAGATGAAAATCCAGTTTTTTCGCGACGTGAGATTCGTTCGTAAGCCGCGAAGCGGCGAGTGAGCAAATTTCACGATCGAAAAAACTGATTTCATCTCGTCGTAAACGCTATTTTTTCTACGAAATTAAAATTTTATTATAGATCGAAAGTTAATGTAAACGAACTAAATAAAATTTATTTTGGATAAAGTATTAATTAATCATTTCATTTCCACCACACTGACATTGACATAAACAAAATTATACCCTGCAAACGAAATATATTTAATATTAATTTTTGTACAATTCTTATGCTTTTGTATACATACTACAATGCTATATACAATGCTACATTAAAATTAAATTATTTGATAAGAATATTAACGCAACTTTAGTTTATTATGAGTTTGAGCTGAATTTAATCGTAAATTTTACAATTTGATTTTGACATTGACATCGACATTATTTTCACCACTAGAGACAAAAGTAAAACTTTCATGTAGGGTAGGCTGTGAGAAAATGACAACTTTCATATACATGAGTAGAAATAGTATATTACATAACGAGCGGGGAAGTGGATCATTACAGCCGAGTGCTAGGTTAGATGCCAGAGCGCGAAGGCGCCGAGGGCATCTATAGCACGAGGCTGGAATGATCCTTCCCGTGAGGTATGTATACTATTTTACTCACAATCGATTAGTAACTCTAGATAAGTGTCAAATAATATTAATTTTTATCATAATTTGATAAATTATTCCAACAAAAAGATCTGCGAGACCGTTGCTAGGGAATATAAAAAGTTTGTTGTCGTTGCTAGGAAATATGTATAACAAGTTTGTTGATTCTGACAGATAGATACTGATTTTGTCAGTTTATACGGCATTTTTAATAATTGTCTTTGTATTTTTACAAATATTATGTCCGATAATGAATTTGAATGTACTCCACAAGAACTGCGAGAAGCTGCAGAAAAGCTACTGAAGGCATGATTCCAGAAAAAAGCAGGGCGAGATACGAAAACATTTACGATGTATACAGGGTGTCCCAGCCAAGACGAATTATTCGATAGCTCTGTTATTAGTAATAATATTAAAAAAAGTTAAATATAAAAGTTGTTTGTTATCTTTTACTACATAACCTAAAATTATTTTCAACTATACACAGTGTTTTGTTTTTGCGCTCTGTTACCAAACATTGTTTTTTTATATGGAACACCCTGTATATTTTGCAATTTTTGGATGTAAAATTAAATTCTCTTTTAAAAATATTATAGGTTGTTTACGTCTAAAATGAACCGTTTTTGAGTTATTAACGTTTTTTTGAAAATTTTGACAGAAGCCGACCTCTATAAAAATATTTATATTTATTAACATAACAACACCAGAGCAATTTACTCTTGTAATTTATTAGGCAATAGTGTCATAGTGATTGTTGACTTGTTACATTTTTAAAATAATATACAGGGTGTTCGTTATACTCGGTACATTTCGCTAAACTTTAAACGCATGTAAATCTTTTTTTTTAAATGGAACACCCTATATGTTTTTACATTTTCTTGTAGAAAATTTAATTATCTTTCAAAGTTGTTAAGCATGTTTTGTGTCTAAATATAATATTTTTGAAGTTATTTCGTTTCTTATGATTATTTGCGAGTATTTTACCTAAAATATCGGTAGTAGCCTTTGAAAATTCAAAACAATTTGTATGAACTGTCAACCAGAACAGTTAATCGGCAAAATTTCCACTATTATGCCACTAAAAATCCGTATTTTTTAAGAGTTGTAGATACACAGCATAAATGGCAGCAAATAACACCAGCATGCTGTGTATCTACAGTTCTTAAAAAATACGGATTTTTAGTGGCATAATAGTTTAAATTGTGCCGATTAACTGTTCTGGTTGACAGTTCATACAAATTGTTTTGAATTTTCAAAGGCTACTACCGATATTTTAGGTAAAATACTCGCAAATAATTATAAGAAACGAAATAACTTCAAAAATATTATATTTAGACACAAAACATGCTTTACAACTTTGAAAGATAATTAAATTTTCTACAAGAAAATGTAAAAACATATAGGGTGTTCCATTAAAAAAAAAAGATTTACATGCGTTTAAAGTTTAGCGAAATGGACCGAGTATAACGAACACCCTGTATATTATTTTAAAAATGTAACAAGTCAACAATCACTATGACACTATTGTCTAATAAATTACCAGAGTAAATTGCTCTGTTGTTGTTATGTTAATAAATATAAATATTTTTATAAAGGTCTGCATCTGTCAAAATTTTCAAAAAAACGAATAACTCAAAAACGGTTCATTTTAGACATAAACAACCTATAATATTTTTAAAAGAGAATTTAATTTTACATCCAAAAATTGCAAAATATACAGGGTGTTCCATATAAAAAAACAATGTTTGGTATCAGAGCGCAAAAACAAAACACTGTGTATAGTTGAAAATAATTTTAGGTTATGTATTAAATGATAACAAACAACTTTTATATTTAACTTTTTTTAATATTATTACTGATAACAGAGCTATCGAATAATTCGTCTTGGCTGGGACACCCTGTATAGTGTG
The DNA here is from genome assembly GCA_947652605.1 of Elmis aenea. Classification (NCBI taxonomy): domain Eukaryota; kingdom Metazoa; phylum Arthropoda; class Insecta; order Coleoptera; family Elmidae; genus Elmis; species Elmis aenea. The sequence goes on from OX393581.1 coordinate 34,041,231, forward strand.
GTGCGTGACTAAAGGTGTGCAGCATACCTCTGAAACGGTACTCTTTACGTATTTTTCTGAATTAGCTAAACAAAATAAAGCCTCCATAAATACGAGTCGTTTGTTCTTTATTTATTTTAAAAATCATGTTTTAATGCAATTTGATTTACAAAAATGAAAGTGACAGATAAACTAGCCGGGAATGATTCCCGGCTATTTTATCTGTCACTTTCCCAGCTAGCCGGAAATGGGTCGTTTCCCGACTGTTTTAAAGGGTACAAATGCACACATTACCAACCGATTGTGAATAAAATGTTTTTTTCATCTCAAAAATATCGCCAGCATAGGGCCCTGCAATGCACTCCCCTTTCGCCAGCTCTGGTTAAATTACAAAAAAATATCGTAATAGTTATTTATGTATCAAGGCCAAAAAGTACGTTTTGGCCGAGGTGCATATTACATTTTTTGTGCGATAGAATTAAAAACAATTTAAATTTTTAGTAATATTCAAAATTATAGGTTAGAAACTACGTGACATTCTGTCACTGACAGATGACGGCGTATGTACTGCATTACCGGCCCTCTCCTTAGCAACGGCCGTAAAAGTACTTTTTCGGCCGTTGCTAGGGGTAACGGCCTGAAAAGTAACTTTTACGGCCGTTGCTAAGGATAGGGCCGGTAATGCAGTACTTTAAGGTTGCTAACGCGTCCGTCAAACAGCTGTTTCTAGTACGATCGCACAAAAAATAAATTAAACATGCCTAAAAATTTAATTAGGTACTTATTATTGAGTACTTATATTAATATTGTTCACAGTTTCTTTCAAAACATATCAATAATACAATAATGACACATTTATATTGGTTTTCACCTGTGCATCCTCATATGACCACAGAGAAAGTTTTTATGATGAATGAACAATTTCTCACAAATGTCACATTTATATTGTTTTTCATCAGTTTGTGTCATCATAAATCATTATTTATAATGTCTTTTCGACCAACACATTCCTCACAAATATCACATTTTAAGTTTTTTTTCCTGTGTGTCGTCATATGAACATTGAGATGAATTCTTTAAATAAAATAACTTTTCTTGCATCATAAATGACACACTTAAATGTTTTTTACCAGTGTGTTTTCATATGAATGAAAAAATTTCTCACAATGTCACTCTTATAAGGTTTTTCACCAATGTGTGTCTTCATATATAATTTCAACGTTCCACTACGACTAAAAAATTTCCCACAAATGTTACATTTATAAGCTTTTTTACCTGTGTGTCTTCATATGAACATTACGATTATTCCTTTGACTAAAACATTTGCCACAATTGTCACAGCTATATGGTTTTTCACCCGTGTGTGTCTTCATATGAGTATCGAGAGTGTATCTATGGCTAAATGATTTCCCACAAGTGTCACATTTATATGGTTTTTCACTTGTGTGTGTCTTCATATGTCTATTGAGACGGTAATTTTGACTAAATGATTTTCCACAAGTGTCACATTTATACGGTTTTTCACCAGTGTGTGTCCTCATATGAACATTAAGACAAATTTTTTTAATGAAATACTTCTCACAAATGTCACATTTATAATGTTTTTCAGCTGTGTGTGTCTTCATATGTCTATTGAGATTGCAACTTGTATTAAATGATTTCCCACAAGTGTCACAATTATATGGTTTTTCACCAGTGTGTGTCCTCATATGAACATTAAGACAATTTTTTCTAATGAAATACTTCTCACAAATGTCACATTTATAAGGTTTTTCACCCGTGTGTATCTTCATATGATAATCAAGATTGACTCTTTGACTGAAAGACTTTTCACAAATATTACATTTATACGGTTTTACACCCGTGTGGATCTTTATATGAGCATAGAGAATGTTTCTATGATTAAAACATTTCTCACAAATGTCACATCTATATGGTTTTTCACCTGTGTGTGTCGTCATATGTCCATCGAGAGTGCTTTTTTGACTAAATGATTTCTCACAAATGTCACATTTATATGGTTTTACACCCGTATGTATCTTCATATGAACATTAAGATTACTACTTTGTCTGAAAAATTTCTTACAAATGTCACATTTATAAGGTTTTTCACCTGTGTGTGTCTTCATATGTGAATCCAGAGTGCATGTACTTCTAAATGATTTCCCACAAATGTCACATTTATAAGGTTTTTCACCCGTGTGGATCTTTATATGACCATTGAGAGAAGTTTTATGATTAAAACATTTCTCACAAATGTTACATTTATATGCTTTTTCAACAATGTGTGTCCTCATATGTAATTTCAATGTTCCACTACGACTGAAAGATTTCCCACAAATGTCACATTTATAAGGTTTTTCACCCGTGTGTATCTTCATATGATAATCAAGATGGACTCTTTGACTGAAAGACTTTTCACAAATATTACATTTATAAGGTTTTTCATTCGTGTGGATTTTTACATGAACTTTCAGATGCTCTCTTCGACTGAAACATTTGTCACAAATGTCACATTTATAAGGTTTTTCAGCTATGTGTGTCCTCATATGTCTATTGCGAGGGCAACTTCGTCTAAATGATTTTCCACAAGTGTCACATTTATAAGGTTTTTCATCCGCGTGTGTCTTCATATGATTATCGAGAGTGCATCTTTGACTGAAAGACTTCCCACAAGTATTACATTTATATGGTTTTTTAACCGTGTGGGTCCTTATATGAACATTTAAGCTATCACATCGATCAAAATGTTTCTCAGAAACATCACATTTTAGTAGTGTATCCTTGGTTTTGGATTTTATGACTATAAAATTACTCTTCTTGGTCACACTTTTTTTGCGCATTTTTATTTTGTCTGCACTTTTACATTCCTTTGACTTTTTATCATTTGTACAGATTTGATGTAATCGAACGTAACAATGTTTGAGTTTGTACTTCTTTTGCTGCTTGTTCAGACAGGTAATTTGATGAAAATATTGCTTATTGTTCGACACAGAGTTGTTTTCAAAAGCAAATGAATTTTTTTGTACTTCATTCATATTACTTTCTTGTATTTTACCGTTTGATATAACTGGAAAAAGATCATTTACATCATTTAAACATAATATTTCATTATCTTCCAAATATGCCAATTTGTCCAACCCCGTAACGTTCTTTTCATTAAACATATTTGCTTTATCAACATCATACCTTTCATGGTTTTGTGTATGTACAATTTGTGTGTCTGTGTCATATAAACTACCTTCCATAAAGTTTCCTTTTTTCAACATCCCTAAATTCTCTATATATTTAAAATTGGAACTTACAAATTCTTCTTTAACTTCAAATAATTTGCTATCTGGTTTCAGATCTTTATCCCTTGCTAACAATAATTGTATTTCATATTCTTCATGCTCCACTTTAATTTGTTGGTTATTTGTTTTATCGACACACAGTTTATTATTAGTTACTCTCCTGTCACTCAAATCGATGTTATCAGTTATAGACGCCATCGTTTTATGCTATTAACAGTCAAACTAAGCGGCAAGTGTTTAAAGTTAGGTTAGATTTACGTTAAGTCGTGTTAATAGAAAATGTTCAGTTGAACTACCCAACGCTGTATGAACTATTCACGAAATTAACTTTTTGCGCTGTAAATTCTTTTATTTGATCGTCACATTGTAATATTGTAATTGTTTTGTCAAGAATTGATAAATAATTTAATCTCTCATTTTCATTTGTCATTGCTATGCTATATTTGTTTTCTGTACAAGACATCCTGAAGATTGTTTTCATTTTTATTATTTTGACTGTGAAGGAGGCCCTTTGATTTAACGGGGCCCTAGACTGCAGTCCATAAAGACTATATTTTAATCCGCCCCTGGTCTTATGAAACTCCTACGGTACCAAGAAATTTATTTTTTATCATTTTACCAATATAGCTCTCTACATAAGATAATAATTATTGTTTGTTCTTTGATCTTTAACTGTTACTGATTTTAAAATAATTACTACACATCAGATTTTCAGGATACTATTTAAGAAAGTATCTCGCAAAATTCATATGAAGTGAAAAATTTATTAGAATTTTAATTTTTTCACCCCACAAACGGTATTGTGTTAAAGTTAAGCTAAGAATAAAATTTGTTAGAGGTGGAGGTTGAGCATTTGCTTATTGTAGGTAGTAGGTACTTACTACTTAGGCAGTAGAATTAGGACTCACTGTCATCTATCCGTAGTTTTTTTGTCTGTGTTATTGGTAGTGTTGTTATTCACTCAGAACACCTCAAGTATATTTTAATGGTTCATGTTTACATATTTTATTTTTTACTCAAAAAGTTTAGGTATTGCAGGAAATTAAGGAATACAAACAGTTTCTAAATAAATCAAGCGTACACTGAAATTTTTTAAATTGCAAAATTTCAAGTCTTCAAAAAGTTTTGATGAAAAAACCAACAGGGGTTGCACTTTTCAGCTCTTTGTGAAGGTGGGAGATGATTAGATATACAGGGTTCTCGTTTTTCGAGGGCCACTATGGGGATCTCGTAAACGGTAAGAGTTACGACTTCGGTTAAATTGGGGCAAAGTTGTATATTCAGGTGCTTAATAATTTGAAGCAAACAGAACTTATCTAGCTCTTTTAGTTTTTGAGATATAGGAATAAAAGTAAAAAAGTGGATTTTTGTTTTTTGCCCGTAACTTTTTCATTTGATGTCGAATTTCATTTCTGTTAAAACTTTATCATAGCTACTTTTTGCAAGGCATCAGAATCCCCAATTAAATTTTCCGTGCGACGTTTCGTTTTTTAAAAACCATCATCAGGTCAATTTTTTCTTATGTACGCTATATCTGATTTTAACGCCAATTTGTAGTACAAAACATCCTACATTAATCCAAATTTGAGAAATAAAATAATCTAATTGTACCGCTCTTCTTTAGGGGGGTATAACTCCGAAAGAAGACGTCTAAGGGAAAAACATTTTAAACCCCCCCCCCACTAATTTTCGATAAGGAATTACCTTCCGATTTTTTTTAGTAATATTTAAGAAACACCCTGTATTTGACTTTTCAAATAATAACTAATATATAGAGTGTTTAAGTTGTAAGTTGTAAGTAGACATTAATATTTTGTAAAGTAATCATGTATTGAAAATTTTATGTGGTTTGTCAAAAACGTATATTATATCAGTGGAGTGCATTTTTGTACAGCATATTTTTTATCTCTCACAATAAACAATCCAAATACTGAAATTAATATGCTGTTGTTTTTTCAATTCCCTCAACCACAAAACAATAAATAAATAAGTAAATAACAGGCTCAAGTCAAAACAAACCAAGTATTTACATTATTCAATACATAATTACATATTTAAAAGTGTTAGATACGACACTGAGAAGCGGAAACATGCATCCGCCATATTGAGAAGCCTTTTTGGTCGCCTTAGGATCTCTAAAATGGTCCTTCCTTTCTTTTTATATAATGGTTGATAGACATTTGCAAAAATGGGGTTAATTAGAATGCCTGAAGCCGCATTTTAAACTTTTTATACCCACAAATACACAAACATATAACGAAGATTCACACGGTATGTTTATGGCGAAAGTCATTTGGTGGCCACACCAGTTTATTTTGATAAAATTTCATCGAGAGCCCATTAATATCAACAATACACGAGATTATGATCATGGTGAAATTAGGAAAAACAAAAAATACACTTATATCATATCAGCTTTGGGATTCAATCTGCAGGTGCACCAATACAACAGCGCTCCAAAAATTTGTTTGAGGAATTTGTTAAATGGAAGAAATGATTTGTTATTTTATCAATCAAACTTGTATTTTTACAGCTTTATCTATTCTAAAAAACAACTCTGAAGTAAAGTGTGAACATATTACAACATTACCCCTATACCCCTTCACATTTTTACATATTTGGGTGTGTGCAAATATATCTTCGTACCTTCCTGTGAAGCTGTACTAGCGGTTGTCATTTTACTTTTTTAATATTAAAGGTTAAAAACAAACATAGTTATACAAAAATATACACTTTATATGTAAGTTTTTTTACAACTAATATTTAATTTTAACGATTAATTAAAAAATCTATCACATGAATAATGTAAAGAATTAGGTGCTGTCCATTTAATCAACTGACTTATGATTTACCGATTTAAAATAACGATTAGTCACGGACGCATAATACAGATATAATCAGAGAAATAAATGATAGGACAACAAAAATTATAAATTCGATTTTTTTCTTAAGAAAAGTTATCCAATGTCAACATAACAAACAAAAGCATGTACCAATTTGTAATTCTATAAGTTTTCTGTACTGTTGTCTTGGCCGACTACGCCTGTTTGTTGTGAATTCATAAATAAAGCCATATTTTTAAGAAATTGCCACTGTGTCACTATGGCAAACACGATTAGAATGCGCGGGAACAGCTCGAAAAAGATTACGTGACCATAAACAGAGATTGCTTTATTCCAAGGTAACAGTACAATCGCAGTTGGCGGTACTTGTCGTACGTAAACGGAAAATTAGAATAAACTTTACGGCAGAAATCATATTCAGCAAAATAACTTTTCATCGTGTACAGATTTTTATTATGTTAGATGTTTCAAAAATGCTGTCATATTGTTATAAACTTAACTTGTTAGTAGGCTGTTGAGATTGGTCCGACTTAGGTCAATGACTGAACGTTACCTGTAGAACAGCCATTGGTGGTCATTTCGTGGTCACCAGAGTAGCTATGATTACATCACCGCTTTTTCGAAATTGCATGAATTTTGTATCATGATTTGATACGTGTAAAACTTAAATGCAATTTTGAAATGAAATACCAATGTAATTGTTGGGGTTTAGCCGTTTAGCTTTTGTAAACAGTATTACCTTTATGCATATTAATATCTGAATTTAAAAAACTACAAAATATTGTGACTGCTTTAAAATTGTATTATATGAAGCAAATGTATGCACATAACGTTTCAAAAAACTGTGCAAAATTATTTTACCGATTATTTACTTACCAAAGTCATCATCGATATTCGTGATTATACGCACAAATTAATTGCCATAATGACATTTATTGGATTTCCTACGGTAAATGGCAACTTTTTGTATGAATTAAAAAGTATTTATATATTATTTCAACAAAATAAGTCTGTTTTCTTTTACAATTTTTAAAAAAATTATGAGCAAAATGTTATATTGTGTGATATGACTTTTAGAGAATTTGTTTTAATCATGTATATGTATACATGGGTTTTTCAACAAGTACCTAACAGCAAATTTAATATTTTGAACTATACATAAAATTTAATTAGAGATACAAACGCTTTTTAATTTTTCTTATATAATCAGGTTACTTTTCAATGCACTTTTTTTTAGCAGGGTTGGGCAAAATTTGAAATGATTGTGTAAATTTAAAAAATCAAAAAAATTACGATTTTTTTTTTTACTATTTCCTTTTTACAACTAATTTATTCAGTATTCACACTACATTATATCTTCTATACAGCGTCAAAAAGTACCAACAAATAAAAAAGATTTTATTAAAAATTTCTCAGAAACTTTTATTCTTAAAAAAGTTGGTGCATGACTTAAAACTAATTTTAAGATGGAAACAATTTCTTAAAAATTCATACGATACTAGATTTTAGCGATTTCAGAAATATTCACAATAGTAAAGTGGTCTTATTTTAAGAGTTATTAAAAAAATTTCATAGGAAAAGATTGTTTAGAATTCAAAAAATACGACTGAAGGTGAAATTTTACGTTAAAATTTTAATTTTAAGTTTTGAAGTAATTATTTTTTTTTTTTTTTAATATTATTACATTTTACACAATCTGTCCTTAGGTAAGTAATTATAACATCCAAAAATTCTGCAACAATTGAAAATAAAATTTATTGTTGGTATCTTAAATAATTTTATTCTTAATTAAAGTTGGTGCATGTGCTAAACTAATTTTAAGTTTAAAAAAAGTTCAATAAAAATCCATATAACACTAGATTTTAGAAATATTTGGAAAAGTGAAGTACCCATATTTTAAGACTGTAAAACAGTTTTAAAAAATTTTTAGAATTTAAAAATAATATTAAATAAAATATTGTTTTCCCTTGAATTTATTTTAAAACTCGTAAAATAAGGGCACTTAATCTTGCGGATATTTCTAAAATCGCTAAAAGCTTGTGTCGTATGAATTTTTGTCGTGCTTAACTTAAAATTAGTTTAAACAATGCACAAATTTTTCTCAAGAATAAAATTTTCCGAGAAATTGATAATAAAAAACTTTTCTATTCGTTGCAAACTTTTTGAATGTTGAGGTTACTATAAAATTCGAAAATAAAATTTTACCGTCAAATTTCGTTTTGTCATGTTTTTGATTTTTAAACAATTTTTTCCATGAATTTTTTTCCATCTTAAAATTAGTTTTAGGTCATGCATCAACTTTAATCAGGAATAAGATTTTTGATAAATCGATAATAAAAAAACTTTTCTATTGGTAGATTATTTGACCCTAAAATTAAAAATTATTTTTACGATTTGCAAAGCAAATCTACCGGAATGCGCCTTCAACAAGAAAATTCCTGTAGCGAGTATTTTCTCACCGATCTATGAGAAGCCAATATGCAATATTTCATGACGTTGAATCGTGAAAATAAATAAAGTTTGATTTAAATCATGATTTTAATTTTTAAAAATCTGTTAATTGAAATCAATTGAGTTTAAAATACCGAAAAAATGTGTGAAGATTATTTTTAGTTATTTTTACGTAAAATTGATGTTACAAAAAAAAGTTTTTTCGCTCGCCGTTAAAAATTTATGACACAAACTTACCTTTTTTTAAATGGAAGCTTTAGTTGGCTATGACCTATTTAAATTCACTCTTTTTCTCATTTCAACTATATTATAAGAGTTGTGGGTTGATGTAGTTATTTTTAATAATACGCAAGTTACGAAGGTGTTTAAGATTATTTAAAGAAAAACAGGCTGTGAAAACAAAAAAAAAAACAAGGTGTAAAACCGTTTAAAACTCTTTTGGTACTAGTCACAAGAGTTTTTTAAGTTGTTGAGAAAAAAACCTTTATAAGCTGATTATTATTGAAAAAAAAACTGCATCAACCCTTATATATTTGATATAAGAAAAACTGAGCAATTTAAATAGGCCATACCATACCCAACTATATCTTCCATTTAAATAAAGGTAAGTTTGTGTTATAAGTTTTTAACAGTGTTAAAGGTTTGTTAAAACAAATATACGTTAACGGTTTTCTTGTTTATATTCCTTAGCTAGTTTGCAAGCTATATCTGTAGACAGAAGAAAATGTAAATTTAGTTAATGTATTAACATGTTCGTATCTTATTATAGTTCATAACTAATGTTTTTAAAAACCTTACATGAACTGTATGTTACTGATTTGAACAACTGTGAAAATTACTTTTTTTTAACATAATTAAGGTATACGTACTTATTGTTTTGCGTTTATAACTAAATTTGGAATAACTAATATACGACGTATAGTGAAAACAAAATAATTAAAATAAGAGTGAATAATGATTAATAAAATAAATATAAATTAAACAAATAAATCTTACTTCATCATGAAATTCTCCATGAAAAAACATTTAAAAACAATTATTTTAAAATTCTCTGGTTTTCAATAATAATGCGATTAACAATTATTTTGGATACTTTTGCAGTTTATGTCTAAATTATTAATAAAACAGCATTTTTTCCCACAATATCAAAAGTTTCGTTGTTTTGTAAAATAAAAAAGATTTAAAAAAGCTGAGTAAGATAATTAAATTCATAAACTTACGTAATTGACTGTGTTTTACGTCGTCAATGTTTCGGGGGTTATAAATACAAGTTTGTGCATCAGATTATTAATATAAGAGCTTAGCAAAACAAAACAAAGTACAGGGTGGTCCAAATTCGATGGGATTGCATGGGTATCTTGGTTAATATTTAAGATACAGAATCGGTTAAACTACCAAAAATGTTCAGTTTTTTGAGAAAAACTCAGAAACGTTTCCAAAAATATTTTATCATTTCCGGTTTTCGAGTTATTGAATAAAAAGTGTTTTTTTGTCATATGAATAATGTGTCATATCTCCGTTAATGTTGTAAATATCGAAAATATTTATGAAGACTATATTTAGATATTTTTATTTTTATTTGATTATCCTTAAAAAAAAATTACGCTCGCCGTTAAAAATTTATGACACAAACTTACCTTTTTTTAAATTGAAGTGATATTATGGCTATGACCTACCTATTTAAATTCTTTATTTGTTTCTCATTCCAGATATATAATGGTCGATGTATTTATGTATTTTCAATAATACGCAAGTTACTAAGGTTTTTTAGTTTTAGGTTTTTAAGAAAATCATAAGTTGTGAAAACAAAAAAAAAACAAGGTGTAAAGCCTTATAAAACTCATGTGGTACAAGTTACCAAGGTTTTTTAATTTTTGTTGTTGAGATAAACATTTGATAAATATTTGAACATAAGATAACAACAACATAGTCGGAATGAGCAGTAATGTAGGTATATTGCTGTTTATCTTATGTTCAAACAATTTTGATGTTTATATCAACAACAAATGTAAAAACCTTGGTAACTTGTATCACATGAGTTTTATAAGGTTTTATACGTTTTTTTTTCATAGCCTACTCTGATTTTCTTTAAAAAAAAAACTAAAAAACCTTCGTAACTTGCGTATTATTGAAAATAAATACATCAACTCTTATACATATATTTGGAATGAGAAACAAATAAGGAATTTAAATAGGTCATAACCAACTATTGCTTCCATTAAAAAAAAAGGTAAGTTTGTGTCATAACTTTTTAACGGCGAGAGTAAAATTTTTTTTTTAGTATACCTAGTCAAATTAAACATAAAAATATCTAAAAATAATCTTCATAAATATTTTCGATATTTACTCGTACAACAATAACGGAGATATGACACATTATTAAAAAGACAAAAAAACACTTTTTATTCAATAACTCGAAAACCGGAAATGATAGTATATTTTAAAAACGGTTCTGAATTTTTCTCAAAATCTGCACGATTTTGTAATTTAACCGTTTTTCTATCTTAAATATTAACCGAGATACCCATGCAATCCCTTCGATTTTGGACCACCCTGTACACCACAGCTTTCGAAAATGATGCACACCCTCTTTCAGTGTAGGTATCATTACCTAAACCTTCGCAGGAAGCAGCAAGAGAATTACACCATACGTATTAAATTAAACCAAGGGTAACATTCGCACAACACAAGAAGTTTATAAGAATGTTATAAGCAAATACAAAATACTACACTGGCGTGTAAATGACATTTGTTGATTAAGATTTTTTTGTTTTCCACGGCACGCTTGAAAATTTTGTGAAACCTAACTTATTTCTTATTAGTTTTGCACTAAAATCAACTTATTATTACATCATTGAATTCAGAAAATAAATGTCTACCAGAATTAGTAAAAAAATAGATGGTGTCATTTAAAAAAAATTGACTATCGTTTGACATTTAAGTTGTACTTGAAAAAAATTGAAATTCAATTTAGTTTATAGTATTTGAGGAGCCATTTCATTTACTTTTTTGTTCATTAAAATCGGACCACAAACAACGGAGTTACAGCTTGCGGCATTTTTTTTGTGACACCCTGTATGTAATAATATTGTTCTTTTAAATTTATTTTCAAATTTTTGTTATACCTAATGCGCACTTAGTTGCCTTCTCTCGGGATACAGCTCTAAGTATATTCGCTTAGCTCCTTCACAGTTTTTATGGCAAAGAATATAGCATCTCAATATGTCAAATTTTTCGCTATTTTTAAATGTAGCAATAATTATTATAACAATTATTACAAAAATTATCGAATTACACAACAATACTATAAAATTTTAATAAATGATACCGCAAACAATTGATAGATACTGTCATTTGACATTTAATTAGTTGTATTTTGTTTTTATTTTCATAGCTTGATAAATGACGCTTAAAAAACGATTTATCTTGATTTTGGGACTTATTTATAAAAATAGATATAGCAAGTAATGTATCATTAAAAAGAGACAAAAACCGCACATTTAATTGTTTAATAGCCACTTTCGCGACCCATAAGAAAAAATGAATTTAGGGATAATATCACAAAAATGGTACGTGATAAAAAAAACTAAAATACATTTATATTTCACCTTAAAAAATACTCTGATAAAGTAGGTACTTTAATGATTAAAACAGAAAAGTTACGAGAGAAGAAAGAAATTTAACATTTTCATATTTTTTGCCATAACTTCCGAAGTACCAACGAGGATTTTTGTACTTTTAAAAATTGATTGTAGCTCCTGTCATACTTGGGAATAATTCAACTAATTTAATCAAACCTGTATCTATGATAATAAGCATGATCCCCATGCTGGAAATGTTATTTGGGACACCCTGTTTTAAAAAACAAATAGCTTACGGGAGCATGTTAAACAACTTCTACGTTTTGTCGTTGGGTTATAATCCTTATATCCAGGGCCGTGTCTAGGTGTTTTGGCGCCCGGGGCAAGAACGAAAAATTGCGCCCCATTTCTAAAAAAAAAAAAGTTTCTCCGGGCCTACTTTGTTCGGGCTTGGAAAATGGGGCTCGTTTTAAAAAACACTTTATAAAACACACATATGTATGCACATATAATATTTTTAATAATAAATAAATAATTAGGTAACATTTAACTTAAGGAACATACAATTTGGTAAAAAATAACATAATATGCACATGTAATATTTTTAATAATAAATAAATAAATACTTCAATAGTTAAACATTTAACTTAAGGAACATTATTTTTTTTAGTCGTGAGTCTTTCTACTGTTTGTAGGACTGTTGAGTTGTGTTGTGCTGACTTTTTTCCATGATCGCTTCTTCTTCTTTTCTTTTTATGCTTCTGGTATTCCAAGTACCTATTCTCATTTTGTCTTTCTTATCTCTATTTTTTTCATTTTTAGTATCTCATGCTTTGATTGCTATCTGTTTTTCCTTATTCATGTCCGTTTTCGTGTAGTGATCGTGCCATTTTTTCCGTAACTTGTTTTCCGTCCTTAGTTTTTTGGGTCTGTTTTTTGCTGTAGCTCCTCTTTCTCTTTATTCCATAGCCAGATGTTATTATCTACAATGAGTTTTTGATAAGCTACTCTGACTTTTTTGCCCTTTTTTCTTTCTTTTTCTGCCTCTTCTCTGATTTTTCTTTGTATTTCTCTTTCTTTTACTGTTAGGTCATTGTCTATGTAAACGTTTTGACCTTTTAATTTGCTCTTATACTGCATCATCTTTATTTTATTTTACTCCTATTTACTTGTCATTGCTATTGTCATACTTTTGCCATATTTTCGACCCACCACATACATCTGTTTGATATTTACTTTGACTCCTAAATTTTGATCTAGAAATTCTTCGATACCTGCTGTACCGTTACTTTCATCAAATTTTGCCCCCTTTATCACAATTTTATATTTCTTTTCTTTTTTTTTCTGGTTCTTCTATTCTGTTTTCTAAGCTAAGCATCTTTTTTCTAAGCTCTTCGTTTTCTTTTTTTGTTGCACTAAATTCCTCCCTAAATGCTTTTTGTTCTTCCCTTATCTTTTTAACTTCTTCCACCAATTAATTGGTTAATTACTTTTACTAACGCCTCCATTTGTTTTTCTTCCGTTGAACCTTTGGTTTTTGCTTGATCTGGTGATCTGATTACTAGTTTGTACGTACTGGATATTCCGCCTTCTTCTTTGTTTTTCTCTTCCTTGTCTCTTTTTCTTTTATAACTACTACCACTCGCTTTAAAAAATTTCTCCATGGATAATATTTTATTTTATTTAACTTTATTTATACGATTATATTTTAAAATTTAATTCACTACACAGTTATTAGTTTAATGTGCTTACTTACACTATCACTATTACTTGACGCGCTCTTGGGTTCATTATCACGCTACGTCAGCTGTCTATACCTCATACGCCGTACGTTATTTACTTGTTAATAACACTCTACAATTTAGATAAAAGGACTTAAGGAAGAAGGGACGCGCCAATAAACTTTGCCTAGGACACAAAATAATTTCGCGCTGGTACTGCGTAACGTAGATATCTCCAAAAAAAAAATAAGACGTCAATGGCGATTTTGGCGCCCCCTGATTTCGGCGCCCGGGGCGAGCGCCCCCTTCGCCCCCCCCTAAACACGGCCCTGCTTATATCTTAAAAACGAATTCAGATATTTTGTTTCGGTTTTCTTGCATAAATTTGAATGAATTATATCTTTAAAACTTTTTTGTAATTTCATTAATTAGCGAAATATTTGTCCCGATAAAGCAATTTAAGTAGAAATTTTCCATATATCTGTACACATTTTTAAAATGTAATAATAATTGTATTACTTATCATAAAATTCATCAATTGAAAATATGAAAATCTAACATATGACGCCCATATAAAAAAAGCTGTTTCGCAGGCCGTTTAGGCCCAGAGCTTAGTGATGTCTTTCCACGCTCTTCTCTCTTTCGCTTCTTTCTCCAATTCTTCATGTTTTTCTCTCTTAGTTCTGCCTCCACAGCCTCTCTCAATTTTTTTCTAGGTCTTCCTCTTTTTTTTCTTGTATGTAGGTTCTTTCCACGCTATCTCTTTATTATTCTGCTGTCCTCCCTTCACTTAATATGTCCTAGCCATTAGATACATTCTTCTGGTATTTATCACTTTCACTTTATCTATGGTCCTTTCTTTAAAAATTGTATGTACCTCTTCGTTCGTTCTTCTTATATATCCCTCATCTGTTCTCTTCCCTCCTACTATTCTCCTAATTATCTTTCTTTCCCATCTTCTTAGGGCTCCCTTTGCGTTTTTGTTCAGTACCCAGGTCTCGCACCCATAGATCGCTGTAGATCTTAGTATTGTCTTATATAAACGGAGTTTGGTGCTCCTAAATAAATGTTTTGCCCTTATTAGATTATTATCCTGCACTTTTGTTGGCTTTCAGTATTCTCACGCATGTCTTTTTCTTCTTCCAATCTGTTTGTGAGTAGTGCCCCTAAGTACACAAATTATTTTACCTCCTCAAACTCCCCTATCACTAGCCTGTCTTCTATTGTTTGCTGTCCTGTTCTCATTAGCTTGGTCTTATCTTCGTTTATCCTTAATCAAATTTTTTGTGCTGCTTCTGCCATTCTGCGTGTGATCTCTCCTATAGTTTTCAGGGTTCTTGCCAGTAGTTACATCATCGGCGTAACCAACTCATAAGTTACGCCAATGACGCCCATAAGAAATAAAAAAGTGGACTATCGCATCTCAAGAACTAAGTGATCCAGGTTTATTTTGACAATACCAGCTGATTAGGCCGTTGTCTTAACCACGATTACAAAATTTCAGAGATTTTATGTTTTTTTGATTTTTTTCGATTTTTTTCAGGCTATTTCAAGAACTGGGCACGTTAAAGATTTTTTAAGTATATATTTTTAGTAGACACAAAAAAAACACATGCCTTTGCTAATTTAACCATCCTTTTATCTCTAACGTTTTCAAGATCCCCATGTTCTACACGTTGAAACATTGAAAATCATATCTGTTGATATTTTGGATAATAAAAGTATATCAACGGGGTGTAAAACAAACATACCTACTTACTTACAACCAGGGTTGATTCAAATTTTTTCATATCGAGCGAACAGAGAAATTTTTTCTGCATGTCCATACCAAATTAAAACTCTGTACTTCAAAATAACTACAGAAGAATTTTTTAAATAAAGACTTACAACCATGAATAATTTAGAAAATTAATTTTTTTTTTACAACGCCGTATAAAAACCTATAGTATTTTATATTGATGCAAAGCTAAAATTAAGGCGGTCAAAAATATTAAATAAAAAATTGGGTGTTGTATTTGAAATATAAAAGTTGCTATTACTTCCAGAAAGGTGACTCACCCTGTATATTTGAAAATATTTTTATTGTGTTTAGAAAAAACTGTGTAAAATAGCATTTGATTCAACTTCATATCTCAAGCCGTTTAGCCACAATCGACCGATCCCGCACTAATGACTCACCCTGTGTATAATTAATTAAACCTCACCATTTAGCACTGATTTTTTCAAAATTCTTAATCATTATATTTAATTTTTCATTTTGACAAAAATTCACCAATGAATTAAATATGTATATTGGTTATTAAATATATTAGCACAAAACAGAAATAGCATGTGAATATGTCACTAAATTCGATAATATGGTACATTTGATTTAAATCAAAAAAATCTGATTTAAATCAAATAAATCGATTTTTTTGATTTAAAAAAAAAATCATGATTTTTATCCACCCTGCTTACAACCACTATAAAATGCAAAAATAATTTGCGAATTCACAATTCACTTATAGGTTTAATATAAAAAACCGTGAGAATCCGAACAATTTAAAAGATTTTCGTTTCTATTTTTACGTAGGTATTACCTATTATTAAAATATTTTTATGCAGCTATTCTTTGATTCGAACATTAAAGGAACGTTGACTCTACCGACTACCTCGTCCCTGGGAAACAAAACGTGAGAGAACAAGCTAATTAGTAACCTAATTAAGGTATGCAAAATTGTTTTTGGTCCTAATCTAATAAAGTTCGTCGCATTTTTTGTAAGTAACATAATCGCTCCTCTTAAAATATCTACATGGGCTGCGTTTCCCAGCCGAATCAACTTTATTACATCACGTTATATTATGACTTGTTAACAAATGTAAATGATATTGTACACTGACGTGAAAATTTCTCTTTTGTATTGGTCAAAATCGCGATTGACAGTTTACTGTGTATGATTGCTGAACAAAATACAGTAATAGCTATATTATTATAGTTAATTATTTTAAACAAATATCTACTTTGCAATAGGTAGCATTATAAAAGTGTGACTGAGAATTTTTATAACCATTTTATTATTATTGTGTAAAACAATAAGGAAATATTTGCAATTAATGCTTAAATTACCATTTAAAATTTTTATTGTATCATAATGTAATCAAAGTCATTAGGATCTTTAAAATAGTCAAAATATAACCATAGCTTTACTAAGCACAAATTTGATTACTTATTTTAAAAATCATTTTATTCGACGCTAAAAGTTAAAATTACAAAATATCTAGACATTGCACTGATAAAACGACTTCGAAGTAAATAAATTAAAACTGCATTTCACATTAATATGTTTGTACAGGTAGAAAGCTTTAAATATTTAGGAGTGATCATAGAGAATAATGGAGGAATGGACAAGGAAATAAGCGAAAGGACAGGAAACGTGGGAAGAATATTTAACAGTTTAAGAACAACATTTTTTGGAAATAGAGAAGTCCCAAAAACAACAAAAGTAGAAGTGGTCAAAAAGGTAGTAACTCCGGCACTTTTATACGGAAGTGAAACGTGGGCACTAACAAATAAAAATAGTAGCCGAGTGAATGCAGCTGAAATGAGATTTCCAAGAAAAATCCAAGGAAAAACAAAAAAAGACAGAATCAGAAACGAAACATATAGAGAACAATTAAAGATACTATCAGTTGAAACAAAAACACAAGAAAGGCAGTTGGGATGGTTGGGTCACATTTATAGGATGAAAGAAGAAATGTTAACCAGAAGAGCATATGAAGCAAGAACACAGGGAAAAAACAAACGAGGTAGACCAAGAAAAACCTGGCACGACGAAGTTAAAAAAGCAGCAGCGGATAGAAACATCAAATGGAAAGACATAAAAAGGCTAGCACAAGACAGAAAAACATGGAAAAAAATCAGCACAACACAACTCAACAGTCCTACACCTAACGGTAGAAGGACTCATGACTAAATAAAAAAATAAAATAATAATAATGTTTGTATTACGAACTCTCTTTACTTTCGCCATACGTAGTATGAAGTAAGTATTGCGATCGCGATTTTTTTTAAATTTCAGTTTTGAGCTCCCTTGAACCCGTTTTGACTATTTTCGCAATGACTTCTGAGTGTGTGTATGTGACGGACGTTTTAATTGTATGATTTTTGAAATTAGTTATCGATAGAGGTCTAAAAAGTAAATTACAAAGCGCAAGCATTCAGTTTATTTTTTAAATAATTACTGACATACAGGATGTTTAAGTTTTAACGTTATTCCAAAATTACAAAAAAAAACGGCAGTAGATAAAAATATGTTGTTTGTAGAATTGTAGTCTATGTCAGGGTATGATATCGGTAACCGATATCATAAAACAAACAAAAATATGGTCCGGGCCAGACTGAGTGTGATATGGCGATAATGGTATAAAAATATTGATACCACCGAGTTAATTAACAATTGAGGTCACTACAACGCACAAATATTTAAAAATTTGTATTTAAAGTATGAAAGCAAAAATAACATCCAATATGGTGTCCATAAGAAAAATCAAAACTTAATTATTGCAATATACACAAAGAAAATCGGGAGTAGTTCAACGAGTAGTTGCAACTAAACACTTTCTATTAAAACAACCTAACCTATACTTAAACTTGTAACTAGGAGTGTTTTCGACAAGTCTGTTACAACAATGGTGTCGATAACTGGTAACATAGATGTGAGTGATACTAGAAAAGAAATTAAAAATGAACTGTGTGTGGATAACCAACAAATGAAAGCAGAGCAAGAAGAATATGAATTACAATCTTCAGCAAGCGACGAAGTTGTTAAAGCAGATAGCAAATTGTTCGAAGTAAAAGAAGAATTTCTGAGTAGTAGTTTATATGAGTATAAAGTTACAGATACACAAGTTAAACAGACACAAAACAGTACAAGATGTGATGTTGATAGAACAAATATGTTACATAAAGAGAACGTAATAGGGTTGGAAAAACTGGCATACTTGGAAAACGACGAAATATTATGTTTAAACGATGTAAATGATATTTTTCCAGTTATATCAAGCAATAAAGTACAAGAACATAATGTGAATAAACTACAAGAAAATCCTCTTACAAATGAAAACAACTTTGTGAAGGATGGTAACCAATATTTTCATCAAATTAACAGTGTCATCGAGTGGCAAAGTAAATATAAACTCAAAAATTGCAGTGTTCGTTTACATCAAGTCTCTACGAATGATATAAAATCCAAGGAACATAATAGGGTAAACAAAATAAAAATTTATAAACAGAGATTGACCAAGCAAAATAATTTGACAGTTATAAAATCTAAAACCAAGCATACATTAACAAAATGTGATGTTTGTAAGAAATGTTTCTGTCAATGTGATAGCTTAAATGATCACATAAAGACGCAGACTGATAAAAAACCTTTTAAGTGTGACATTTGTGATAAATATTTTATTACAAGGAGCATTCTCCGTGTTCACATGAGGATACACTCTGGTGAAAAACCATATAAGTGTGACGTTTGTGAAAAATGTTTCGGACAAATAAGCCACTTGAATGTTCATAAGACGATACACACGGATGAAAAGCCTTATAAATGTGACACTTGTGAGAAGTTTTTCAGGAACAGTTGTAATTTAAATTACCATATAAAAAAGACACACATCGGTGAAAAACGTTCTAAATGTAACATTTGTAAGAAACTTTTAATTAGCAGATATCTCAAGGTTCATATGAAGATACACACGGGTGAAAAACCTTATAATTGTGATATTTGTGGGAAATCTTTCAGTCAAACAAGCCAAATGAGTGATCATATGAGGACCCACACGGGTGAAAAACCATATAAATGTGACATTTGTGAGAAGTGTTTCATTCAAAGAATAAATCTTAATGTTCACATGAGGACACACACGGGTGAAAAACCTTATAAATGTGACATTTGTGAGAAGTTTTTTAGTACCAAAAGTTATCTCAGTGTGCATATGAGAATACACACACATGAAAAACCATATAAATGTGACATTTGTGAGAAGTTTTTTAGTACCAAAAGTTATCTCAGTGTGCATATGAGAATACACACACATGAAAAACCATATAAATGTGACATTTGTGAGAAATCTTTTAGCCTGAGACAATACATCAATGATCATATGAGGACACACACTGGTGAAAAACCATATAAGTGTGACATTTGTGAGAAATCTTTTAGCCAGAGACAATACATCAAAGTTCATATGAGGGCACACACACAGAACCAACAAAAGGCAGGAGTCAAGGCCCAGGTCGCCCCGCTGTAAGGGGCGTCAAAACAAGTGCTCCGATATACTGTCGTTTACTTAAACAACTCCAAAATGTCAGGGCAAAAAGTTCAACAAACACTTACTCGCTTAGTGTGACACTCACATGGTAATAATTGTATTTACATTAACAAACATTGATAATACACTTATAATTTGCAATATAATCGCTCTGACGCTATAAGAGCACAGGGGACAACTCAAACAGTTGCCAGACTAACTAAGGAATTTGATGCAATTTAGACAATCGCCAAACGCACTTAAGAACTTACTTCCAAAGGCCTGACGGAGACCGTGAAGAGCAAGTCCCACTCGCCCGCAGACCACGATGTCTCCCCAGCAAGTCTAAAACAGGGCCCATGTAAATGTGACGTTTGTGAAAAATGTTTTAGTCATAAAAGCCTCTAAGAAGGTTATATCAAGATGGATTGGTGTAAACCAGGGATGCACATTGCACAGACTTGTTAAAACCAGGGGCCACATAGATTCTTTCTGACTTATGGGAGGGCCGCCAAAAAAATCATGAAGGTTATGTATCATATACATATTATATTATTAATTGTATGTTACAAAAAAAATTGAATTAAATATTATTAATTCGATGTGTGACATTGCGTGGAATAAACAATTTTTTAAAGCTTAGGTTCGACATTTGTACATTGTCATAACATTAACAATGTACATATATAGATCCCTTCTACCCGTAGGTGTAGGGATTAACAATATACGATTCGGAAATATCACCCTGTGAACTGCTCTTAACAAGCGACTATTTATCGTCTATTACTGTGGTCTGTGCGTGCACAAGCATTAAAACAAGTGTATTCTATTTTCCAATGCGATAATTGCCTGCAAAATAGGTCTGGACGCAATTTTAAAATCGACCGACGTTCATACTCATTTACTTTAGTGCGATTCATTTTGTGCGACTAAAAATTGCCTGTAAAATATCGCCCTGCGCGACAGGCCTTACTGCAACAAAACAAATTATTGTTCTTTAATGTTCAACTATAAGTAAGTAGTTATTTAATAAAAAAATCTAAACATTTTAGTAATAACTAGTTTCATTCAATCACAGTACTTATATTACGATTAATAGGATATCTTAAGAAGTTTTTATAATAATTTAAGTCTGTGAGGTAGCATTTCGACACAAATATAAGTTATTGGTATTGTTGAATTCGTTAGAAAATAATCTTTTTAAATAACCGCGTGTACCACCACCGTTCCATTTGCTCTGTCATTTAGCAAAATTTAGAACATGGATGAATAAGTAATTTTCTTAAAATAAATGGCCTACATTTTTTATTATTTTGCTTTAGTTAATTAAATTGTTTTTTAAAAATAGGGATATTTCCTGACTAAATGTAATATTTTTCGAGTTGTAGCTGTTTTAATGATAATTTATAGGTAAACCTGCAATATTTGATAAAACTAAAATAGTAGGTAGGTGATAACTTTGTAAGTAAGAAATAGCGAAAAATAGAATTTTTATATAGATATGTAGTTAATATAAAAATGTAATATAATTTTTTTTTTATAAATAAATAATATTTTTACTTTAATTTTTACTGCTAATGTAAATTTTTAATCCCCTCCTACAGTGCAAATTTTTGTGTCGTTTACCGCTACAGTCCCTTCACTGCTAATTCTTACGCTACTGATAATTTTTATAGCCTTTTAAGAAATTCATGGTAATAACTGCGATTAAATTCAAACCCTTAATATTAATATCGCATTTTTGAGGATTATTTATCTCCATTGCATCAGCAATAGCATCCTTGGTATTATTTAGATCTGTTTACATCTGTAACAGGTGTTTTCATTCTTCATATCTGTGGTCATCACATTCTGCTTTCTGGAACAGTAAACAATAATGAAATATCTCGATGATGATTAATTCATAAGGTTTCATTTCATATTAGTGTAAACATCAAGAAGTACATTACCTAGCTAAATTTGTAAACAAAAGAGCATCGAACAACTTGATTTGGCTCGAACTGAACAACACGCTTTGGAACTGTTTTATCATGTTTGTATTTTCATATAGGGATTAAGTCTGTGTATCCAAGAAAAAAAACTTTTTAGTACTGTAGCTTCTTTATTTTGAGATATACAGTCTTAAGTCTGTTTTATACTGTACTATTTTTTCGATTAAGAAAATCGTATACGATTTTTAATACAAAAATTTCGTTCAAGAATTTAGCATGGAAAACATGAACCATTTACATTGTACTATTTTTTGGTACGTAAACTCCAATATATTTTGGTTACTTTTTAGTACCTTTCATCATATTTTGTTGGCACCTTGAGTAACCATGTCAAATATTCAATTTGATCACAGAACAGAAAGCGAATCATTTTTAAATTTAACGTATATTTAACGCTTGTTCCATTCTACATATTTATTCCTATTCCTACAAAATAAATTGTGAGGGATTATAACGGTAATAAGTACTCCTAGTATCTAACATCGTTTGATTGTTTCGGTTAACCTAACCCACAAATGACATGCGGTCAGGGTCAGATACAGTTACAGTAGAATACGCATGCGCCCATGCTAATTGGACGCATTTAGGGCAGGTAGTAATTTCGTACGAATTTTTCGTTCAAGATTTTTAATTTCTGATTGACACCGTACTAGAAAATCGTATACGATTTTCTTAAACGAAAAAATAGTATTGTATAAAACAGACTTATTAGTCTTTATTGAAAAAATATTGAGAATTATTAAATTGTTTTCATCAAAATTGTTTTGTTAACTTCTACTTACTTTTTGCTACTTTCTGTCGTTTCGTAATATTGTAATAGGTCATCTTAACTGATTTTTAAGTAAAAGTTTTACGCAAAATACAGTGTGTCCAAAAAGTAACGGAACGGATCAATATCTCGTCTTGTGGCAACTTAACAAAAAAAAGTTTTGAATAAAAGTTGTTTGTGGTAATTTACTACATAACCTAAAATTATTTTGAACTATACACAGTGTTTTGTTTTTGCGCACCGATACGTCACTTTGTTTTCTTAAATGGAACACCCTGTATATTTTGCACTTTTTAGATGCAAAATTAAATTGTCTTTCAATATGTGTAAGGTTGTATGTGCCTAAAATTAATCGTTTTTGAATTATTCAAGTTTTTGTGAACATTTTGACAGAAACTCGACTCTAAGAAAATATTGATATTTCACAACATAGCAATGCCAGAACGAATTCCTTTGAAACTTTGTTTGACAATAGTGTGGTAGTGATTGCTGACTAGTTAAAATTTTAAAAATAATACACAGGGTGTTTTTTGTGCTCGGTCCAAATGGTTAAACTTCAAACACGGATAAGTTAATTTTTTTAAATGAAACACCCTATATATTTTTACATATTCTTATCGATAATTTAATTATCTTTAAAATTTGTTAAACGTCTATTATGTCTAAAATTAATATTTCTCGAGTTATTGCGGTTTTCATGATAATCAATGGCACAAACAAAATATTTAATAGAAATTAATTAGTCCGCTTTGAAAATACCTCGATAATTTGTTTTAAATGTCAAATAGCGTTCTATTTTCATTTTTAAGTTATATTTTTTACCTGATTATAAATTAGTTTAATAAAAATTAATAAAATCAAAATTGTTTAATCGACCTAAAATATTTTCCTTTTTTAGGCCAATGTGAAGACATACTTTCTAGGAATACTTATTGTATGATTAATTTTTGCAATATACCTAAAACTGCACCCCTACCAAAAAAGAACTAATAATATTATGAATATTAACAATCGACTGCTCTTATAAGCAGGATATTTTTAGTAACATGACTTCTATTACGCGTATGTTCATTAAAATAAACGATTTTAGGTTTATAGCAAAAAAATCATACAATACGTATTCATAAAAGGTATGTATTTTCGTCACATTGGCCTAAAAAAGGAAACTATTTTATGTCGATTAAACAATTTTGATTTTATTAATTTTTATTAAACTAATTTATAATCAGGTAAAAAAATATAACTTAAAAATGAAAATAGAACGTAATTTGACATTTAAAACAAATTATCGAGATATTTCCAAAGCGGACTAATTAATTTCTATTAAATATTTTGTTTGTGCCCATTAATTATCTTGAAAACCGCAATAACTCGAAAAATATTAATTTTAGACATACCTAATAGACGTTTAACAAATTTTAAAGATAATTAAATTATCGATAAGAATATGTAAAAATGTATAGGGTGTTTCATTTAAAAAATTAACTTACCCGTGTTTGAAGTTTAACCATTTGGACCGAGCACAAAAAACACCCTGTGTATTATTTTTAAAATTTTAACTAGTCAGCAATCACTTACACACTATTGTCGAACAAAGTTTCAAAGGAATTCGTTCTGCCATTGCTATGTTGTGAAATATCAATATTTTCTTAAGAGTCAAGTTTCTGTCAAAATTTTCACAAAAACTTAAATAATTCAAAAACGATTAATTTTAGGCACATACAACCTTATACATATTGAAAGACAATTTAATTTTGCATCTAAAAAGTGCAAAATATACAGGGTGTTCCATTTAAGAAAACAAAGTGACGTATCGGTGCGCAAAAACAAAACACTGTGTATAGTTGAAAATAATTTTAGGTTATGAAGTAAATTACCACAAACAACTTTTATTCAAAACTTTTTTTTGTAAAGTGTCCACAAGACAAGATATTGATTCGTTACGTTACTTTTTGGACACACTGTATATTTAAATTATATATCTATATGGATGACACTTTAGAGAGTTAAAAAATCTGTAAACATATACAGCGTTCAAAAAGTCAACAATAAATGAAAATGTATTTATAATAGATTTCTCAGATAATTATATTTTGATTAAAGTTGGAGCGTGGTCTAAAACTAATTTTAAGTTAAAAAAAAAGTTCTATAAAAATTCATATGATGCCAGATTTTAGCGATTTTAGATATATTTGCAAGAGTAAAGTACAGTTATTTTAAGAGTTACAAAAAAATATAAAATAAAAACTGTTTACAATTCAAAAATAATACTAAATATAGAATATGGTTTTGTCATGAATTTTTATCGGTTTTTTAAAAACTTTAATATAGTTTTAGACCATGCACCTACTTTTTCAAGAATAAAATTTTTTGAGAAATAAAAAATAAAAAACTTGAACCTTTGTGGCAGACTTTTTGAATGTTAAAACTATTATAAAATTCAAAATTGGAATTTCACCGTCAAATTTCGTACCTAGTCATATGTTTAATTTCTAAACAACGTATTCCTATAATTTTTTTTAAGTTCTTTAGTTAATATTTTTAAAATCGCTAAAATCGATTGAAATGCATTTTTATCGAACTTTTATTAAATCTTTAGATTAATTTCAGGCCATGCACTAACAGAGTAAAATTTTCTGAAAAATGGATTATAAAATACTTTTCGATTTGATGCAGACTTTTTGAATACGAAAATATTTAAACCTAAAATATTACGTTAAAATTTGCTTCTTTTGGTTTTAACAAGGTATTTTTTAAAAATTAATTGATTTGTTGATTTTTTGTGAAATTTTTTAACACAGCTTCAATGCGGAAATAAGAAAATAATACATCTAGTCCCGATAAGTAATTTTCTTACAGATCCCTATACCAGCCTGTGTATCTTCCTTGTATCGTTAAAGGCAAGATTTAAACAATAAAACGGTAATAGATATCTCTTACGTAGCCATTATCGTATGATTGCAGGATACCTGTAAATTATCTTGATTCAAGAATGCAATTTTGATTTGCCTTTATATACGATACTTTTCCTGCACAGTGTGTGGGATATTGTTGGTAAGTAATGGATGAAAGGATATGAGTAAATAAGAAAAAACGAGACGAACGTTCCACCCATATTTGTGCTGGGTAAGTACAAAATAAGTAATATTTTTTTGCTTTAACTTTAAATTATGTGTAATGTAAACACGTGACATGCTATTTTAAGACTTTGCAAAGAGAGTTATAGAAATCATTTATTTGCTTATAAGACGAAAAATACAATAGGTAAATCTGTTCTAAACTACCTCCCAAAAGATATACCGGGTGTCACACGTTCATGGTAAGAGGATCTCTTAATAAATTTTCACAATAATTTGAAATTTTTGAAGTAGATTTTTAATAAAAATATAAGTTATTGGTATCGATGGATTTGTTAGAAGATGATCCATTTAAATAACCGCCAGTACCAGCATGGTTCCATTTAAAAAAATTGACTTTTTGTCAAAAAACCGATTCCTCAACCTTCAAAGCCGATTAAAGTAACCTAAATGTCATTTAAAATTTACAAAAACGGTTTTTGGACAATTATTGACGTAATAAAAATCAATTTGTGCAGGTCACGGCACCCTTAATAAAAAACTAAATTTTGTTTTAAAAAAATTTTGAGGTTATAAAAATTAACGAAAATAGTGCAGTTGTATCAAAAATCACTTCCTCTTCCCAAAAATGTAAAAATATACAGGGTGTTCCATTTAAAATAACAAAGTTAGGGTCATTTCCGGCGAAACCGGAAGTGAAACAAATGTGTGCAACGGCTCAAAAAGCTCGGTTTTTTGCATATATCATGTGTCTCCAATTTCATTTATTTAAAATCAAAACTAAAGAAAAAAAAGGGGGTGTACCATGAACGTGTGACACCCGGTATAGTAACTAAAGGGCAATCTAAAATTTAGTTTTTAATAAATATCTCAATTCTTTTAAGGCCAAGGATTATAATTTTATGTGCAGCTTGGTTATAGTAACTATCTTTTTCTTATTCTATTCAAATACAATTTTTGGAATCACTGGAGTACCAAAATTTAATAATTAATATGACGTGAAGTGCAATTTCACGCAAAAAAATATAGTCTGTCCTATAAAATAAAACATACATTTAAATGCGTCTATGTTTTAAACTTAAAAACAACACATGCTATGATCGTGAAATAAACAATTAGGTACCTATTCTGGTTCGCCAGACAAAGGAACTAATGAGGACGATGACGATTGGTACATTGTACGTTGTAACTACCTGACTACCTGATCTATAAGTTAACCAATTTTTCCAAAAAGTTGTAAAATACAATTAATTTAGATCACTGGCGCATCCAGGGGCAGCAATGCGCACCCAGGGGAGCAATGCGCCCCCAAAGCAAAAAAAGAAGCTCCTGGGCCGCCCAAGTGCCACTTCGTTTGACCTAGTCGGACTGGCTGCGATCATTATATTTTTTATTTTATCGAATTTGCAATAAAAATATTTTTATCAGTTCAACCCGACCCCCCCCACAAGATGTGCCACTAATTAAGATATTGTTAATCGCCTTGTTTATTTTGATAAATCAGTGGTATTTACTACTAAATTATGAAAAAGTGTTAGCGTTGTGTATGTTTTGACTAAATGTTTTAATACGTTTCTACAGAAAATCATTATTTATACAAATATATATGTTGTAGGTGTAGGCATAATATTGGGCTCTATAAAATGTCGGCAAAACGAGCAAATTATGGCTTTCTCAAAAACCTCATACGTTTGTTTTTAAGTAAAACGAAGCTTAAACGATCCTTCTTCATTTGGTCAGTAATAGAGGGTCAGGTTTAAGTTTTTTTTAAAACTACATTTTAAAATAAAGCCAATAGATTTTTTCATTAAAAATTAATTCAGCCGGTATTTTGTTTGACTAGTCAAAACAAGTTTTGCTCGTTTGCCGGATCTTTATAAAATGCCTAAATTGCACTTTATGTTAACGACATATAGTTTAAGTACCTACATCAATATTTCTAAATAAAAATACATATTATTTCAGTGATTCTCAACTAGAGGGACGTGTCCCCTAGGGAGACGCGAAGAAAACTGAAAATCGAAAGCAAAACTATTTATTAAAACAACAAAAAGACAATAACATAAAATACTCGTACATCCTAAAAATGACAGCAGTCACGCATACGATATGTTTTTAGTGAGCCTAATAACTAGTGTTTCGGTATTCTATGTATTTTTATGTTCTAAGCAAGAAAAAGTGCTAACAAAAATACATGTTTAAAAAAATATTAAATAATGATAATACACTTAGTACACAGGCAGATGAGAAATAAAAACAAATAGAGCGTTTTGTTAAAACAGGATTGGAAGGGGGACGCAATCAAAATTAATATGGAAAAGGGGAGCGCAAATACAAAAGATTGAAAAACACTACTTTAGTCAATAAACTTATTATGTGGCAGTCATTTTTCAAATAAAGACGAGTTAAAATAAGTTCACGATCAGATTGAAACGTTGAATCCATAACTTCAAAGAAATTTAATAAGTACTTAAAATGGTGCAATTTAAAATCGTGAATGACCTAACATGTAATTTAGATCAGTGTTTCTTAAACTGTGGGTCGCAAACCATATTGAAACTAATAATAAAGTTGTTATTTATTTAACCAAACAGGAAGTTAATATTTATTCATTTTAAAGGTAATTTTTTGTGTAATGAGATATTGAGTTTTAGTTGATACATCAATTTAATAGCACATTTAAGATGTGTTTTTTTTTATAGGTAATTATAAACATTTTTTTTTTCGGTTTACGTTCCGAACCACCGGTTTTTATTTTATAATTATTCGGCAACCGGTTCGGCGACAACGGTTCAGTTCCAGTTCCGGTTTAATGCCGTTTTGTTTTTAATAGGAAATTTTAAAAAGTATACATTGTGCAAAAATGTTTATGATGATGATGCATATGTACAGTGGCCATTATTTCTAGACAAAAATACAGTACAAAAGGTGGATTACGTTTTTTTTTTGCTTTCACTTTTTTTTTTTAAGAAGACCGGAACAGAAAAATGGGGGTGAAGTTTGTTTATTTTTTTGCTCTCACGAATTTTGAAGATGGAAATTATATTGAATTATATGTTTGTGGCTCGCGCTATGTAAAAGGTTGGGTTATATTTAGCACAATTTTCATTACATTAAAAATACAGTACATATAGTACAAAAAAATAAAATACAGTACATTTATTTCTGTTTAAATTATACAGTACCTACAGCGCCTTAAAATACAGTAGAGTAAACCCGGGCAAAAGTACGCACCGGGGTAAAAGTCCTATTAGGGATAGCAAGGACTGGAGAGTTAAGAGAGAATAGGTTTTATTATAGGTAGTTGAGATATAGTATCTGTGGTGGACATATAGTTCTAGCTTGATCGGCAGTTAAACCGCTGCTTAAATGAGCTAAGTGTGAAAATGCTTGGCTTGTTATAGTTTTCGATGATCTTTTATTAGGCAGTGATATTTAAAAGTCTCTCACAACCGGCATGCAACTTTTTTCATATAAACACCCTCCATTTTAGCTACACAATCATGTCGCCAAACGTGTCCTAACTTAAACTAAAGATGCCGTCATATTGCTTCTATCGTAATTAGCACGCATGGGGGCAAAAAGCCGCAGTCTTGACTGGGGTAAAAGGCCGCACACGGGCTTTTGTCCCGTCTATTTAATTTGGAAAGATTCAAAGCCACATTTACGTCTGATCACGAAGCAAGTTTGGCTGATCACTGTAGATAGATAGATGGACGTAAGGTTCTACGAAATTACTAGAAAAAAATTCGGCGGTTGGCTTTTGACTTTGCTTCGCAAAATAACATCGTAAACGATTTTAATAAGGAGTCATAATGGCGGGAGACGACGGGACCAAAAGTTTTTTTTATCTCGACACAAATTTTCTTTTAAACGCCCAAAACGACAAGCGTCGGAAGAATTATAGGTTTCAATAAAGTCCAAATAGAAAGATTCTACGATAATTTAACGAACAGCCATGTCAGAGAAGGGGAAAACGAAAATATTTGCCCAGGTTGTTAAGAAATATATGAAGATCCACCAGTCGAGGACTAGATTGTGCAGTAAATGCCACAACTAGTGGCACGAAAGTTGCTTAAATTTTGAAACCGGCGAGTTCGCCTGTGATTTTTGTTGAATTCGTCAAATATTTTATGTGTTCTTTTAAATGTGATATTTTTTTAAATTTTGTTACAGGACTGAACTTTTATTTTGTATTTTTGAAGATAATTAACTTTCATTTTATAAAATAACACACCGTATATTAATGTGTCAAAGATTTAAACATATTAATTAGACTAATGCGCGAACGGACTTTTGCCCCATCAATTTGGACTTTTGCCCCATAGGGTGGGGCAAAAGTACCAATCTACATCAAACCATAAAAAAAATATTTTTATTTGAATTCGTTACCTTTGGTGGCAACCCATTTTATGATGCAATGAGAAGTGTCTAATGTGTTCATAAAAAAAATGTTGACCAGTTAAACATAAAACTTACTTACTTAGGGAGTTGAGAACGTTAAGTGCGGACTTTTGCCCGGGTTTACTCTACTGTACTGTATAATACAGTACGGATGGTCACTGTATGCATATGTATCAATTAAACTGTCTGAAATTTTTCTATTTTTGGTCAAATGTAATCAAAATTACGAAAATAAATAATATGCAGTGTCATTAAGAAATATAATTGATCCGAATTGAACCAGTTATAGCGGTTTCAACCGGTCACACCAGTCGCTTCGGTTTGGTTCTACGGTTTTGTTGTCTTTTAACTAAAAGGTTCGATTCCGGTTCACGTAAAATGTACCGATTCGTTATGGTTTTTGTTCTAGTTTCGGTTCGGTTCGGGTTCATGGTTATGAATGGTTAATATCATCAAAATTTTGTGGGTCGCGACGATTTTTTGGATTGGAAAGTGGCTCGCGAAGAAAAAAGTTTAAGAAACACTTATTTAGATCATCCAACGACAATTAAATTAATGTATTTTTATAGCAATTGTATGTATGATAAAATGATACTAAGATGTAATCGACTTAAGAAAATTGAACCAACATTTGTAAGAAACGGTTTAAAGTTCTATGAAAAAGTTATTCTCATAAAAAATATAAAAAACAAATAAAAGCAAATACTAACACTTTTGTTTTTCTTTGGATAAGTTATTATCAGTTTTTCTTTTAAAAGCAAGTGTAGGTACAGTAATTTTTCTGCAATTTCAAACAAGCAAAATATTAGTTCTTAAAACAATAGCATAATGAACAAGTAATCAAAGAAATAAATAGAAATATTGAGAGTTGTTTTTGTACAAAATACATTGAAGGTTTGCATAATTTATGATTTTTCACGTGATTAAATTTGTTAAGTGATAATGTACATTCGAAAAACAATTTTTATTAAAATACATTAAATTAACTAACGTTGCAATTTTAAAGATAATTTTTTTAATTTGCTTTACTTCCCAACTAATTTCAATAAAATAAATTTAAAAGTAATTAAATTAGCAACTTTTGCGATTTAAAATATCCCTCCTTATAATATCTATGTATACACAAGACTAGTAAGTATATTACTTAACGAACTAATCAAGAAATTTTATTATCCAAATTAAGTCATTGTGGTGTTTTACAGTCATCGTAATTAAAGTTTTTGTTAATATCAACTTATACCCATTGTAAACATTATGTAGAACAATGTTTGCTTTTCCGAAAAAGCCCAATGAACTTATGTTGGTAACAAACAACATCCTACTTATTATTCAAAGTAAATTTACTTTAAGTACTGTCTGGTGTTGATGTCCTTGCTTTTTTTGTAATTTACAAAAATATGAACGACGACAATGCAATAAATACTTTTAAAATAAACGTAGGTAGTTCCACGCAAAACATCGCAAGAAAAAAATTTGTATATTGAAATATTTAATAGTCGTGTGTTATACACCAGCGATTCTTAACCGGGGGGCCGCAGCCTCCTGGGGGGCTGTGAGGAAGTTTAAAGGGGGCTAAGAAAAATTAATAAAACGTTTTTACTTATTAAAATATCGAAATCTTTAAACAAATATTTTTGCTCCTTATTTTACTTCGTTTCAAACTGGTATTGTTTTGTATTAGTAATCTGAGTTCTGCAGTGCAATGCGTGCAGATTGTGGAGACGCACCACGTTTTAAAATAAAAAGAAGGCAAATACGATTGACTAACAAAAAATTCAAATTAAGCGACTCATATACGAAATAGAGGATCCAACTAGCAATTAACTATTATATAACAAAATAACTCAAACATAAAATCAAGCTGTTTTAAATTATTGCTTAGGCGTCTTGTACAAGTTCACGTTTTAGAAAATTTCAAATAGTAGAAAATAAAATTGGCAATACACTATTTAATGGCAATGGTCAACTTTTTTTAAAATTACATAGTATACTTTTTTAATTGATCCTGATAGAGGATTTGATTTTGAATCCGCAATAAAAATATAATCTCACATAGGAAAATTTAAGTCTCAAAATGTTTTTTTTTCCACAAAATCGGTGTAAAACGCGACGCTGTAGTAATTGACGAGCGGCCGCTGTGCAGGATATTTACATTTTACGAAATTTATTTTATCAATTTTCAGCCGTATATTACGAAGTAGTTTTCACATTGTTTCTATGCTTAGATAAAGAATTTTAATTACCTTAGGTTTTTGTAAATCGCAGGATATTCTCTATCAATGTTTTTTTTTATGATAAAATATATCAGACTGCTGATTGTCAACTTTTTGTTTTAGAAATTGCGTAGTGTACTTTTCTGAGAGAGAATTTAATTTTAATACGATAGTGTAGCAATCTTTATTTGTTCTGAAAAATCCAAAAAGGCATAGAACATGCCACAATAATGATAATAATAATACACATATATACGAATATATACACAACACAAAATTATACTTAAAAGAGTTTTTAAAGTAAGTGTCATTAAGACATTCACTAACTCCATAGTAAGCTTTAGAGATTAGGACATTTCTTAATCTTTTCTTCAAGTCGGGGGTGGGTAGATTTTTTATACTTTCGGGTGATGTATTAAATTTGTTATACAGGGTGTCCCAGCCAAGACGAATTATTCGATAGCTCTGTTATTAGTAATAATATTAAAAAAAGTTAAATATAAAAGTTGTTTGTAATCATTTACTACATAACCTAAAATTATTTTCAACTATACACAGTGTTTTGTTTTTGCGCTCTGATACCAGACATAGTTTTTTTATATGGAACACCCTATATATTTTGTAATTTTTGGATGTAAAATTAAATTCTCTTTCAAAAATATTATAGGCTGTTTAGGTCTAAAATGAACCGTTTTTGAGTTATTAACGTTTTTTAGAAAATTCTGACAGATGCAGGCCTTAATAAAAATATTTATATTTATTAACATAAGAACATCAGAGCAATTTACTTTCGTAATTTATTAGACAATAGTGTCATAGTGATCGTTGACGAGTTACATTTTTAAAATAATATACAGGGTGTTCGTTATACTCGGTCCTTTTTGCTAAACTTTAAACGCAGGTAAGTCAATTTTTTTAAATGGAACGCCCAATATATTTTTACATTTTCTTGTAGAAAATTTAATTATCTTTCAAAGTTGTTAAGGGTGTTTTATGTCTAAATATAATATTTTTGAAGTTATTTCGTTTCTTATGATTATTTGTGAGTATTTTACCTAAAATATCGGTAGTAGCCTTTGAAAATGCAAAACAATTTGTATGAACTGTCAACCAGAACAGTTAAACGGCAAAATTTAAACTATTATGCCACTAAAAATCCACATTTTTTAATAGTTGTAAATACACAGCATAAATGGCATCAAATAACACAAGAATGCTGTGTATCTACAACTATTAAAAAATATGGATTTTTAGTGGCATAATAGTTTAAATTTTGCCGTTTAACTGTTCTGGTTGACAGTTCATACAAATTGTTTTGAATTTTCAAAGGCTACTACCGATATTTTAGGTAAAATACTCGCAAATAATTATAAGAAACGAAATAACTTCAAAAATATTATATTTAGACATAAAACACCCTTAACAACTTTGAAAGATAATTAAATTTTCTACAAGAAAATGTAAAAATATATTGGGCATTCCATTTAAAAAAATTTACTTACCTGCGTTTAAAGTTTAGCAAAAAGGACCGAGTATAACGAACACCCTGTATATTATTTTTAAAATGTAACTCCTCAACGATCACTATGACACTATTGTCTAATAAATTACCAAAGTAAATTGCTCTGGTATTGTTATGTTAATAAATATAAATATTTTTATAAAGATCTGCATCTGTCAAAATTTTCAAAAAAACGTTAATAACTCAAAAACAGTTCATTTTAAACATAAACAACCTATAATATTTTTGAAAGAGAATTTAATTTTACATCCAAAAATTACAAAATATACAGGGTGTTCCATTTAAAAAAACTATGTCTAGTATCAGAGCGCAAAAACAAAACACTGTGTATAGTTGAAAATAATTTTAGGTTATGTAGTAAATGATTACAAACAACTTTTATATTTAACTTTTTTTAATATTATTACTAATAACAGAGCTATCGAATAATTCGTCTTGGCTGGGACACCCTGTATATGCCGTTTCGCCATATAACTCTTGGGCCCATTTTGTAGAACAGACTGTATACCGGGTGTAACTGAAATCAGGCTCACCCCCTTTTTTTTCTTTAGTTTTGAATTTAGACATGTAACATTTGCATAATACTGGATTATTTGAACATGGGTACACTTTTGTTTCACTTCCGGTTTCACCGGAAATGACCATAACTTTGTTATTTTAAATGAAACATCCTGTATATTTTTACATTTTTGGAAAGAGGAAACGATTTTGGATACAACTGTACCATTTTGGTTAATTATTATAACCTCAAATAATTTTTTGACAAAAATTAAATTTTTTATTAAGTGTGCCGTGACCCGCATAAATTA
Organism: Elmis aenea; assembly: GCA_947652605.1. NCBI lineage: Eukaryota > Metazoa > Arthropoda > Insecta > Coleoptera > Elmidae > Elmis > Elmis aenea. Next base: position 34,076,172 of record OX393581.1, read on the forward strand.
ACGCATAAATTAAATTTTATTTTGTCAACAAGTGTCCGAAAAACGGTTTAGTAAAAAAACAAAAAAAGCATTTGTTTTGTTGCCATTTGGCATAGTCAACTATGATTATTAGGATATCTTACCAAAATCTTACAATAATTTGAAATTTTTAATGCCTGCTCCTAATAAAAATACCAAGTTATTGGTATTGTTAAATTCGCCAGAAAATACTCTATTTAAATAACCGCATGCGCCACTATCGTTCCATTAAAAAAAATGGATTTTTTGTCAAAAAACCAATTTCGCAACCTTTAAGGTCTATTAAAACAGCCCAAATGTCAATTAAAATTTACAAAACCGTTTTTCTGACACTTTTTGACATAATAAAATTCAATTTATGCGGGTCACGGCACGCTTAATAAAAAATTTAATTTTTGTCAAAAAATTATTTGAAGTTATAAAAATTAACCAAAATGGTACAGTTGTATCCAAAATCGTTTCCTCTTTCCAAAAATGTAAAAATATACAGGGTGTTCCATTTAAAATAACAAAGTTATGGCCATTTCCGGCGAAACCGGAAGTGAAACAAAAGTGTACCTATGTTCAAATAATCCAGTTCTTTTGCAAATGTTACATGTCTAAAATTTCATTTGTCTAAATTCAAAACTAAAGAAAAAAAAGGGGGTGAGCCTGATTTCAGTTACACCCGGTATACAGTCTGTTCTACAAAATGGGCCCAAGAGTTATATGGCGAAACGGCATATATTCTCCAACTTCTGTTGCAGTTAGGTTATGCAAGTCAATAGAGGCTACATTTTAAAAGTATTTTCAAACATACAGTGTGCTCCAAAAAAGAGTGGCATATCAAAGTTATACTTTTTCTTATGGAACACCCTGTATATTTTTACATTTTTGGATTCCTCTTTAAATTTAATTTAAAAAAATGTAATAGGTTATATGGTTCTAAAGTCAACCGTTCTCGTGAAAATTGCATTTTCATGAAAATACAGTATTTTCAAAAATTTTCAACATTTAAAAACTTTGAGAAGTCTGAAGAAATTCGCTTGGAGATAAGATTGGCAATAGATTATGTAGCACTTTGCACCACCTACATTTTTAAAATATTATACAGGGCGTTTTTTACGCTCGATCAAACTTGTGAAACTTTAAACATCGATAACTCATTTTTTTTAATACAACACCCTATATTTTTTTACACCATCTTACAGAAAATTTAATTCTCTTTCGAAAACATTCACACTGTTTTATACCTAAAATTGATATTTTCCGAGATATCGCGATTTTATTGTAAATTATTAGGGCAAAGTAATATTTTCAAGTAGGCTATGAAGGTAGACTTGTGTGGCAGGCTTTGTGAAAGGCGTTCGATGTGGTATGACCAGTCCAGTCTAGTCAATACCTAAACCAAGAAATGATATTTTATTAACAACATTTATAGTTGTGTATAGTGCAATTTATAAAAATAGTACATTGGAAAATATTTAAAAAAAATGAGTTCAATTTTATTTATTTAATCAATAAGTCCACTGTACAGCTAAGTATAATGAGTTTTAAAATTGTTTATTCCACAAAATCTTGACCATCTCTATTTTTGATGAGATATTAGTATTTTTGAGAACAACAAATAAACTGCACTTTATTGATACCAATTTTAATGCATCTGCCTTTTCCAACACAGTTGTCCTGTGTTTTTAACGCCTTGAATACACTCACAGAAGCAATTCGAGAAGAGATCCATTTTCCATTTAATGCTTAAAAAATAATGATTTTCGTCGAAAAATAATAAACCACATTTACTAGCATCAGCAATAAACTGTCAATTACTACAGAGATGGTGATTTTTTTTTGTCAGATACAACAATTTTGTAAATAATAATTTAATTTTAAATTTATTTTTCTTAAAACAAAACTAATTTACAATTAAATCCTTCATCAAAATCAATTTAAAAAAATGCACCATGTACTTAAAAAAAACAAAGTTGACTGTCGTCTGATATATTTCATGGTAGAAAAAATATTTTAATTCATTTTACATTTACAACAAAATAAGGTGTATAGGGGTTTCCTTTAGAAATGACAAAGTTATAAGGATGCGATAATTTGAATCGCCCGGTATTATTGTTAAATAAAATTCGCGGTTATTTGACCTTTTGTTGCACAAATTTACCATTAAATTTGCTTGTCACCGATAAAAATTAGTACTATTTACTTTTTTCTACATTTGTTCAAAATTTCTTATTTTATTTCGAATTTATTACAGAATAAATTAGGATCAATAAAGAATTAAAACTTCATATACACACGATATAGACACGAGTCTAAGAAAATTCCAAATAAAGCAACACAAAAACTTCAAAGCTTTTATTTTTTGCAAATACTTATTTAATAAATTAGTAGTAGTCTAATACGTAAAATAATATTTTACTTTTACGCCAAGCGTAATTTAAAAAAACCGATCTAGTACAAAGCTTTACCTTGCTAGGCAAGAGTTTTCAATTTTTTTAAAATACTTTATACCGTTCAAAAACAAAACGGTTTTATTTTAGTCATTTGATATTCTACTTATGTATGTCTATTAAAATTACAAAAGAATATGTCTATCGATATAGGCAATTACTTTTTTTTGCGCATTCACGTTCAAGGCTGCTGCCCTGTAGGTTAAAATACGCTTAATTATTAATTCGTTTCGATATATCCTTCAAGTTTTTCATCACATATTTGTCTAACAATAGGTTATTATTACTATAATAATATCACTGCTATTTGCTTTTAGATTTACAAAAACAGTTTTTGTCTTAATCTGCTTTAAGACATTTGTAATTATTGTGGGCTTTGATATTTTATATACCTTGCGGCAGGGAGAGATTGTTTAAGTCTGTTGATCGCATTTTGTTTTTCCGAATAGTCTATTGTTTCGTTTTATGGAACTGTCACGGCCGGTATTCATTTCAAAATATTAAAAGGTTGAGGTAATGGAAACAATTTAAATTTTACTTACAATTTTTTACGTTTCATTTTTACATTGTGTTAATTACAAGTGTCATAAAATGATCTAATTTGACAAAGGATAGTCAAAGCTTGGCAACAGGAAATAAAGGAACATCAAGGTTTATTAACGTCTTTGTTCTAATATTGTTTAATAATGTTTTAGGTTGGTGCAGCATTAGGTCGGCAACTTAACAATAAATATGCGGTGGGCATATAATTTATAATTTGTTGTTTTATTTTTCTTGTTCAGTAATTAAATTTTATTTCAAAATTGCATTTTTGCACATATCTAGACTTTTTTTGGGTATTAAAATAGAAGTAGCTGAATTATCTGGATACAACATTTTGCAGAAGCCATCGAATGAAAGGCTGTTTTAGAAGCATATTTTTTATTATTTATTGTAACGAAATTTAGGTGCAATATTTGAATGCACAAACAGCATATTATATCGATATATGCTACTTATAAATTAAAAGTTAAGATCGTTTTCTATTGACCGGAAGTAAAATTTTACGCACGTGAAGAATTAATATTTTTTGCAACTTTTATGGTATAAGGTTTCATTCATATGGAAAAGTTTTTTATTAATGATACCTCAGAAAATTTTATTCTTAATAAAAGTTGTTGCATGGTCTAAAACTAACGTTTAGGTAAAAAAATTTAATAAAAATGTACCTATGTGATAATAGATTTTAGCAAGTTTACATTTCGCTTTGTTGCCGAATTTTTAAATGGTAAAATTACTATAAAAATAAATATTAGCAATGTTACGTCAAATTTCATATTAAGTCACATTTTTGAAACAACTTTTTTTATAACTCTTGAAATAAAATCACTTTACTTTTGCGAATATTTCAAAATTCGCTGAAATTTAGTGTCATGAATTTTTATTGAACTATTTTTTATCTTAAAATTATTTTCTAAAAAATCCATAATGAAATTAAATACATTTGAATGACGCTGTATTTAAATTTGGTTTAAGCTTGGTATTTTTGGAGTTTTAAACTTTTAAATATTTGGACTTATATATAATAACTTTTTGTTTAAAAAATTTTATTGCAGGGATGGAATAACGTTTTAAATCGTTTCGTTTTTGTATAACGTTATTTATCATTTGTTTTCGTTACATAACGTTATAAATAACATTAAAAAAATGAATTGTTATGTTATATAACGTTATATAACGTTACATAAATTATGATATAATTTTTTTTTATATAAATTATGTTGTTTCTTAAATAATGCGACAAAATTCGGGAGGCGATTCCTTATCGAAAATTAAGTGGGGTCTTTTTTATAAACAATTTTTCTTAGACGTCTCCTTTCGGAGTTACACCCCCCTAAAGGGGATCGGTAAAATTAGGTTTTTATTTTATATCTCAAATTTGGATAAATGGAGGAGAATGATATTTGGTAGATGTTTTATACTTATTAAAAGGTTTCACATAGTAATATTTTTAATCATCTTCCACCTTCAGAGGGGGCTGAAAAGTGCGACCCCTGTTGGTTTTTTAATCAGAGCTTTTTGGTGAGTTGAAATTTTGCAATTTGTTTTTGTTTTTGTTAGTTTGATTTATTTAGAACCTTTTTTATTTTATAGTTTTTCTCGTAAATCCTACAGTTTTGAGTAAAAAATTAAATGAGGGATTATGATGTTTATGTTCATATTGGGTAGAATTGACGGGCGTTTTAGCGTTGTCGTCGCGTAAACGTCAAAATGAATTACACCCGTCACTTCTACCCAATATAAACATAAACAAACCATGGTAACCTCCAAAATAAATCGTTATATATTGGAATATTTAATGGTTCATGTTCAGTCATATAATTTTTTACTCAAACTGTAGGTTTAACGTGAAAAGTTAAAAAATAAAAAAACTTCTAAATGAATCAAGTTTAAAAAAAAAAATTGCTAGATTTCAACCCACCAAAAATCTTATAAAAAAACCAACAGCGGTCGCACTTTTTAGCCCCCTCTAAAGGTGAGAGATGATTAAAAATATTACTATGGGAAAATAAAGTATAAAACATCTACCAAATATCATTCTCCTCCCTTTATCCAAATTTGAGAAATAAAATAAAAACCCAATTTTACCGATCCCCTTTAGGGGGTGTAGCCCCGAAAGGAGACCCTAAAGAAAAAAAAATTATATGAAAGACCCCTCTTAATTTTCGATAAGGAATCACTTGTCGCATTATTTAAAAGAAACATGTTACATAAAAATAATTTTTATTTGTAACTCTGAAATTATTTTTGGGATCTGTCAATGTAAATTTAAAAAATAGTACAAAATTACGTTGAGATATTTTATTTTAATTTTATTTTCTAAAATATAAACAAAATATTATATCATCTGAAAATTTAAAAAAAAAACATAAAAATTTAATTTATAGAGAATAACGATACAAAATAAGTTTTAATGAAACGTTATTGGTTATTATAACGTTATATAACGTTATAAAAATATCGTTACGTTATTGCATAAAAAATTATAGTTGAATCGTTATTATAACGTTATCGGGTATCGTATCCCTGTTTTATTGGACGAAAGTTTTAGCTATAAGTCTGCCAATTATTTTAAATAAATAAAAATAAGTACAAGTAAAAGTAAGTTTCGCAGGTTGGTTATTTTTGTTTAATAAAAATACATCAAAATATATTGACCCTTAAATGTTTTAACAGATAAAGTACTAATCTAAAATAGCATTGAACCATTAGACATAATTACGAACATTACTCAATTATAATTTCTTTTCATTATTTATCGCGGAAATGCTTGTAATGACGCAACTCTTAATGTAGCAATATGCAACGATTCCCATACATTTAAGTTAAATTGTAAAATAAAACTCGGAAGTTAAAATCTTTGGTTAAATTGTATTTGGTTTTTTGTTGAACGTAACGACAGAACTGTCGTTGAAAATTGAATTATATAATTAAACACTTAAAATAATAACAAAATTGACATAAAAGCATTTTTAAAATATGCAAGTTACAATGAATATCAAATTATGCAATTATCGACAACTGTCTTTGAAATATAAAGCAGTTGACAATATTATAACCTGTATAATTTTCATAGTGAAAAGAATTGGACTTAAGATTAGGTTTGGGTACTTATAGATTTAATTATTTTTATTTAAATAAATACATTTGTTTATTAGTGTTTTTTAACCTGTGGGGTGCGACAAATATCTGAAGGGGGACGCAAAAAAATAAAAAGGAAAACTATTTATCGAAACAACAACTCATCAATCTAAAACGGGACGGATTTAAAAACAATTGGAGGACCCTTGTTTAGATACCAATGGGAAACGGGATGGATTTTTCAAAACAATTGGTAGATAATTTTTTTTAGTCACCAGTGTGAAACAGAAGACGGGTTTCAATCAATTCATGACCAATTTTTGGTTTTTAGTCACCACTGCATAAAAAGATTAAATGGGGGGCGCAATAAAAATTGATAATGGAAAAGGGGCGCAAGTTCAAAAAGGTTAAGAAACACTGATTTATACAATTAATAGGGTTGGACGAAATATGCATATCGCAAAAGCTAATAAATTATCAATAATTAACGAAATGAATTAAATCACTAAAATTTAAATAATAATTGTTTAGCCTATAAAAAGTCCAATAAATTCAGAGAGACCTTCAAATTTAGATTAAACAGGGTGGTCCACATCCAAGGGCCACTATTGGAATCTTGTAAACGGTAAGAGCTACAAAGCAGTTTAAATTGACAATTTTTTTCCCTTTCTGGGACCTATTCAGTGATGCTTTAATGTTTAAAAAAGATCCATGGCACGCTAGATAATAAACAATAATCACAATAACAATTTTATTAAAATCGTTTATAAATCGGTTATACTTGATGGTACAAAAATATTTTTAGGGAAAAAGTTGTAGATTTTTTTACGCACTGTAAAATGAAAACATTCATTTGTTTCAAAATTGTTTAAAATTCTTAGATAAATTACAAACTTGCATTTTTTAAAATGGAAACCATAGTTGGCTATGACATCATGAAAAAACCATTAATTTTCCTCCTTTCAATAAAATCATGTTAAATGTATTGTTTTTTATATTTAGGTTCAAAACAAATAAAAATCACTAAAAAGCCCCTATGAACGATATAACGTGCCCTGAATTTAAACAATATTGAAATTTTGAAACGAATGAATGTTTTTATTTCACAGTGCGTAAAAAAGTCTACAAATTTTTCCCCAAAAATATTTTTGTACCATCAGGTATAACCGAGTTATTAACGATTTAAAAAAAAGCCCATTTTGATTTTTGTTTATTATCTAGTGTGCCAAGAAACTTTTTTAAAACATTAAAGCATCACTGAATAGGTCATAGAAAGGGGAACATTTTGTCTAATTTAAACTTCTTCGTAGCTCTTACCGTTTACAAGATTCCAATAGTGGACCACACTGTATATAGATATATCGATTTGTTTCGTTTCATCGTTTCAGATTTTCGCGGTTACTGTTATTTTTAATTTTGTCTTCGGAGTTTACCCGCGTAGTATTTATCTGTTGGCACACGCACTTTCAGCCGGGACTCGCGAAGGGATTTGCCGACGTGCAACACAGTCAAGTGAGACACGGTGCAAATTTAGTCAGCCTCGACTAACATAAAGTGACATTAGTTTCTGTCTAGTTAAAGTTTTTCATAATATCTCTTGATAATGGCCAGGGAGAGCTGGCCGAAACGTCGAAAATTTATAAATACTACGCGGGTAAACTCCGAAGACAAAATTAAAAATATATCGATTTATGTCGATATATTGATAAAATATCAAATCATTATTCGATATCCAAACTTTAATATCGTCCACTGCTAATAATTGAAATTTGAGTGTTACTTGATTTTTTAATTTTAGACAATTCGTTGCGATGATTAAAACCGACGATTTTTTCGAATCGAATGTTACAATAATGAAATGGGCAGGACTATGGACCCCCGACAACAATATATCGACGCTAAGAAAATGTTTACACTGGACCTATAACATACTTTTAGCGATTTACGAGGTTTTCATACTAACTCCTTCAGAACTGCTTGAAATTCCGAACTCATGGGGTGACATGAACGATTTAATAAAAAATTTGAGCGTGGCAACGACGCATATTTTGTCAAGCCTAAAAATTTTCCTCTGGTTTTATCGCAAAAATGAAATAATGTATTGCATAAACTTCATGGAGGCCAGGACTTTTGAGTACAAATCTACTGATCTGATGGCGGAAGAAACAGACAGGATTGTACAGGAAGAGAAAAAAATAAAAAATTTCGCAGGAATAGGATTTTTATTGCTAGCCTGTTTTGTTCCGATAACGGCATCTGTTGGCGCTTTTAATATCTTATTGTTAGATTATAAAAAGTTTTGGGAATTAAGAGAATTTGATAATGTAACACAGTCAGTGTACACTCAAAAGTTGCCTTATTATTGTTGGCTCCCTTTTGATTACACTTCATCAAGGTTACGGTTTAGTTTCGCAATAATCTACGTTTGCTTTCCAGCATTTTCGTTCGCTTGGGTGATTGTGGGTGAGTCTGTAAAAAACTTAAAAATAAGAAGTAACTTATTAATTAATCCCTTTGTATTTTAAGGATTTGATGCTTTTTTTGTTAGCATAATAAGTTATGCAAGTGCCCAAATGAAAATTTTGCAAGTCGCCTTCAAAACTATTCGACCAAGATGCATGCGGCGTTTAAATTTATCGGGCGCAAACATGTTTGTCGACACTCCTTTGTTAAGTCAAGAAATGACGAAGGAAATGAACAAATACGTTAAAGATCTACAAGTAATTTTCAGGTAAAATTATGTTTAAATGTAATATACAGGGTGGGGTAGAATGACCTCCTCGATTTGTGAGGGGCGTGGTTAGAAGCGGAGTGGGGGTACAGCAATGACGAGTGCACGAAATGACAGCTGTCATCTTGCCATTTGCGGCTCACATCATGGCTTGGTCGGGAATACATCGCGCTTTTGTTGTCGAGGAATTTATTCAAAACGGCGGTTCGCCGATATTGACGCAGCGTGCTTTTCGCATTCGTTTCGCTCTCGGCCGACACGATCCCGTTCCCGATAAAAAAAACAATTCGTATTTGGGTGTCAAACTTCAGGCAAACAGGTTCAGCATTAAAACGACCATCTACTGGCCGTCCTCGGAGTGTAACAGGACCAGAAAATGTGGCTGCTGTGAGAGCTTCGATTGAACAATCTCCACAGCGTTCTGCACGGAAACATGCCACTGCCCTACAGTTATCTAATCGAAGTCTTCGGATAATTTTGCACCGAGATCTTAATATGCACCCTTACAAAATTGCAATTGCACAAGAACTGAGTGAAAGAGATTGGGAAACCCGTACAACTATGTGTCGAGAACTTCGAAACCTGCCTCGCAGAAATGTTTTGCTCTTTACGGACGAAGCACACTTCCATCTTGCAGGTACGGTCAATAAACAAAATTTACCAACGACCACTCCACAGCCCTAAGGTTACAGTATGGTGTGCCGTTTTTGAGTTCGGTGTATTGGGTCCATATTTTTTTGAAGAAAACGGTGTTACTGTAACAGTGACTTCTGATCGGTATTGTGCAATGCTCGAGAACTTTCTGCGTCCTAGATTGGGTGATCTTTTTAATGAACATGGACAGGGGAATGTGGGAATGTGTGGTTCCAACAAGACGGTGCGACAGCCCACACATCTCGCCGTTCACTCGGAATTCTAAGAGAAATGTTTCCTGGGCATGTTATCTCCTTGCGTGGTGACATCGGGTGGCCCTCTCGTTTTCCCGATTTGACCCCGTGCGATTTTTTTCTCTGGGGCTACCTGAAATCCAAGGTATACCAACATCGTCCTCAAACTTTGGAGGTCCTTAGGGAGATAATTACCCAAGAAGTTGCTGCTATTCCACCCGAAAACTATCAGGAGAGACTAAATCAGTGTATCGAAAATGGAGGTCGACACTTGAGTGATGTCATTTTTAAATAACGTTAATCTAAAACTGCATTATGTGTACTATTCAGAAATATATAAGTTTTTTTTGTAGCTTTCTTGGTATGGTTTTTATTAGCTTCCCAAATCGGGGAGGTCATTCCGCCCCACCCTGTATAACGTATAAATAGAGATTAAAGTTACAAAGTAAAATCATATTTAAATTTTTTTAAGCGTCTGTGCTTTTACCATATTAAGTAATTTAATACATTTTTAACTAATACATTTATTTTCTATTTTCAGTATTTGCGCCAAAATGGAAGCTTTATTCAAATATTTCACGTTAGTACACGTATTATCTTCAGTGACTATTATGTGTACATGCTTGTATCTCGTATCGTACGTAAGTAGCTAATATATGTAGGTATCATTTGTTACGAAAAAAAGAATAATTGATGTGACAGCTAAATTTCGAAGCAACTACTCTTTTTTTGATTTCCAATCTAACTATATTAGTTCTAACTATACAGCGTGTCACAGATACTATTTCCAGCATGGAGATCTCGGTTATTATAAAAGATGCAGGTTTGCTTTAATCCTTAGGTATATCCGAACCGAACCGAAATTCAATAGCCGGGTACCCGGGTACCCACCTAAAAATATTTTATAATAAACTTAAAGTTTTGTATATTTTTGTAAATAGAATAACATATTGGTCAAATAATTCAGTTTTAAATTTCAAATTCTAAAATCTGTAACAAACATAAGAAACGTTTTATTTATTTTTAAATGAGGTAATAAACAAACAGGTATAGGTAAATATTTAAATAATTTCAAAACGACCATCTAGCTCAACACCCTATTGTAAAAATGTGCCCATCTTCGTAACATCTGTTAAACATTTGTGTTGTTACTTTAAATTTTAACAATCGCAAAAGATAATTTTCTGGTAATTTTCTGTAAAATTAGATGTAGTAGATTTTTAGACACACCTCCAAAACAGTAATAACTAACAGAATTATACAATCATAAATATTACCGGTTCATGTCTCTTGGGCTATAGAACAGCAATAAAAAAGCGCAGAAAAATCTCGCATAGCATGCTAAAAACTTGTCTGCGAGGAGCATGCCATAACAATTGCAAAATGTAAAGATAGTGTCTAAATAAATAAATATTATTGTATTTTTTCATATAGACATAAGTTTTTATTTATTTAATCGTCCCTGTAATTATATACAGGGTGTTTCAGACCACCCGTACCAGCATTTTTATACAAAATGCAACGTCTGACAAAGATGGGTAAAAAATTATCACAAAAAGGCATATGTAGAGTTGACTGACGCTATAGCGTTTTTCGTGATTAAACCGGAAGTGGCTAAATCCGGAAGTAACTTTAAAAACTTAAATGGAACCATCCGGCTTTTATTGCATAATTAGAAAGATATTTAATAAAAAAACAGTTTATGCTTAAAAAAACTTTTATCAGAGTACACTTTGTGATCCATTGGACCTAAATCATAACAACATTTAAAACCCTATTCACATGTAACTGAGTTCTGGACACCCCCTTTTTTTTATTTAGTTTTGTATTTATTTAAATGATATTATAGAAATATGATATGTGTGAAAAACCTGATAATTTGAACATATGTACACTTTTGTTTCACTTCCGGTGTCGCCGGAAACGACCCTAAGTTTGTTATTTCAAATGAAACACCCTGTATATTTTTACATTTTTGGAATCAGGAAGCAATTTTGAATACAACTGCACTATTTTGGTTAATGAACCACTACCATTCGATTAAAAAAAAAAATGATTCGCACTCAATAAAAAAAAACCTGTAAAAGGTGGTGCTGTGTTTGGTTTAAATATATCAACTGGTTGAGAAACGATTAAAAAGTACCGTTATTTTTTCGAAAATTTCACCCTGTATCTTTAAAATGAAGCGTTTATAGACCCATGTTGGTAAAGAATATTCGCTTTAAAACAAGTTTTTGTATCGACTGTTAGTCCTCTACAAAAAAATGGACCACTCTGTACAATTTAGATAATTTTAAATTTCTTATTATGCCGTGCTACCTTTAAATTGTATTAATGTAATTGTGTTTTTCCTCGTAGTGGTTCAATCTATGATTTGTGCTGATAGTACATTGTGATACTGTAAAACTTGAATAAAAATTGTAAGAAGATAGGAAGAACTTAGTTAAATTAAGGGGCTTTTAATTTTACAACAATATTCTTTTATAAAATTCTGATTTTTTATTCTCATTTTTTTTCTAATATTTAAAAATTGTATCCAATACAAAAACATTTTGACCTAATATAAACAAAGTATGTATTTTGTGGTCAATTGTTTTTACTTTGTTACATTTTGTACGACGCCTTTGGTTTTCAGTTATTTTCTTTACATAATTAACGTTTATTATTAGTTATGCGTTAGGTGTTGTTGTAGATAAATTAATTTTTAGGTGCCTATAGCCAGCAAACTTTTCGCAACAGAACTAGTGTACTTGGTCGCCATTATCTGGCAAATAGCTATGTACTGCTATTTTGGAAACAGGGTTACACTTACGGTAAAACAAAGCAAAAATTCCTAAGCCAAAATTTATTTAAATATTTATTCGAACATTTGTAGGCGGAAGATATTACTCAAGCGTTGTACGAATCAGACTGGCTTTCCGCGAGCACATCCTACAAGAGGAGTATGTTGTTTACAATGACCCGTATGAGAAAACCAATTTACCTTACTATGGGAAATTTCTCACCGCTAACATTGTCTACTTTCGTTAAGGTACATATTACATTTTAAAAAATTTCCCAACTTTGTTTAAATTATCTTACTACCAAATTAATTCGCATATTTTATAACATGTTAGACCACCACCTTTATATGAATACGTGCAACATTAACCTCATGCTTTAGAGATACAGTTTTTTTTGTGTGCAAACATAATAAGCCATTGTTGTATTTCAGATTGTGCGAGGTTCATACTCATTCTTCGCTGTTTTAAAAAAGACAAACAATGAGGTGTAGTCGATACATAAAAGAAGTGCAAGCTCATGATCAAGACATGATGAAATCTTATTTTAGTAGAGTTAAACGTGAGAAAAAATAGATGGCACGTAGTTTAGATTATAATACAGTTACTTGCACAGAATAGCGACTATGAAGAAAGCAAAATTACATATAATTTTATTGGAAGTCAATTAATTATTTTAAAACAAATTGCTGTTAGAGAACCGAAAACAAAATGTTATGTATTCCATTAAAAAATCACTTAACTTGCTTATTTGATTTGCCCTCACTTCTGTACTCTACGCTACGGCATTGCGTTACTTTAGTTAAAGAAAAAACTTTAAGCATTGGCTATGGCTACTAAGCATGTATTGATTAATAGGTAAATAATTGGTAAAGGGTCGTATCACACTATTGCCGATTGATCAGTAATCGGCTTTTTGGATTTGATTACGACAATAGTTTTAATTTTTTCACTGTTATCCAGAGCCGGTGCAAGGGTATCTGGCGCCCCTAAGCAAAGAGAATTTCAGCGCCCCCATATATTGTCTAAATGTGCGTATGTGTCTATATACAGGGTGATTCATAAATATTTCGATAAACTTCGGGAGATTATTTCTTATTAAAAATTAATGGAGGGCTGTCATTTTTTTTTGCTTAAACGTCTTCCCCCATAACCCTTTCAATACGACTTTTGGCCAATGAAGTAAATTATGTGTCATGTATAAAAATTTGTTGCTATGGTTTAAAAATATATGTAGTACTATACAAAGTTTAGAATTTTTAGCTTTTACTTTTTTTAATAAAAAAGCTACATATGTCCCAGCCGTATTGCACGCTTGGGATAAATTTGTCCCAGCAGTAACTAATAAACACACACATGACCACACAAAAGTCGACTGAGAGGAGCCACATGTATTCCTGATACAAATTAAACTGATTCAAGTGTAGTGTGAGCTCAGAACTACTAACAAATTCCATTCCAGGGTAATATAAAGCGATATAACACAATGCAGAATTTTTTAAACATCCTTTGGGACGTATGTATTCCCGCAGTATTAAAAGGGATAAAGGGGAACAATGAATGTAGATTTTCATTTTATTTCTCAAATTTGGAGAAATGTAGAAAAATGACTTTTGCTAGATGTTTTTTACTTATTAAAAGGTTATTTTTTTAAAACTGGTATGGTGCCCAGGGCACACTAATATACCAGGGAACGAGAAGGCGGATCGCCTAGCCAAAATTGGCAGCGAGACACCTTTCTTTGGACCAGAACCCGCGGTACATCCTATGGAACAGCCAAGCGGTGTCTTAATGACATACTAACAAGGGCATAATGCTCATTGGAAAAAAGTTGCAGGACAAGCCCATTCCAAGGCTATCCTGTCAATGGTCTCCAAAGAGAAGACAGAAGAAATGCTCAGGATGAGCAGAGCAGACATCAGAGCAGCCACAGGGCTTGTCACAGGGCACTGTGGGTTAAACAAACACTTCTACATAATAGGGCTCTCTGAGACCGATATATGTAGAGGATGTGGCGAAGAAGAAGAAACTCCTCTGCACGTAATATGCCAGTGTGAAGGATTCACACCCTATCGGCGCAGACTTCTAGGGATGGAAAAAGCCAACCAAGATGAGCTAAGAAAAACACCCTTAAAGAAAATCCTGGAGTTTTTCAAAAACACAGGACTTCTTTAAGGGGCTATCACCAGAGGGTACAATAGACCAATAGGTTGCAGTACAGGAACCCGAAAGGGGACCACCTCCGCAGAAATAATAAATAAATAATAAATATTAAAAGGTTTTCCAAAGTATTATTTTCAATGATTGCCACCTTCACAAGGGGATGAAAAATTTGATCCCTTTTGATTTTTTTATCAGAATTTTTTGTAGGTTATAGAAATTTATAATTTAAAATTGAGAGCTTAATTTATTTAGTACCTTTTCTGATGCCTTAATTTTTCCCGCAAAACCTGATGAAAAAATAAAATAGGTGAACATGTGCCAACAAATATTCTAGAATAAAACGATTCATTTTGATGGTTACAATGGTTTATACATATTGAGCAAAAGTGACAGGTGTTTTCGTGTTTATTTAGTGGCGTATGTTCACTTATTCCATTTTTTACTTAAAATCTGTAGGTTTTGCGGGAACAGTTATTCTCTAAAAAATTCTGATGAAAAAACATAAAAACAAATAAACTCAAATTTTGGTCATAAAAATCACAAACAATTTTTTTTATAGCTGGTTTGCCTTCTCTTAAAATTAAATTAAAAATCAGTGTAATGCCAAACACGCCTTTGGTTCAGCAAAATACATAACACAATCTCTATGATAAAAATAAAACGTATTAAAAGTGACCAACCGAATCTAACATGTTTAAAAACATAAGCAAAATCAATACCTACATCAGTACCCTTAACGATCAAAACAGATTCTGTTGAAGGTGTTTCGTAAATTTAGGTTTAAGAATCAAAATTATAAACATGTAGGTGTTAAAAACGTGTGGTTTTTAGCGTTTTTTTTTTTTACTTAAATACGCAGCATTTTGTAATTGCTATTGCACTACTCTTAACAACTGCTTTTCTCGTTGAATAGGCTTTGAAATTTAATTTCTAAAATACTTTTAGACACTATCTTCTAAAAAATTTAAATCTTTGCCAAACAACAACTACTTATAATAGTTTTAAAATATACATTTATGAGTTTTGATATATTTCATTTATTTGCACATTTAATCCATAATCACGTACAAGTTTATAATAAATTAATATCAGGTTTTAAATACAACAAAATACCTTCAGCGCTTCCGAATACTCTTCCAATATAATTGCTTTTAATTATTATTCTTAGGCTCGATGCACACGTGCGTTTTTCTGCAGCGCGTTGGACGCGCGGTGGCCGCGCGTTGCCGAAGTTGCTTTGATGCACACGTGCGTTTTCTAACCGCAATTGTGATCCATTCCGGCATCTCTTCTGTTTTGGGGAAGCCCAGCGCTACAGTGTGCTTTTCGCATCCGAAATGGAAGCGTATCGTAGAAAACGGGTAACATTCGCATACCTTGTATACAAACATTTTGTTTCAAAAAATAAAAGTCGTTATTGGGTGCATCCATTCACCAATCAAAGACTTGCAAGGGGAGAGTTTGTAAGATCTTTTGCCGATTTGAGAGAAAATCAGGACAAATTTTATAATTACTTCCGAATGAGCGTTACATCATTTGACGAGCTGCTAGCTAGAATAAGTGCTAACATTATCTCTCAAGATATATGCATGAGACTTGCCATACCTCCAGTGGAAAAGTTAGCTGTGACTCTTAGGTTAATAATAATTTCGAATGTAATAAAATTGTTTAGTCGGAATTATTTTTAACATTATGGGAAAACAGCCATAGAATTTATCTAAGTGTGATATACAAAGAGTTAATTTACCTTTAAATACTTGTATTAATGGAACAAATTATTTATACTGTTTTTCCACCTTGAAGTTCAATATTTAACGGATAAAATTGTATAAAATAAAAAATAAATATTGAACAAGTTCATGTGTCACCTGTAGGAAATTCGCAAATGAAATCATTATTAACTAAATTGTTATTATGTACAGCTCTTGCTAAAATGAAACGTTTTTCATCCCAGTATGTAATTTAAATATATCTATCGTGGTATTTTTGCGGCAAGCTGCTGCACGTGTGCACTGCGCCATATACTACAATGTACTATAGAAACGCGCGTTTCCTTGGGGATCTGCGGCACCAACTGCAAGCAGCTTAGACGCAGCTTAGACGCAGCTTCGACGCATGTACGTGTGCAGCAGGCAATATGTTTTCTAGTACTTTGAGACGCAACTGCGGCTCCGCGCGTCCAACGCGCTGCAGAAAAACGCACGTATGCAGCGAGCCTAAGCGAACGATCTTTTAAATTCTTGAAATTTAAATTACTTGACAATTAAAATTATATTACCGCAGTTGACTACGTTTATTAAGTGCACGACGTAAATTATACGGTTGGCTGTGCTTACAACGTAAGTATGTAGATGTTCGTCAATATTTAAAGACATTTCCCACCTGATGAATTAAATTACTAACCAATTAAAATTGTAGCAAGTAGACAAATAAATGAAGGCATAGTTTGAACACCATGTGTGATTGTTTTACTGTTTGTTATTAGAAGCATGTGCCATTTCTATGCGCACTGAACACCAAAAATGGAGTATTTCTGTAAAAACACGTGTCTGCCAATTCTAAGAAATTGTATATGATGAAACAAAATGTAACAGTGGAATTTAATTAATCGACAGATTAATTCTATTTGTCTTTTTATACTCCAACAAGTTTTTTGGAATGTTCCCTTAAATGTTGAAGACACAATAAAGCTTTTTAGTAGATTTATAAATCAAAGCAATTTAATTAAAGATACGATGTTTTAAGTCAGCAGTAATTAAATTGAGGTTCATGGACCAACGTGGGCACATAAAGCAATCATTTGAAGTCCCAGAAAAAGTTAGAAGTGAGTAAATCATACAAAGTGGGGATCTCGTAAACGGTAAGGGATAGTAGGTCCCTTAAATCAGACAACATATTTCTCATAATTTTGGATACGTTGTAAACTCGAATATAATTTTTGAATTTGCTTACAGAAAACTATAAATTCTTTGTTTTGTATTTTTTTGTTTGTAAGTATGTACCTACTACAACTTTCTTTTTAAGTATTTTTCTATGAATTTTGCTTAATGAATTGGTTTCATTCAGTACTTCATTATTTGTGAAGTTATTATACAGTGTGTGCAAAAAGTAACCGGGTCAATATCTCATCTTCTGATAACTTTACAAAAAAAGTTTCGAATAAAAATTAGTTGTGGTCATTTACTACGTACTATTTTCAAATGTACGTAGCGTTTTGTTTTTGCGCATCAATACATCACTTTATATTTTTAAATAGAACACCCAGTATATTTTGCATTTTTAGATGCAAAATTAAATTCTCTTTGCAATTGTATAGTTTTTTATCTTAAATTAATGGTTTTTGAGTTATTTCAGTTTTTAGAAAAACATTGATAGGAGCAGGACTAAGAAAATATTAATATTCACAACTTAGCGATGTCTTAACCCATTTCTTTGATACCTTAGTTAACAATAGAATCATAGTGATTGCTTAATATTTAAAATTTTAAAATAATATACAGGGTGTTTCTTATACCCGGACCATTTGGCTTTACTTCAAACACGAATAAGCCATTTTTTTAAATGGAACACCCTACATATTTTTACATTTTCTTATCGATAATCAATTTATCTTTAAAAACTATTTAAGATCAGTTATGTCTAAAATTAATATTTCTTGAGGGTTTTAATGATCATTTTCGGACACAAACAAAATATTTAATAGAATAAAACTAGTAGGCTTTGGCAATATCTTGAAAATTTGTTTTAAATTTCAACACGATGCTAATTTCACGTTAAAGCTGTATTTTTTGCTTGATTATACAGCGTTTTTCAAAAAGTCTGCAACAAATGGAAAGTTTTTTATTATCGATTTTCCAGAAAATTATATTCTTGATAAAAGTTGGTGCATGATCTAAAACGAATTTTAAGAGGAAAAAAAGTTTAATAAAAAATCATAGGACACTAGATTTTAGCGATTTTTGAAATATTCGCAAGGGTAAAGTGCCCTATTTTAAGAGATACAAAAAACAAATGAAGAGGAAAATAATATTTAGAATCCATAAATAAGGCTAGATTTAATGACGGTCAAATTCCGACTTTTATTTTTTAAAGAAATTTTAACATTCAAAAAGTCTGCAACAAATTTAAAAAAATATCGATTTCTCAGAAAATGGTATTCTCGATAAAAGTTGGTGCATGGTCTAAAACTACTTTTAAGATTAAAAAACAGTTTAATAATAAGTCATAGGACACTAGACTAGCAATTTTTGAAATATTCGCTAGAGTAAAGTGCCCTTTTTTTAAGAGATTCAAAAAATATTTGTTGGAAAATTTTATTTAAAATCTAAAAATAAGGCTACATTTTAATTTTAAAAGTTAAATTCCAATTTTTATTGTTTAAGAAATTTTAACGTTTTTATTGATTTTTTTTTCATTTTCGTTTTTGCATCTATGTTGTGTGCAATCTGCCCTAAGACATTTAGCAACTTTTATGACATTGGCAATACAACATGTAAAGGCTGTTTCTCGCGACGCAGCCTTTTAAATGATCTTAATCTAAATATTATGTACAATAAATTAAGTTGTTTAGTGATAACAAAATTTATTTTAAAATTAGTTTTATAGCAAGCACCAACTTTTATCAAGAATAAAATTTTCTGAGAAATCAGTAACAAAACACTTTTCCATTTGTTGCAGACATGGTATTTAATGTTAAAATTTCTTAAAAGTAAAAGTCGGAATTTGACCGTCAAAATCTAAATCTAGCCTTATTTTTATATTCTGAATAAGTTTTTCTCATAACATTTTTTTTGTATCTCAAAAAATAGGGCACTTTACACGCCGAACAAAATCTCGACCTGTCGTCAGACCATTCTCCCATTATGGTGACGCTAAACTAAGAGATAGTAAGTAAGCAACAGCCAATACGCTTAACCAACAAGAGAACAAATTGGGATCTATTTAAACAACTGATTAACGAAAGAATAAGTACGAACATTGCGCTAAAAACAACGGAAGATATAGACCAAGCAGCAGAACATCTAACAAGAGCAATTCACAGATAAGACTATACGCTATTACTAACATTAAGCGTATTATTTTATTATTTGTTAGGGCTTTAATGTAAGTTTACTAACCACTCGCTTGCATTGCAGCATGTCCCGCTGCCAAAATGCAAAATGTTTAATCAACCGATTATTGCTCTAGGGCAGATCTCGGGAAGAAAGGAGTAAAAAAAAAAAAACTACTTTTGCGAATATTTCAAAAATCGCAAAAATCTAGTGTCCTATGACATTTATTGAACTTTTTTTTAAATCTTAAAATTAGTTTTAGACCATGCTCCAACTTTTATCACGAATAAAATTTTCTGAGAAATCGATAATAATTTTTTTTTTTCGATTTGTTGCAGAATTTTTGAATTACGCTTTATATAACCTTGTAACAATCAGTTTTTATCATAAATGGTGTTTCAACAAGAGATGTAGTTTTTTTTTTTGAATTTCAAAGAATTCTGGTAATTACTACTTTTTTAAATTTCGTTATAGATAGCACATTATCTAAATGGCTGCCTGGGATCTTTTTACGGCCACCACCCTTTTCTTGAAAATTTTGGTCATTTTTTCGCAAAGATTCGACAATAGCGGCTTCGATGTTGGTTTTGAGAGCGTGAATTGACTGTGGATTAGTGGCATAGACTTTTCCCATTTATTATAGACCCAAATAAAAAAGTCCAATAGTCTTAAATCGCCATTTCTCGAAATCAAACAACTAGGGAACTTGCAACGCAGTAAAGTGATTTTTGCCACTTGTTTGGTACATGGCATTATATTCTTAGAAGTAGAGGTCCGCTATATCCTTATATTGCAACTCAGACCACAAAAATTTGGTCCCTATAGCGCACTTCATTGACCGAAACAGCCCTTCCAGCTTGGTTTTCAAAGAATTAAGGTGTTTGAGCCTTCTTTGACACTTTTACTCACTGCCGCAATACCTTCGATTGAACGGCAAACCCGAGTGGGCTTTGGCGTCTTAAACGGCTCTTTGATATTTTAAAATTAATTAGGTTCCGGATAGCGGTTTCACTTGGTACACGATTATCTGGGAAAATGCACAAATTGGCAAAGTGTATTAAGGGTAGTTCACACGGTGACATTTGATCTCGCGACTTCAAATGTCGCGACATCAAATGTCGTCGTCTGAATAGCCTGATGTCGCGATGCCACGATGTCACGACGATATTGACAGTGCGGCATTTGAAGTAAGCCATACTTGGGTAGTTCACACGGTGACATTTGATGTCGCGACTTCAAATGTCACCGTGTGAACTACCCATGAGTGAAAGACCGTGAATTTTCGTCGTAACATTCAACGATTTCTATGCGTTTTGCGATTGTGTACCGCTCCATAATAAATTTACTAAGATATAGATGACAGCTGTAAAATAAAAACTTTATGACAAATAAAAAATATTCTGCAATTCAAATCTTACACTTCTTGTTGAAACACCCTTTAATTATAGTTATTTTACTAGCGTATTGTTGTTAAAGGTAGATAGTTGCTAAAAGAACCTGGCGCTTGAGTTAAGATTAATTTTTAATACAATACTTTATTCTTTTGTATTTTTTCGTTTAAATTCATCTGATTTGGGTACCTACGCACTGGCGTAATATAGATTTATTGCTAATATTTAACTGAACTTTCATGATTTCTTTACAAATCTGATGTAGATAAATCCAATTTGTAAGCAAAACAGGAATGAACTATATAGGTAATTAATATTTTTAATTAACGGATATTGAACCATAAACTTGTGATAACACTGATTTCCAGCAATTACCAACTTTAAAAATTATCCATCGAATAATTAGAATAAATCAATGCAACGTGTGAAAAAATATTGGATTTACTATTATATGTGGGCATATAAAATTTATTATATTTTGCTCTTAGCTGAACGTAACATCTGCGATTTCAAGGTTTAGAAAAACGAGGATAATATAGTGAATATAAATATTTATATTACACTTATGATCGAATGTAACCGAATACCAGCTTGCAGGCAGATTTTAAGTGTTGTAGTTATTTAAATAATTTTTATACCAGGGCTTATAATTGATATGTTATGTAATATAGTAACTTTATGGATTTCTCAGTAAAATAAATGCTTAACGAAAACTGTATAGCTTTGGGGAATATCTGATGAACTTAAACGTTATGGCCCGCTGCGGGTAAGTTGCGGGCCCGCTGCGGGTAAGTTGCGGGCCCGCAGCGGGCCCGCTGCGGGCGAAAAACGTACGTGTGCAGCGGGCCTAACCCTTGAATAATACAACTGATAAAATAAAACTAAAACTTAATTTGCAGTATAAACCTTGAAATTAGTAAATTAAATAATATTTTGTAGCATTTATTAAGCTGGGCTATTTGTTTAAATTTTGGGATTAAATGTAAGAGAAATAACGTTTATCTTAGTAAAACAAATGAAATGATATAGAAAATTTATCTAGAAGATTTTAAAAAGTTAATTGTTTTAAATACCATTTTGTAATGTTTTAGGAACCTAATATTATAGTTTTTTTTTTCATACCAAAGGAAATGTAAATATATAAATTTTAAGTGATGCTAATCGTAGGTAGATACTCTATAAAAACTAATTCTGGCGTAATTAAAGGGAAAATCTAACAAAGAATTAAAATTTTTATAAATTAATTTATTAAACGGAAGCTTTAGTTTGTATCTACATAACTGATTGTTTTTACGATTTTTTTAAGCAAAGATTTCTAAAAAGAAAATAAAACTTATTTTGAGTAACGCATTCGAGCAATTTTTCAAACAATTATAATCACTATGGAATAAGAGAAATTTATACCTAGAGAGCACATTTAAAAATCTCACAGTTTGGCCATCAAATAATTTTTTCCTTACGGATAAGTGTAAAAAAACAAGGTTGTAGAACATTTAAATTTATATTAATGGCTGTATTAATAACAATCTATATCTGTAGCAATGCGATTTATATAGCAGCTCAACAGCATAGTTCTTCTTCTTCTTTTTCTTCTTCTTCTATTCTTGGTCCTAAGTACCATTAGATGTAGAGTTTTTGAGTTAAGACTTTGAATTTCCACGCTTTCCCATCTTATGTGCTAATTTTTAATATCCTCTTATTTAATATTCTCTCATTTGCTGATTTTACCACTTCTTGTCAGATCTTTTCTAGGTCTTTCTCTTCTGGTTTTCCTTGTGGTCTTGTTGCATATTTTTTTTTACTTAGACTTTTCTTTATTATCCTGCATATGTGGCCTAACCAGGGCTCGAAACAGAAAAAAATTCTGGTTAACGGTTAACCGATATCGAGAACTTTATTTTTATATTTAAATTAAAAACCGGTTTATAAAACCGGTTAAATTAACCAGTTTTTGACATTATTTAGATTAGTAATGCAAAGTATGAAAAGATATTATCTATTTATTATTTTATAATATTATGTACAATCAAGCGTTCAGTAGTGGCTTTTGGTAAACTAATCGCATTTAATACAGATTTTGTATTTTTGAAAGTACTTTTTATTAAAAAATGAAGTAAAAATACCGGTTTTTTATTATTTTGGTTAAAGGTTACCGTTTTTTTTTGCCTTTAAAAATAACGGTTTCGGTTTAGGTTAAAAATCACTTTTTCGGACAAAAACGGTTTTTTAAACCGGTTTCATGCCCTGGGCCTAACCAACCCAGCTGCCCCTCAAGAATATTGGTGCGACTGGCCTTATCTTTAACTAATCTCTAAGTATATATTTCATTCCTGATTTTATCTTCTTTTCTTGCACTTAATTTTCCTCAGAAGCCACATTTCCGCTGCACTTGTGGTTGTTCATGATTCACTTCCGTATATGAGTGTTTGGAATAGTGCCCTTTATAAAACTTTGGGTTTTTGGAATTTCTCTATTTTCAAAAAATAACGGTATTAAGATGTTAAATATTTTTAAAACTTTTCCTACTCTTTATTAAATCTTTTTGTCCATCCTCCCATTTCAATGGTTGTTCCTAAATGCTTGAAATTGTTAACCTGTTGTTCATTTTGCTCTAGACGTGCAGCCTAATTTAATTTAGCCACGGAAACGTTTAAAAGTTATTAAAAAATTCGGAACCGCAATAGATTTTTAAAAAGCTACAATACTATTATTGAAATTTTTAAAAAAATTTGAAGGTGTTATGGAAACATACTCTTGTACCCGATTGTATTGAAGTTGAACCTGGGATTAACTCCGGGGTTAAACCACGTTAATTCTAGAACTAGGTAACTAGTTGGCGCTGGTGTTGCCTAGTTTTGTGGATTAACTCGTATTTTAGCATCAGGCCTTATTTTATGCAATCGGGCCTTAATTAATTAGTACCTAAGTTAGTCTTAAAATTTTGAACAATGACATTTATTGGTCTTTTTCATTTTCTTGTGAAATCCTTAGGTATTATAGAACCTCAGGGTTCCGCGGAACACCATTTGGGAAACGCTATTATGGTGTGATATTATGTATTTCGTGGTCTGATACGATAATGATAGTTTTTTTTTGTTTACTTTTATCTTCACATTGGTTCTTTATTTAAGATGTCTAGATTGTGTTATAGATTATTTACTGATTTCGTAACAGCATAGTTAAAAAGTATTATTGTAAACACTTCAGAAAAATAAACCAGTTTCTAGAAGCGTAACTTAATTCGTGTGATTATTTGAAAACAAAATATTCAATATTGTTACACCAGGTTCTAAAAATATTTTGTGACTCTAGCAAATATACTTTTTTAAATTTATAGAAAACAGACATTAGGACAATTTTTATATTCCCAATTTCATTTAAATCAATATTAATTTTCTATAATTTACGTTTGGAGCTTATGAATTGAACTGCGGCAAAAAAATGAATTATTTTTATTACTAATTTTGATTGAAAAGTTGTATCAACTAGTTATAATATAGTCATGCTGTATGTGCACGTACGCACGTAAACAGTAAAATTATCCTAAAACTTATAGTTAGCTTCTCTTAGATAGTTTTAAAAGCTTAATTAAGATTTATATTGACATTATTAGGCAGTAAATATAAAGGTATTTAATTAATGAAACTAACACATAAAAATCGTACTGCATATCACAAATATTTATAAACCACGTAAATTTTATGTACAATAAACGTCTCAAAAAATAGACTACAATTTTCTTTATAATTATAATGATTCTAATAGGACGTTTAATTTTTATTGCTTCGGTTATTTAGTCGAATAACTCCACTCAAGACGAATACAATCAATTACAAAATTAATATACTTCAGGTACTTTAATGTCACATGATGGGTCAATTACTATATGAATTAGAAACATCTGAACTATTTCCCATAGTAAAAAAGCCATTATTGCCTTATAAGCTGTAATTTTCTTATTAACGTAATAACTAAAACCCAAACGCTGTAATAGCCGATGCCAAAATAATATTTTCCAAATTATCTTTTTTGCGGTTTTTAATCAATTTCACGAGCAACAGTTAGATCTTTGTTGTTACCGCAATTATATAAAGACATTAGTAAGTCATTTGTTAATTTTGGTTTTTCAGAAGCCACATTAAATATAAAAAACTTTACTAATAAGTCACGTTTTAGTTTTAATTTACAAAATGTGGTCAGTTGCTGAAACGAAGCTTTTGAGACAACCAATGCTGCATTTGTAAAGGTAATAATCATTTATTAAATGTGTTTAAAAATTGTGGGTTATTCAGTTTGACCGAGGTACTCCTATAAATTTGTTATTTTAAAAGGAAACCCTATAAACCTAATACTATATATAAACAGGGTCTCCCAGATAACATTCCAGCATGGGGATCTCACTTATTATTAGAGATGCAGGTTTGCTTTAATTGAAAGAATTATTCCCAAGTACCTATAAAAGGAGCTACAATCAATTTTTACAGCACAAAATTTCTCGTACTTCAGATGTTATAGCATAGCAAAAAAATTAAAATGTGGAATTTTAGTTTTTTCTCATAACATTAGATCAATTTTATTAGTACTTTCTTAGAGTACTTTTTAACAGTGAATGTAACTGTTATTTTAGTTTTTATTCATCACTTACCATTTTTGAGATATTACACCGGAATAGTTAAAAGCAGGGCATGAAACCGGTTTAAAAAACCGGTTTAAAAAATCGGTTAACAGTTATTTTTTGTCAGAAAAAGTGATTTTTAACCGAAACCGAAACCTTTATTTTTAAAGGCAAAAAAAAACTGTAACCTTTAACCAAAATAATAAAAAACCGGTTTTTTTAACATCTTTTTTAAATAAAAATTACGATGAAAAATACAAAATCTGTATTAAATGCGATTAGTTTACCAGATGTCATTACTGAATGCTTGATTATACATTTATTATAAAATTATAAATAAATAATATCTTTTCATACTTTGCATTCCTGATCTAAATAGTTTTAAAAACCGGTTAATTTAACCGGTTTTTTACACTAAACCGGTTTTTTACACACTAAACCGTTTTTTTACGAATAAAACCGGTTTTTCAACAAAAACCGTTATAAAAATAAAGTTCTCGATTTCGGTTAACCGTTAACCAAAATTTTTTTCGGTTTCGAGCCCTGGTTAAAAGTGCTTTTTTTCTCTTTGTAATGAGATATAACTTGCGATATCTATTTTTATAAATAAGTCACAAAATTAAGAAAAATCGTATTTTACAAATCACTTATCAAGCTATTTATGAAAAAAGAAACAAAAAACAAGTAATGAAATAATTACTATTTGTCTGCAGTATCATTTATTAGGATTTTATGGTATTGCTGTTCATTTCGATAGTGTTTTTAAAGATACCTTTGATATTTTCAGGGATTTTAACAGCAATGGAGGAAAACCACGACTTTTTTTACGTTAACAAACAAATACTAAAATGGGCTGGACTGTGGATGTTCGCTGATACCGAAAACAAAACAAAAAAACTATTTGCCTATCTTTACAGCACATTTTGGATCACGTATTCTATAATTATTTTCTTGCCTTTAGAATTTCTCGAGCTAAGAACATCCGAGAGGAATATGAATGAGCTTATAAAAAATCTGAGCATCGCAATGTCTCATATTTTGGCCGCTGTGAAAGTTATCATCTGGTTTTGTAAGCGAAAAGAAATTTTACGCATCATGGATACTATTAACACCATCCCAAAATATGAACGACTTGATTGCTTTAATCCAAATCATATTATGAGAAAAGAACTGAATCTGAAGAATTCGGTGACGTTTGGATTTCTTATTTTAGCATTTGTAGTGCCTTTTACGGCGTTTCTAGGCTCCTTTATCATTCTGCTAAGCGATTATAAGATGTATACGATGGAACAAGATCTCCTTAATAATACTTATAATGTGTATGGGCAGAAATTGCCGTATTATAGTTGGGTGCCGTTCGAATATCGTTCATCGAGATTACGTTTTGCATTAGCTGTTATTTTTGTTTGTCTACCCGCTTTTAATTTCGGTTGGATGAGTGTAGGTAAGGCCCAAAATTTAATGAAAAAATAACCTAAACAAAGTGTGATTGACAAAGACAGTAATTTTCACTTTTTTTAAATTGTTTTAACTTAGCCACTAAAATTATTATTTCTACTGTCTGCATGTTACATAATGTTACGGCCAAAGCCCGAAATCGGCCAGAGTAGGAAGTGTCCGGCCAATTCAAGAAATGGCCAATGTCGCTGTTAATTGACGGGCCAATGTCCGATATGTTTGGTCAATTCCCGATTTGGCCGGCCAGTTTGCGAAATGGCATGGAGCGATCGGCCAAAGTCGGAAGAAAAACATTAAGAGCAGATTTTGGTGCGTTTGTATAATTTCATACTGACTTGTCTGTTTCGTGAGAGCTAGTAGTGTCTATTGTCACTTTTTTCTTTATTACTTATTTAAAAAAAAAGCTTTAACAAACCTTTAACCTGACCCTCTTTCACTGATTAAATAAATGACGGTCGGGTTTGAGGTTGTTTAAAGTTTTTTTTTTTCAAGAAAACAAACTGTATTTGTGCCCACGGATTCCAGTGTGAGCAGTTTCTCGTGCAGAATGGAAAACTCTTTTCTGGAATACATCAGCACATCGAATATTGGCCAGGGATTTCCCGGCACTTTGGGAAGTGGCCGGCCAAAGAAAGGTCATTTCCAGTACATCGGACATTGGCCACACGCCACGGCCAAAGTGCGAAATGGCCGGCCAATTCGGGAATTGACCAAACTTCGGACTTTGGCCGTAACATATACAAACATGGCTGTGAGTCATAATTCCGACGTTCAACTTCCCGACAGACTAATTTCTCGATAGTCCAATTTCACGAAAAAATTAAATGGATTGTTTGGACCGCAGAAAATTTTAAACTGAATTTTATTCATTTTGTACATTACAACAACATATAAGAGCTGCATACTATAGACATTAATAACAGTTTAACGCTGGATTTATTTTTTAGCAGCACATAAGAATAATTATTACATAACCTGATCTAAACCAACCTTACCTGACCCACCCTCTTGATAATCTTCCAAGACAACAACATTTTAGATAGTTTGCAAAATATAATAATTATTTATAAATTCTCCATCAAATCACATTTTATTTTTTCGGGATGTTGGTATGTCGGGAAGTTGGTCTGTCAAGAAGTTGTCCTTCAGGAAGTTAGCCATCGGAAAGCTGATCGTCGGGAATTTGACTGTCGGGACTTTGTCCAGCACCCTACAAAATTAAAAATCGCAAATTTTAAGAACACTTGATTTGAAATTAAATACATTTTGAAATGTTCAGGCAGTCTTATTATACAGGGTGTGTAAAAATTGGCGGAAGCGTTACACGTGGCGATGTTCTTCGTAAAATTCTAAGTCTAAAATCTTAATACGAAAATGTTGTACCATGCTTGCTGTGTCTGAAAGAGGTCCTCAAAGTTTTGACATTTAGTCCTTTAATTAGCGTTATTATTTAATACTTGCAAATGAAAAAGCTGCTTTTTGGAATAAAAGTAAATTTCGAATAGTATTTTTTCCTAAATATTGTGTTCTTCCTTTCAAAAATTAGTGTTGTAAATATGTAAATCACTGATTTGAATGAAAATAATACATATGGCAACATTGTCATTAGCTGTCATCTCTGTTTTTCTCGTAATTATTTCTAGTTTTTGTTTTACACCCAAAAGTTTGCAGCTATGTTTACGAACTGAAGGCTTTTAGATCGAACAAAAATTGTTAATACCTAAGTAAAAATTGCTGATAAAAAAATGTCCAAACGCAAATCAATGTATGCAATGTTGCCATTTTTTTTTTCTTTAAATGGTTCCTTAGGCCGTAGGAAGCATGGTTCAACATTTTTGTATCAAGATTTTCGACTTAGAATTTTAAGAAGAACATCGTCACGTGTAGCGCTTCCGCCAATTTATACACACCCTGTATTTATTATCATTGAGTCTCCCCACAACATCAAAGTTTTAAATAATTCTGAGAATTAACTTAAAAATATAAGTACTTATACACAACTGAATTTGAGTCTTAATGGGGATCTCACTTGATAAAAGAGAAAGAGATTCTGCTAAAGTAGATATAATAGAGTTTAATTTGTGGCGATGTTCAGATGCTTAAAAAACATGTTTACTTTATTTGATAATTGTATTACTTTTAGGGATAATCACCTGCATTTTTGTGGGTTTTTAATAATTTTTATGAAGTGGGTTTTTTTATTTTGTTTTTCAACAATTTATCATTGGAAAGAGAAAAAGAAGTGCTATTTATCCGGATAAATATGTATTATCGCGTTCGTAAAGAATTCAAAAGTTTCCTGTTAAATCCTCATAAGCATGCTTTGTAAAAACTAATTCATTTAATTATTTTTATAACTAGAAAAAATGTCACACTAAATTAAATTTATCCGTTCAGAAATAAATAAAATTTCTTGATTTGAGGTTACTGTTAACGTCGATTATCAGTGTAATATGTCGTATGACAACTGTTTAAATACTAACTAAAATAAATATACCTAACGATTTTTAAACTATTTGTTTAAGGACTTGACACTCTTTTTACGAGCATTATGAGCTGTACAAGTGCCCAACTGCAAATTTTACAAGAAGCGTTTAAAACCATCAAACCAAGGTGCATACATAAAATTGGATTAACCACACAAAACTTTGAAAATTTAAACAGCGAAATGGTTGTGGAACTGAACAAATGCATTATAAATCTACAAAATATTTTAAGGTACCTAGGTAGAAATATTACCCGCGTTACTTTAGCAATAAAAACTGGCAATATTAAATTACTCCCTGAAAAAAAGAGATACAAACTTCAAATTTTAGGGATAGTTTGGAATTTAAAGCCTCTACATGCCCATCCCGTTAAAAAAATATTTACCGCCTCCGGAGGCGGGAGGTCAAATGTCAAATTTTAACGGAAGACCGTGCCACCTTCAAATTCACACCAATTGTAACTTATACAACTAATAGATGATCCCCTATCTCAAAATCGTTTAGGCAGCCGTAGGTCGGCGGCGGCGAATTTAAAAAAAAATTTAATAAAGTTGTTGCTGGACCGAACGGAAGACCGTGCCACCTTTAAATTCACACCAATTGTAGCTTATACAACTAATAGATGATCCCCAATCTCAAAATCGTCTACTAGTTGTATAAGCTACAATTGGTGTGAATTTGAAGGTGGCACTGCCTTCCGTGCGGTCCAGCAATAACTTTATTATATTGTTTTTAAAAATTCGCTGCCGCCGACTTACGGCCGCCTAAACGATTTTGAGATAGGGGATCATCTACTACTTGTATAAGCTACAATTGGTGTGAATTTGAAGGTGGCACGGTCTTCCGTTCGATCCAGCAATAAATTTATTAATTTTTTTTTAAATTCGTCGCCGCCGACCTACGGCCGCCTAAACGATTTTGAGATAGGGGATCATCTACTAGTTGTATAAGCTACAATTGGTGTGAATTTGAGGGTGGCACGGTCTTCCGTTCGATCCAGCAATAAATTTATTAATTTTTTTTTTAATTCGTCGCCGCCGACCTACGGCCGCCTAAACGATTTTAAGATAGGGGATCATCTACTAGTTGTATAAGCTACAATTGGTGTGAATTTGAGGGTGGCACGGTCTTCCGTTCGTCCAGCAATAACTTTATTAATTTTTTTTTAAATTCGCCGCCGCCACCTACGGCCGCCTAAACGATTTTGAGATCGGGGATCATCTACTAGTTGTATAAGCTACAATTGGTGTGAATTTGAAGGTGGCACGGTCTTCCGTTCGATCCAGCAATAAATTTATTAAATTTTTTTAAAAATTCGCCGCCGCCGACCTACGGCCGCCTAAACGATTTTGAGATAGGGGATCATCTATTAGTTGTATAAGTTACAATTAATGTGAATTTGAAGGTGGCACGGTCTTTCGTTAAAATTTGACATTTGACCTCCCGCCTCCGGGGGCGGTAAATATTTTTTTAACGTGATAGGCATGTAGAGGCTTTGAATTCCCAACTATCCCTAAAATTTGAAGTTTGTATTTCTTTTTTTCAGGGAGTAATTTAATATTGCCAGTTTTTATTGCTAAAGTAACGCGGGTGAAATATTACTACACGATAAATGTATTACTTTTATGTTTTGAAATACATTTTTTATTTCAGAATCCATAATAAATTAGAACAAATTTTCACACTGCTTAATCTAGCACAAGTACTTATATCACTGTCTGTGATGTGTTTTTGTCTTTACATAGTCTCTAACGTAAGTAATATTTTTGAGTAACCATTGACCGTATTTCTTTCTCTATCTCTTTTAAATCTAACAGATTTTTTTAAATTAAAAAGAGTTGTTTTAGCACAGTTTGCTGAATGATATAACATTTAATATCACAATTCACATACGCAAAGTGTCATAGGATAATTTAAATTACAAATTGCAAGCTGTTTGTTTTACAAAATTTGAAAAAAACAGTCTAAAATTGCACATAACATGATGACAAACATGCTTTATTTTTAAACTAATAATAAATGCTATTTTTATTTACAAAATACAGCTGAACTATGTACGAACACGTAATATCTACGATTTTATGGGCTTTTTAACGAATGTACACATTTAATTTCGTTGTCTTGTCAATTTTGACGTAAGCCTACTTTTGACATTTCTAGACAATTGCGCGTTTTGCTTACCGTGCGTTATAACTCACTATGCATACAGGCAGTGTTTCACATAAGGCTACTTCGATCTGTCTAGACAAGAGTGCGTTTTGCTTACCGTGCGTTAGGTGCCTGTCCACGTGAGAGTAAACTACTCTCGATAGCAGCGTCGCCAAGGATACAGCCAATCGCGAGTTACTCTCAGGGGCTGTATCCTTGGCGACGCTGCTATTGAGAGTAGTTTACTCTCACGTGGACAGGCACCATTTGGACTTATTCCGCAGGGGTCGGCAATCTTTTTTGGATAGCGGGCCAAATTAAATAATAATATTTTCAGGTGGGCCGCACATACCAACCGACTCTGACAAATGGCGTTCGTAAGGTGCTTTTTTAGCGGGATACCAACATAAACTTGGTTATTTTATTTTCGGTCTGAAGTATGCGGACATCAATCATTTTCGATCACCAAATATTCACCAACACTAAATGAAACATAAAATAACGCTGGACTATAGCGTTAAAATAAAAATATATAACAAAATTGAAAACGAAATTCTATTAGGCATTTGATGTTTTAACTATTAAATATTGTTTTAAATATAGTAGCGTTTCTTAAATATTGCGAAAAAAATTGGAACGTTATTCCTTATCAAAAATTAAGGGGGGCTTTTATAATACATTTTTTCCTTAGACGTCTCCTTTCGGAGTTACATCCCGTAATGGGGAGCGGTAAAATTAGGATTCTATATTATTTCTCAAATTTGGATAAACGTAGAAGAATTATATTTGGTAAATGGTTTGTACTTATTGAATAGTTTCCCATAGTAATATTTTCAATCATCTCCCACCTCCACAGGGGCCTGAAAAGTGCGACCCCTTTTGGTTTTTGAAGCAGAACTTTTTGGTGAGTTGAAATTTTGCAATTTTAAATAATATTTTTGATAGCTTGATTAATTTAGAAACTTTTTTTTTTAGCTTTTCCTAAGAAACCTACAGTTTTTGAGTAAAAAATAAAATAAGTAAACATGCACCAATACATATTCCAATATAAAACTATTCATTTTGGTGCTTACCTTGTTGGTTTGTTTATTTTATTGCAAAATTTCAACCCACCAAAAAGTTATGATTCAAAAATCAACAGGGGTCGCACTTTACAGCCCCCTGTGAAACTGGGGGATGATCGAAAATTTACTTTGGGAAACCTTTCAATAAGTACAAAATATCTAGGTAACAAGTAGGTATCATTCTCCTACATTTATTCAAATTTGAGAAATAAAATGAAAACCTAATTTTACCGCTCCCCTTTAGGGGGGTGTAACTGCGAAAGGAGACGTTCAAAGAAAATTTTTTATATAAAAGTCCTTTCTTAATTTTCGATAAGGAATTACCTCCTGAATGTTTTCGCAATATTTAAGAAACATCCTGTATATTTAGGTTTTACTTGGCGGGCCAGATCAAGATACATGGCGGGCCGCATGCGGCCCGCGGTCCGCGGGTTGCCGACGCCTGCTAGGCTGTACGATAAGAGTCATTTACATTAGTGGTAATAGAAAAAATGAGTTTAATTACTGTTTAACTAAGTGAATGAGAAATCTGTTAATTGGCTATACAGTTTATTTTCAAAATAACTTCTCGGGAACTATAGAAGCAACATAATGTCTTAAATTTGGCAATAATGTGCAGAATTTTAAGTTTTATATTATATAACAGATTCGTTCGTATCGTTCCAAATATATTTTAAGGGAAAAATCGAATAACCCGTTATATATATTATTTTAAATCATAATTAGTATATTATTTGTTTTTCAATCTGATACTAATATTACCGCGCAATCTGTTTTTGTAAATTACTTGTTTAATACTTTACTTTTATTAAAATTTATTTTGTAATCGTAAAAGATATGTAAATATTCAAATTGTATATATTTGATTCATGATTTGAAATTAGATTTGAATGGTCTTATTTCTACATAAATTTTAACTAGTACAACATTGACACAGCTTCGAATACTTACGTCCATAAAAAGCATCGTGTTAAAATAACTCTTACGCTGTCTTTCGTTAATATAACTGTAATGTCGTGTGACTAAAGTAACAACTCATACGCGAAATATTATTTTGTGTGTGTTTTATGTTTTATTTGTATTGTAAATAGTACTCCTAAATATTTAACATTTCTATTGATATAAATTTGAAAAATAGTTGATCCATGGTAACGAAACTAAAACTTAAATAAAAAATGTATTCAATCTTTAAACCTCTACTACCTACTATAAATGCATTACTTATAACTTATACCACCCTTTTTTTACTTAAAAATTAATCGTATTTATTACTACCATAAACTTTTTCATTCACGTAACAAAAACTACTTTCACAGTTTTTTTTAACTACATCAGTTACAATATACATATATCATCTTATCCTTGGGTTTGGGCAATATTATTCTCTATTGCATATTTGCATAGCAGGATAACATCGTAACTAATTATATAGTAGGGGAGGGAGGGGTAATGGCGCCCACGTAAGCGAATAAATTCATATATTCTAACCGTAACAACAATTAGGCTGTAATTAGAGGTTATTGTCGCCAAAACATTACTAAGTGTTCGGGTTAAGTCAAATTTGATTGAACCTTATAGAACAAAAACTTATTAATAATTTAAAAACATGTAATTGAGCGGAATTACCCGCCTGCTAGTGGGTAATGGCGCTCACCTATTTTATGTGTAAACAGCTTTGGATATTGATATTTTAGGATGCTTTACCAGTTGTTCTTTTAGTTGTACGAGGCATTGTGCACAATTTACTATGAGAAAAAAAATAAAATATACATTAAATTATATAAAAATATCAATGAGGGTAATGCCGCTCACCAAGCGGTATTACCGTAGCTAATTGAGCGCCATTACTCCCTGTTGCACAATTGTCTAAATTCAGTATTTTACTAAACTAGCCTTGAATTTAAAAAATTGCTTTATATGGTCACTCCTGCTAATAATGACACAAATTTCATAGGAAACCAAAGCACAAACTCAAATTAGACTAATTGAGCTACTTAGGTACAGTTTTTTTCTTGTAGGCGATTTCTTATATCATAATGTTAAAAATTACACACATTCAATTAGGTAACTTACGTTTTATGGTGAAATAAGTTTTTTTACTTACGGCATTGTGTTTATTAGAACGAAAGCTAGGTGGCTGCTAAGTTTAACTTTTAAATATTTGAAAACTGGCGCAAAATGACGGTGAGCGTAATTACCCACTGAGCGTCATTACCCCGCTCTCCCCTATATGTTGTTCAAAAAAATATTCCATACAACGTTTTTATTACTAATTGAGTACCATTATCCTGTAGAGTAAAGTTACCCAAACTTGTGGTAAACCGTTCAATAAATATTAACCTTTTTTTTTTCAAATGCCACCGTATTCCTTAACATAAAACTACTGAAATTTTTCAATTAATTCGGAAACATAAAAAATCTTTAGGATAGTAAAATATTTAATGTCTCAAGTTTTATCGTTTATTTTCGGAGACGTTCCCGTGAATTTTAGAATATTTTATTAATCAGATTAAAATTGTGCCTATGTGTGTGACACAGAAGCTCTAACATTGTCTGATATGATCAAGATTGTCAAGTTTTTTGGACATATTTATACATAATGCCGCTTTTAAATGATATTAACCACTGCTAAGAAGACTTAACATATGGATAACAAAAAAAAATTGCTCTAATGACATTCTTCGGTAGTTATCAGAAACATCTTAGTTATAAAACGAATGACGAAAATACGGCCAGTTAGTTTTACGCGCTAAAGAACTGTTTTTTTTTCAGATTCCTATCGCTAGCAAATTATTTGCAACGGAAATAATTTATTTGGTCGCTATAGAATGGCAAATATTTTTGTACTGCTATTTTGGTGACAAAATAAAAGCAATGGTACGTTAAGGAAAATAAGCTTTTCAATGTATGAAGGATGTAAAATTTTGGGAAAGATTTTTAACAAAGCTTTTTTCTTTGCATAATGTTAAGTTAAAAATTTTTTTACAAAAATGTTGGTTGGAGTTCACTTTAACCCCAAAAGATCTTTTTAAAAAGTGCAAATTGGGTAACAACGTATTATCGTAGTTATTGTTGTAAATTTTGACACTGAATTACAAGCAAACCCCATTGCACATCACTTTAGTGCACACAAGCAATTAATAATAAAAAGTTAAGGTGAGACACAAACTTAAACTATTTGACAGGTTTCAATAAGGTAATTTAAAAATGTATACACAAATGCAACACAAAATTTTGTAATAAAATGACAAAAAAAAATTTGTTCTATTACTTTTTGAATTGCAAAAAAAAGTTAAGTTGTTAGAAAATGCAGTTTGTATTTTCATACTTCATTGACGAGCTATAGGGACTATTCTTTTTCGATTAAGCTAATGCTGTGTTAAAAAATTCTTTACCAGTATATGTAGGTATAAAAAAAATAAGACCTGTTAAAATTGCTTGATTATTTGAGTGATTCATTTCTTAATATAAAGAAGCTTAAATAAAAATCGCTCATCTTTTTTGAAGTATTTCTTGCCTAAGTGCAAAAAAAATCAGTATAATGAGACTTTAAACGATGAAAAGACGGGTCTTGAAACTGGTCTTGCACTTAAACAAGAAATACTTAAAAAAATATAGGCTGTTTTTAATTAAGCTTATTATTATTAGGAAATAAGATCGCAGATTCAATATTTAAGGAAATAAATCATTATTATGATTAATATGATTATTATTGCCGCGGAGGCGGTTCCCTTTCGGGTTCCTGTACTGCGACCTATTGGTCTGTTGTACCCTCTGGTGATAGCCCCCTACAATAGTCCTGTGTTTTTAAAAATGACAATAAAATAATTGGCAATGAAATTAGTCCCGTTTTATTTCTTTAATTATTTTGAGTAAAATTTTAAGACGTATGATAGGTACATTTAAGTCGCAACAGGCCATAATATACGCACATTTTATGAATGCAATTATTTTACTTCAGGTCTTTACCAAAGAGATTT
The DNA here is from genome assembly GCA_947652605.1 of Elmis aenea. Lineage (NCBI taxonomy): Eukaryota > Metazoa > Arthropoda > Insecta > Coleoptera > Elmidae > Elmis > Elmis aenea. Next base: position 34,113,003 of record OX393581.1, read on the forward strand.
CAACTTTCGATTTTTAAATAGTACCCTGCATATATTTTTGAATGCTCTAATTTTTTATCAAATTTTCGTTGCAAAGACGTATTTTTAATTTTACAACGTTGTCATAATTACAAAAGGTGAAAATCTGAATGAAAAAAATAAGTTGACTATTAATTCCAAATGGCAGTTTGCAGGTGAATAAAACTTATATTGTTATGACACAATAAAAATGAAAATAATTCATCATATTTAACGTCCACTGATTGATTGATTTGATTATACAAACGTGTAGATACCGACTTGTGTTTTCTGTTTATTTTCCAAATTATGTTGTCCATTTAAAATCAACTTGTAGCTCATCATTATAAATAACTGTAACGAGAATTTGTTTAAAAGTCGTACAATATATTCAAAAATACATGCAAAATGCTATTCAAGAATCAAACATTTTAATCAAGTAGGTATTACTCCCTAAATGGAGGTTAAATATCATAAGCAAAAAGCGCAAAGTATGGCCTCATGAATCAAATGATAACCCAGAATTTATGACATTCTTCTAAAAATAAAATAGGTACTAATTTTGTTGTCACGCGATATACCATTTTACAACAACGCGAAAATTAAAACTTAATTAAGGCCTTTTTTGTTTTAGGGAGAGGGTGTATCTCAGTCGATCTACCAAGGTGACTGGAGTTCAACAAACTTTACTTTTAGGAAGAGTATGCTACTGACTATATTACGAATGCAAAAACCAATTTATTTAACGATTGGAAAATTTTCACCACTAACTCTAGCCACATTTGTAACAGTACGTCCATTTTTAATAGCTACAATATTCAACAAAATAACTTTAACACAAGAAATGACAAACCACTCGGAACTATATTGTTTTCGGTAGCATATAAAGCTGTATTTCGAAAGAGAATTTAATTTCTTTATATATACTAACTAGTGCGTGGTGGTAAATTGTAACACGTACAGCAGACCACAGTGAGAACAATGTATTAATAGGTTTTTTATAAGGCAAAAGTGTTCGTATGGTTTGATTTGATAATACACGAAACACATACCTATACCCAGAAAAAAAAACAGTAACTTGAAACGAAAAATATAATTCTTTTAACGAGTAACAACTTTTTTGGTCTAGTTTGACTGTTATAAGGAGTATTATAAATTGTCTTATATCTTTTGTCTTATAAAAGTATAGATTTGCATTACTTATACGATATTGAACTTCCGGATACGACGAAAGCTTCTTTTGATTTCTTAATAGAAATTTAAATTGCATTCCGCTAAAACAAAAAAAAATCAACTGTTAAAGGAAATATAGAGCGCCTTCCATTTAAAATTTCAAAGTTGTGACCCGTTTCCGGTTGAACAGGAAGTCTTGTTGTAACCTCAATGCTAGCATCGAATTCGGAATATACGAAAATGATCAGATACCAAATTTCATTGTAAAATATTCAATAGTATTCTAGGTATTTGCCTATTGCTATCCCTTTGGCCAGCACTGTATGTACATACGAGTATAACCAGAGACGTCTATTTCCACAACCGCTTGCTCACATCAATAAAACTTTTTTTAATATTTTAATAATATTAACATCTTGTATTCGCTAATAACTAGGAGTATATTTTAATTTAAAATATTGATAACTGTACTTGTGTTTTGTTTTCAATTTAAATTTTGAATAGCCTCGCATAGTAAGGAAAAACAATATTTTTACAGGTAAGTCAGTGTCAGTTTTAAAGAACTTTTTTTGGAGATGATACAATAACTAAGTATTTCGTATTGAAAAAAAAATTCTATTACTTTAACCTAACATATATAAATTAATGTAATTCGAATTTGGTTTTTGTAATTTCGATGCGGTAAATCTTTGCATTTATTTTTGTTACAGATTGTTCAAGGATCATATTCCTTACTGGCACTTTTAAAGAAGATTAACAAATAATTGATGGCCACACCAGTAATTTATTTTTTGTAGTACGTCTACTATAATCAATGAATTAAATTCGTTCGCTTGCAATGTATAATCATTACTAATTTTCATATATTGTATTGTTAAAAAATTATTAAGTTAGTTGGTAAAACTGATGAAGAAGTTTGGGAGAAAATAAAATTTGTTGTCTCTACCAACAACTTTTGATTGTTTTGAGCTTACATTAAGCTAAGGGCAGTCGCTCACGGGCGATATTTTTATCAAGATGAAAAATTTCCCGAAAATAATTGCCTTCGCGTACGGGCGATGAAAAATCGTCGATATGTTCATTATTTGTGAAGATAAACTTTTACAAATAGCTTGTGTGGCTTCTATAACTTTAAGATAACAAAAAACTAAACTATAGCAATTCCATCGAAAATACAAAAGTTGAAATGATAGACTTTGAAGATATAGTTGAAAAATTGGCTGTTCAATACCCACACTCATAGGAGCCTTACAGAATAAAATAATATTTCAATTATTGTGGTCTTGTTGTGTTGTAAAAAAGACAAATTTTTGTTTTTAAACTTATTATGTATTGCAGTGTTCAGATCATCTGAACATTGTTTAATTTTTATTTTCATCTTAATATTTTTCAACATCTTATAATGTAATACTATTCATTCATTTCCTGTTTCAACATATCTTACCTTGCAATGTGCTATTTGTGATCGATGTGGACTGCCGAGTTAACAATAAGCAAATTGCAAAGTATGTGCTAAACAATTATTTTTACATTTTTCATATAACTTTATTACTTGTGACGTATGTCTATTCAACATGTTTTTGTATATATACCGTAAATTATTGTTAATAATTAGTACAGATTAACAGTCTTACTCAATCAACATATAATCCTAATTAGGAGTGGGAGGCTGCACTCAAGTGGTAACTTCACTTACACATCCGCACTTTATACAAAATACACTACAAACTACAAATTTACACCAGATCATCAGCATCTGGTCGTATCATGCAGGAAATATTAACTCAAAATAATAGATATTAGAATAACTCTGAGCTTTTTTAAATTTTAATTTATTAGAATTTATATTATTAACCTATGTACATGTACATTATTAAATCGTTAAAATATTATTTATTTAATGTAAAAAAATTCCAAATGAAATTTTTATAGGGGGCCCCAAAAAAGTTGTTGTACCCAAGCCTCGATATGTAGATGACCGGCTCTGATTGACAATATTTTTTGTCCGTTGTAATACTCTGAAAGAGATTAACAAAATTAAACTCAGTAATATTTTTCAACAATGTAGCAAAAAAATTATTTTCGTAAATTTATTAAGTAAAACATTTTTAAGTGTCTTCTACAGACTTCATAATTGTCTCCTGCAAATTCCTTCAACAAAACAGCTATAAAATCATACAGCAAACTACCATTTTGATTTGCTTTTTATCTCACGCCAAATCATTCAGATCTAAAAAAAAACCTTAAATCATAAATCTGTCGTTACCTCCGCAACTTGGTGGAACTGAAGAAGTGTTTAAAAAGTACTTCCGCGTTCTGAAGTTGCGAGACATCACGTAGTCCTTGACCGTGACGGAGCTGTGGCGGGGTAAGGGGAAGATGGCAACAAGCTTAAAGAAGTGGGGCAAGTAAAACTAAAATGCGCAATAGAAAGGTAAAGTTTTAAATATAAATGTAATTTAACGGGATTTTTTTAAAAATGTTTATTATTCTCCTGGCGGAATGTACCTATTCAACAACGGTGTAGGATGTTCGAACACGCCGTCACTTTATAAATGGGCGGGTTTTTTGAGATTGTTTTGCATAATATTTGCGTTTTTATATATTATACGTAGAGGATGATCCAATACTTAAGTCTCATTATCAGGCTTATCCTAAGAGCCCTGTACTTGTACAAAGTCGGTTACATTGGAGTCAGCGGTTTCCAAACCTTTTTTGTCGCGGAACCCTTAGGCCGTTTTCACACACACCATTGCCGGTGCCGCAGCTGATGTCGCGTGTAACCAAATTAATGCTTTCATACGTAGCGCCGTCCGGCAAAATTTCCGCTTCGGCCGGCGGCACCGGTAAATGTAGCCTCGCCGTTGAATTCGACAAGCCGCGTGCCGCAGCACTAACTTGTTCTCATTCGACAGTTCATTATAAGAATTGTTTTTTCAAATAAAAACTAATATGTGGGGTTACACGTTTTAACGTTAATCCAAAATTACAAGAAAGCGGTAATAAATAAAAATATTTTGTTTGTGTAGAATTGTAGTGTATGTTGGGGGTTATGAAAGTTCTTAGGTTGGGTTTCTTAATATTGACTGTATACAGGGTGTTTCACTTTTTCATGGGACACTATTGCTATCTCCGTAAATAATGACAATACAAGGTTGGTTAAATGGGACAAAAGTTAGTTATTTAGAAGTGTATTTTAAACGAGATCTTGTTTTGTTTAAAAAGTCCATGGCTTGCGTGATATAACGAAAAAACCCAAATCGATTAAAAAAAAAAAAATTTATATATCTTGTCTATTATTGCGAATACACAAAAACGCCAAGGAAAAATGTTTTGCAGATTTTATTTGCTATAAGATGGCGATAGTCATATTTTAATTCATAAATTACAGTGCGAGATATTTGACAAAACAACATTTTTTCAAATGGCAGTCGTAGTAGGTGATGACTTAGATTTAAAGATTATATTTTTCTCTTTACAATGATATAATATTTTATTGTCTATTTTTAAAAATAAACGAAATAATTTAAAAAAATGCAAAATCTTAAAATAAAAATCAAGGTACTTTGGAAAAAAACAATAACCGACTTCAATTGTTTTATTTCGACCATAAATAGTTTCAATTTTTATTAGGTACATAAATTAAATGTTGGAGTGTCGTTTTTTAAAAATTCATATAAAAAACACCTTATGTACTTTTTTTATATTTTCCCCCTTATTTACTGTAAGCAATTTTTGTACCTGATTTTCAAAAGAAAAAATTGGTTAAAAAGTACAGTAAAAATTTCAAGTATCAATTTTATGGTAACAGGTAATAATTGATTTCGCTTAATTTTTGCGTATTATGTGTTAAACGTTTGCAATTATTAGAATCTTTAGTAATAATAGTGAAGTACAAAAATTCAATATGGCGTTTACAAGAAACAAAAACTTTGCGACGGTTCAAATTGATAAAGCGTCTAATATTAAATCTTGCGACTCTAATGTTAATAAAAAGTTAACGTAAATTATTACTTTTCAGATTTTTGCTTTTGAATAATTTCTCAAGAAAGAGTTGTTTTTAGCAATTTTTTGAATTTAAATTATCATTATTTACACAACTTTTAAAAATTGAACAGATTTCGTACTCTAAAGATTTTAGAAAAGTAAAGATCATTCTCGAGAGGCAAATCATTCTGCATAAAAACATTTTTTTTGCGAGACGGATATCACAAGTCATAATCCTGCTAGTAATTCAACGAATTATAATTAAAAGTAAAAAATGACATTAAAAGTACAAGTTTTAAATAACTTAAAATCGCCCAGGGAAAGGATTAGCATCTGTTTATATGGCTCTGAATTTAACGGGAGTTCTCGATGCAGTTGCTTAATATAAACACAACCAGTTCAATAAAATACTAATTTTTGGAGATCTGGAATCTATAAAACACGTCATTCGGCAGTTGAATAACCTCAGTTGGTCAGAATGCGCCAAACATGCATTACATTACAAGTGCTCAATTATCATTAAAAAAACCTTTTCTGTAAAATAAAAAGCGTTTTACCTATTACAGTTACGGTTCTTTTTGTTTGGTCTGTTCATGATTCGCATTATCTTCGTCAAGTTTTCAACTCAAATTGTAGAAAAAATCAAATCCATAATTGGAAGTTCATAATCTTTTTTTTGTGAGTTAATGACTCAATTTATACTTTAATGGTCATGTACATAAAAAGCTTTGTATGTACACTTTAAACAAATATGTTCGTCTTTAAACTTTAACGTAGTCTGATTTTATTGAAATATAATGATGTAATTGCGAATTACATTTAAAGTTTATAATAAACTTTAGGCAAGAAACCTACTTTTATTGTAGCATTTTATACCGTACGTTTTTTTTTAGCGCTGTAGATGGTTAAAAAAATACCAAAAACAACCGCAAAATAGATCCCATAACAATAATTATACACTATAATTCTAAGACCTAAGCTCTCAATGTGTTTTAAAAGGAAATAAGTTGAATTCATTGTACTATAAGAGAGCTTAACAATGAATTATTAAGTAAGAAACTACTGAATTCAAGCTGTTGTTTTCATACACCTAAAAAAATGCTAATATTAAAGGTCCTTCAGTACACCTTTCGTTCCTGACCTACCTCAAACGTTTAGATAAAATCTTTAAGGAAGTTCCTAAATAGAGTACCACGATTTCCTTAACCCTTTTACTCTCGTCTACCAAATGTACTTATAAAAATTTATATAAAAACTTGAAAAATTCCCACAGCAAATTTTTTCATAAATTAACCCTTTCACTTACTTTACCTCAAACCGACGGTGACAATCGATACTTTGTCAATACCTTTTTTAATTCAGGTATAAATGCGTTAACGAAATTTTGTAGTCGACTACGAGGTTTAAAATGGAGGAGAGGTATTAAATACGGAGGGCAAATTAGTTCTACTGAGATTTATTCACTCGAAATTTTTTATTTTATTTAAGCAGAAACTTTTTAAGTAGTCTGTCAGCACTGAATTTTTTAAACAGGGTGTGTATAAATTGACGGAAGCGCTACACGTGACGATGTTCTTCGTAAAATTCTACGTCGAAAATCTTTATACAAAAATGTTGTACCAGCTTGCTGTGTCTGCAAGAGGTCCTCAAAGAGATAAAACGTTTGTGTTTGATTGTACCTACTTAGCAGCGATAAAAAGTAAATGAACATTCATTATTTGACACATGTGTACCACAGTTTGTTCGAAGTGCGTGCATTTATTAGTAGGTACTTTGTTATAAAATTAAGTTTCTATTAGACTATGTATTTATTTAAAAAAAAATATATATATCTACCTATATTTCAAATATATACATTCGACATTCGATATATGTATACTTTTCCCCTAAGAATACGCTTTTATACCATACCTCGTTTTTGTCGAAATGCTGTTCTCTGATTACTTATCTACACCCTCTGCATTGAAGGTACCTAGAACTGAGCCATACAAAGGAATAACACCTTACTCATATGTAAGGTTTTATGAATTGAAAGATGCAGACAAACACGGAGGGCGGAAGGGTTATGTCAGCTGTTCCTTGGGGTGTGGGAAACTAACACAGGTGGTAAGAGACCGGGAGCGTCTGAAGACCGCACTCAGTACTTTTATACACGAATACGAACGCGATTTATTACAAAAGCATGACTTTCAGAAAATAAAATTAAGTAAAATGGCACAGAAACGAGAAAAATAATGAAATTATAATAATTAAACGTAAAAAAATGTGCAGGAGATTTCAACGATACGTAAAACAACAAACCCTGCATTTTTTAAACTTCATGTGTATAGGTAAATATGGCATATTTACTAAAAAACTAATTCAAGATTAAACAAAAATGTTAAATAAAGGTAAAGGCAAAAATCTTCGTATTGTCCAGAGACTGGCATAGGTGCATAAATTTGGAGCGCCATTGTACTAAAAAATAAATTAACATTTAAGATCTTATATTTAACATTTTCAAATAGTACCTATTGCAAATTATCAATATTGCATGCAATTTGCATAAGGCCCGAATTTTTAATACCATAGCGCGATAAATGTGGCGCGCCATAACTTCGAATAGGTATTCATTTATTTTAAAAAGTGGAATATTTGCATGTTTATTTAACTTTTAAATTAACATTTTGTACTTAGATAATTTGTATCGTACTAAAATTTTAATTTTAATCTGGAAAAGCGATAAAATTGAATTTTAAATTTTGTTTTGTATTAAGTTTTAAATAAAATTATGTTAACAAAGTTTAAAATGTAAGATTAAAGTTTTAAGTGTATGCTACTCTGTTATTAGACTTCGGCGCGTGATTCTATTTTAAAACATAAACTAGGGACCAAAAAATATTTCGTTCGATTTTGATCGGAACAAAACCGTTTTTGTTCTTTATGTTCCTACACATAAAATTTCGTTTTCCTTTTTGTGAACCGAAATTTAACCGTTATCGGTTGAAATCGATTTTACATTTTTTTTTTTGTCGCCAAGTCGAGTACCAATTTTTTTTAAATTTTTGTTCGCTTTTGAATAAAAACAAATTTGGCGTCACTATTTTGTACTTTGGTAATAAATGTGAGATATCAAATATTTGTGATAAATTTTAAAGTACATTTACATTTTTGTTTCTGTTTCTCAGCAACCGTTGGGTCCCCGCTAAATTGTAAACGGCGATATGCTCGGTTTTGATCATTATGGACAACATAATTTAGACTAGCAAATCGCCATATTAAATTTATCAAATTTTAAACACATTTAAAATATAACCAAGTAAATATAGTGCTTTTTATATAGTACCTACTAGCGTAGTTACCCGGCTTCGCTCGGTGAATTTTTTTATCAACCACAGACTACTCGCGCTGCGCGGTGGCGCCCGGCGGACGTTCCCAGACGTTTTGACTTTATTTATTTAGGGAGTTTTTGACCTTTTGGGAATTTTTGAAACTTTTGAGAATTTTTGGACTTTTTGAGAATTTTGGATCTCTTGGAAATTGTTGTAGTATCTATTGAGAATTTTGGATCTTTTGTAATTTTTTTTATCTATTGAGAATTTTGGAACTTTTGTGAATTTTGGATCTTTTGGGAATTTTGGATCTTTTGGGAGTTTTTATATAGCCTATCTTTTTCCCATGGTCTTGTAGCTTGTCTGTGCCAAATTTGGTCAGGACCGGATGAATGGTACCTATAGGAAGGCATAAAGGACAAACAAACAAACATACATTCATTTTTATATAGGTATATAGATTACATCCCTCAGATGCAAAAACACAACTAGTTTGTCAAACCATAGATCATAAACATCAAATGTCATATTTTTAAACTGCTACCTATAAATGACATGATTATTACGCGCTCTTTTGTTATCCAATCAGTGCATTTTATTTATTAATGACCTAATCAACAAATTAGACAGAGATAATATCTGTCCCGTTACTTGTGTTGCACGAAATTGCAAGTATTAGCAATAAAGTTGTTTATAGGTACATATTGCACCTATATGAAAAAAACTGAAGTTCACTTATTTCAATTAAGATATTTTACTGTCTTGTGGGAGTCTTCCCAGCATAGACGGTAAATTCGCGTTTGTGTTCAACGAATAGGAATTAAATATTGATAAAACCCGTTAAAACCGGTTAAAGCCGGTTTAAGAATTTTTTATTTCGTTTACGTTCTTGAACGAAAAATAATAAATTCGTTTTCGTTTCGTTTTCGTTCTTATGAAAATTTCGGTTAATTTCGTTTAACATTTTCGTTTTTGTTCCGTTGTCAGTTTCTGGTTTGAAACCTAATTTAACTAAGCAAAAATAGGTCCTCAACTTGGCGATTTAAAAAAATGGTAAAACCGGTTTTAACCTTATTAAATTTCGGTTCACAAAAACGAAAACGAAATTTTCTGGGCGGGAACGTAAATAATGAAATGAAATATTTCGGTTTCGTTCCGATCAAAAACAAACGAAATATTTTTTGTTTTTAGTCGATATTTTAAACATAAACGCTACATAAAAGCTAATAAAAAGATTAAAAAAATGCAAATAATGAAACTGTATTACAATAATTTGTTGGTAATAAGAACTGTTATTTTTCTTATATGATAATATGCACATTGGTATTTTGTTTAGTTACACACTCTTTGCTATTCTGGGAAACCGCCGAAAAAAGTATGTAATATATGAAAAATGTTAATAAAATGAATATTCCCAAGTTCCTTGTTAAATTCATTCGAGTAATGAGTTTTTGAGAATATAAACTTAATTGCATCTCTTACGCATTTCGAAACAAATGTAAACATTTAAAATGTTTCTTACGGTTGCTACACAAAGAAATAAAAAAACATGTCTAAAGAAAATTGTTTGTATTTTTTTAAATATTGCGCAACATTTTACAACAAACGTAGGTAATTTTATTTTAGTCTTACCGTCTTACGTCTGCTGTACTACTTCCGAAATAAATGTAAAAATAAATTTTAATTGCCTCGATTCCCGCGAATTGACAAAACTATAATATTTTAAAAATAAAGATTCACCTATAATAATATGTTTTAGGTAACTAAAACTTTAAAAAATATAGCTAAAGATTGTGGCATAAAAACTAAAATCAGCGCAAATAATAAAATGTGTATGACAATTGATACTTTAAACTTGTAGACATTAGACCAAATATCATAATAAATATTACAACCATGTATTTTCTGTTAGGTTTTTCACCTCAAAAGAGAATTGCTAACTAGCTGAATATAGTACACAGTACCGTTAGTTACATAATCGTACCCGTGGCGCCATTCAACTGGTTGCAATAAAAGAATTCATTTTAATTCTAAAGTCTCCTGCAAGATAAAATAATTTATAAGTAATGTAACAGAAAATGTAATATAGTTCGCGTTAAATAAACTCTGGTTTATGACGTACTTTTATTCTAGGCATGATTTATTATACCTATTAATCATCTTTTAATAATAACCTATTAATACGTTCTGGTACAATGTTTGTGTAGGAGCTTGAATTAAACGTTGATGTTTTTTTCAGGAGTTGTATAAAAATATAATTAATTATCGGTTGCTTTTTGGTAAGCTACGTTTAACCTTTATACTTCTTGTGAAGCTTATGAAAATGTTATTAACCTTTCTCATGAATACAACCATAGTTTGCTTTTGTTTTGGAGATGTACAAGATTAAAAAGTTCTTATAACCAAATTTGTAGATGTGCTTCAGGGTCAACAATTGTGTTTGTTTTTAAATTACGATATTGAATTGTTTTTTTTAATGATTTTCTGGCATCGCAAGGTATTTATATGTGTTTTTTTTTGCTAGAGATAAAATATCAAAATAAATAATAACTAAAACATGCAAAAGTGCTGGTACCAAAAGTTGATTTGGTATAATACCAAAACCAAACAATACAATTAAATATTGCTATTTTTAACAATCAAAACGTTTATAAGTGCGTTCTCATATTCTAAATGTCAGTAACAATAATAAAAATATTTAAGATATAAAACAAAAAAGTAAACTTTAGTGTTTTATCTTAATGCAGCGTGCAAGGTATTAGTAAAAAAAATTAATTGCATCATTTAGTTAATTTTTAAACAAAATAACATTTATTCTAATAAACAGAATATTTCAACACATTGTAGCTTGAGCTTGAATTAACAAAATATTTTATTTTTTGTCCAGTACGTATTCATATTTTTATTTTTTAAATTACCAAATATTAATAATATTTGGTAAATCTCTTAAAAACACTACACAGTTTTGGCAAAGGTAAACATTTTTCGGAGTCTAAATAATTTAAAACACACTTTTTTTTATATTAAAGTTTTTCCTAAATTTGTGACAACAAAAAAAAAGTATTAAAAAAAACATTATGTACACAAGCTGTTCCGTATTAACAAAGCAATTTTCATTTTTAAATTTTCATATTTGGAACTCGTGTACATTTTTTGCCAATTTTATAAGAACCGAAATGTTAATTTTTCATATATAACGATTATTCTTCTGTTTAACTAAGTGTACCTATATGTTACCGCTAAAGCGTATAATCTGTTATTCTATGAATTAACTGGCTATTTCTTAAAATACCTATTAGTTAAAATATGAAACTGTTCACTATACCAAATACAACTGTTTAGATCAGTATTAGAGAGTCAGGTTAAACGTTTGGTTATTTTTTTTATAAATAAAGAAAAGAAACATAATACCTTTGTTTTCATAAAAAAGAAGCTCTAACCAACCTTTAACGTGACCCTTATTCATTTGGTCAGTAATAGAGGGTCATCTTAAAGGTGGTTAAGTATTTTTTTAAGATATAATAAAAAAAGAGAAGGAGATAATGCGTTTATTTTATATATGTTTTCATATTATTTTTTGTACAACTACGTTATTTTATATAATAAATAGATAGGTAATATACAGGGTGAACCAAATTCGAATGTTTTAGGGGGGGGATCTCGGTTACCGTAAAGGTCTAAGAAAATCTAATGTCAGTTTCTTGGATTATCTTTTTAAGAAAAAAACGCGTATGTAATCAGATTATTAAATCGCTTTCCATTTTGACACTACAGACGAACAATGAAGTTTCATCATTTTTGAAAATGTACTATAACTTCTTTATTTATCAAAATAGAATAAAAAGTTATCTAGGTTTTTTGTGAAAAAAATTATGCTTAATTTAAAAACAAAATTAGAATATTTCTAGCGACCTTAACTTTCGAGATATTAAGTACCTAAACTTATATTTTTTTAAATCAAAAAACCCTAGTTGGCTATGACTTTATATGAAAGAGAACGTTTTTAGCTTTTCAAAATTATACGGTTTTATATATTTGTTGCAATAAATGACCGAGATACGGCTAATTTTTTAAAAATTTTCCTGTCAAAGTTTGTCATGATTTCGTAAACAAGTGATGAATGCAATTATTATTAAACAACTAAACGTCATTTCCAAGTAAATTTTTAAATTTTGAAGTAACGAAATTTCATTTTTTGCTTTTAGTGCCAAAATAAAAAGCGAAATAAAAAATCTGATTATATTCATGTATAAGCGTTCTTGTCTTAAAAAATAGCCCTAGGTACCAATACCAGGTTTTCGCGAACTATTACGGTAAGCGAGTTAGCCCGTAAAACATTCGAATTTGGTTGACCCTGTAAATATATTTTTTTAAGGATTAACAAGTGTGATGAAATAAATAAAATAGCGATTTATCATATCATATAAAATTGAATATATCGGTTATTAATTTATTTTATATTTAGCGTCGTTCCTGTTTTTTTTTGCTGATGTATCATATAAATTTGTATTAAACTGTAACCTATTATGAAAACTTTATGAACAAAATCTTACAATGCTTATGTAAATCATTGAATGTAGACAGATTTATTTTTTTTTTTTTTTTAAATTCAATTACAAAGTTTAAAAAAAAATATTTATAACTTACACTTGTGTACATTTTCTTTTTCTCCATCCTTTCAGTATACTGTGTGAGTTCATTTTGATTTATAAAACCGTTTATTAAATAAATATTTGAAGTCAGGTACCTTTACGTAATAAACCAGTAATAAAACATCAGTCAAGGGTTGAGTACCTAAAGTGAAAGTTAAAAAGCGAAAGGGTTAAAACTTAACTACCTCAAAAGTAATTTAAAATATAAAGTTTACAAACGACCATGACCCATGCTCAGATTTGTAAGTTACGGAATATAAAATAACCCTTTGAAATTATCCGGTAAGCTTTTTTGTCATAAAAGCAAATAAAAAATCTATTACAGAACATAAATCAGAACCTAGCCTTAAAAAGGACAAATTCTGGGTAAAATATTTCTATTGGTAAATGTCTGCTTAAAATTCTAAAGGTTCAGTTGACCAATTTCGTTCAGTGGTCAATGAACTCGTTCCTTTCACGTCGAAATTCTATAAGAGTTTGGCTACAACAACCGGCATTAGCAACATTCCTGTTTGTTTATAAATTAACAAAAATGTTTCGTATAATAAGCAACTTTTAATCACGTTTGGATTTAAATTCAAAAGCAATTAATTTTTTTTAACCGAAATATATTTGCTTTTAAGAAACATTAATTCGGTAAAATTGCAGTTTCGTTAAGACACAGCATGTTTCGTTTTTGCATATACTAATTAGAATTTAGCTGGTTTATAAATTTCTTATTTAAAAGGTCAAGTTCGTGCAGTACATAACAATAAAGTTATTTATAAGGCGGTAAGTTGGTAATTAACTTTGAAATATAACGATAACAAACCAAGACAAGGCCAATAATTTTATACAAGTAATAAATTGATTGTGCACGATGTAAAATCAACTTCTGTTACATGCTCATAAGTATCGGAAAAATACACGCATTAAAAATGCAAATATTTTATAAATGCACAGAGCGTTTCATAATTAGATCGATAGACTTAAAAGTTTTCTTTAAACCAGTGATTCTAAACATGTGGGGCGCGCCCCTTAAAAGGGTTGCGCAAAATTTTTAAAGGCAGACTAATAACTAGTGTTCCGCATTTCAGTGTATTATTAAGTTTACATTAGCAGAAAAAAGTACTTACTAGCAAAAACACACATTTTTAAAATAATAAACTGAGTTTAAAAACAAAAAGTGGTTTCGCAGGTCAAGAGAATTGGAAAGGGGAACAATAAAAATTAATAGGTAAAAGGGGGCACAATAAAATTTGATATAGGAAAAGGGGGCGCATATACAAAAAGGTTGAGAAACACTGCATTAAGAGTAAAACTTTTTTTAAAAATACCACAATTTGTCTAAAATCAGGAGTGAAGAGTAGGTAGTAGGTATCTATGCGTTTTAATGAAAATATCATAAATATTTTACTTAATATTTAATTATATTAGCAAATATTCAAAGTGCTCTTGTTCTACATTTACCATATCCATATTAGTACTATTTTTTGTTAAATTTAAATAACTGTATAATAGACTTACTAACTATAAGTCCAATATACGCCATAAATAATGTAAAAAAAAAAGATAAATTGCATATAGTTATGAACAATTATACCATATAATAACAAATTATAACATATACATGTAATATAACCTTACTTTTGTTTTCATTGCAAATAAAAGCTTCAACTAACTTTTAACCTGACCCTCATTTATTTGGTCAGTAATAGAGAGTTAGGTTTAAAGTTGGATAAAGCTTTTTTCTAATGGATAATAAAAATGTTGGTAATATTTTTTTTTATTAAAAAAATCCCTCCTAACATGGCCGTTCTTTTAGGTTATTTGCTTAAACTTTTTTTCGTTAAAACAAATATTTTTTCGTTCACTTAAATTTTGGCCGCTACAACAAATACTATGTCGCTCACTTACATTTTTTGCCGTTAGAACAAATAGTTTTTCGTTCACTTAAATTTTGGCCGCTACAACAAATACTATGTCGCTCACTTACATTTTTTGCCGTTAGAACAAATATTTTGTCGTTCACTTGAATTTTTTGCCGGTACAACAAATGTTTTGTCGCTCACTTACATTTTTGCCGTTGTCACAAAAATTTTGTTGCTTACTTACATGTTGTACCGTTAGAACAAATATTTTGTCATTCACTTAGGTACATTTTTTGCCAGTATAACAAATATTTTGTCGTTCACTTGCATTTTTTGCCGTTAGAACAAATATATTGTCGCTCACTTACATTTTTGCCGTTGTAACAAAAATTTTGTCGCTTACTTACATTTTATACCATTAGAACAAATATTTTGTCGTTCACTTACATTTTTTGCCGTTATAACAAATATTTTGTCGTTCACTTGCATTTTTTGCCGTTAGAACAAAAATATTGTCGCTCACTTACATTTTTGCTGTTGTAACAAAAATTTTGTCGCTTACTTACATTTTATACCATTAGAACAAATATTTTGTCGTTCACTTACATTTTTTGCCGTTATAACAAATATTTTGTCGTTCACTTGCATTTTTTGCCGTTAGAACAAAAATATTGTCGCTCACTTACATTTTTGCTGTTGTAACAAAAATTTTGTCGCTTACTTACATTTTATAGCATTAGAACAAATATTTTGTCGTTCACTTACATTTTTTGCCGTTATAACAAATATTTTGTCGCTCACTTATATTTTTTGCCGTTGTAACAAATGTTTTGTCGCTTACTTAAATTTTTTGCCCTTAGGACAAATATTTTGTCATTCACTTAAATTTGTTTACTGTTATAGAACGAGTTGTTTGTCTTTCACTTAAATTTTTTGTCGTTGTAATACATGTTTTGTCGGTTTCTGAAATAATTGTCATGCATTACATTTTCTTATGAATAATAATGCTAATTTTGTCGTGAATCATCCAAACTGTGTCGGGCTGAAAATAGCACCCATTATAAACTCACTATTATGCTTTTCAAGTTATATAACTGCGTATTTTTTAGACGGTTACCTTAATTTAATTCTCTTTGACAGATTAAAATGATGTAATTACAAGTTATAGATTATAATTCGTGGCATTACGGTGATATTAGTTTTCGATTGAGTTTAAAAATGTGACCATAAAACCAAACTGAAAGACGCCTCATCTAGTCTAACATTTTATACGCATTTAACTGTTATGTCATTCCCATAATTTGTGGTTTAGAATTACAAGTGTTAAATGGCAACTTCCAAGGTATCATAAGGGTTAGTGTGTGATTCAAAAGTAACTGAATATTTTTATATCCATGCTTTACAATCATTAATTCTTCAAGTTTATGTCTTTCGCCCACCTTATACTGAATTTTATTATAGTTTATATGCACTGGAGAAGTGCTGTGACACCAATACAGAATAATTAAACAATTTTGTGTGGAAATAAAATTGACAGTTTATGGTAGTTGTGGTTCACTGAAGTTTTAAGTTTCAAAGTTGGTAGAAATAATAATACAACGGGATTTTTTTTTTTTAACTGTACAATGCTTGCCCACAAATACCTTTTAAATACAATATGTTCATTTATTAAACCACAATCTCAAAGGTGTTCGATTTCATGGAATATATTTAATCTTTCCGTTATTCAGAGCGCCCAAACAATGACCAAAAGAGTAAAATCCTTTCTTATTTTATGTCAAGGTAAGGGAAGAAGCGTTTAATAAAATGATCTGGCATTGACCTAATATTTTTGCAAAAGGCATACATTTTAAAGCTTGAAGCATCATGTGCTCCTCATCATGACAATGCACGCATCTCATTTAATGATACAGATAGTGTCTGGCACTAAATACGTCAGTATTGTGCTGTAGTAAATTCAGATTCACATTATACTTCGGTGATCATCCGGCCTAATTTAAATGCACTCTTGCTTCGAATTATGTATTTTTTCCGGCTTTTTTAATACAACCAATAATTTATTGTTCTGTGGCATAAAAAATGCAATAGGTATTGTTTATTACCTTGTTTCCCAAATGATTTTGGCCGAACATTTAAACTACATTAAGTAAAAGTAAAGGTCGAACAAGCAAAAAAAAACACAACAAAAATATATACACAGAGGGGCATAAAATAGAACAGGTAGATAGCTTCAAATATTTGGGAGTGATAATCTGATCACCGAGAGTAGATACACCGAAAGGTACAAGAGGAACCGATTAAGAAGAAGAAGAAGGAATAGATAAGAAAATAAATAAAAGAACAGGAAAAGTTGAAAGAATATTTAACAGTTTAAGAACAACCTTTTTTGGAAATGAAGAAATCCAAAAAGGAACAAAAATAAAAATGGTAAATAAAGTTGTATTATTACTTTATTATTTCCGCGGAGGTGGTCCCCTTGCGTGTTCCTGTACTTCGACCTATTGGTCTATTGTACCCTCTGGTGATAGCCCCTTAATGAAGTCCTGTGTTTTTAAAAATTCCAGGATTTTCTTTAAGGGTGTGTTTCTCAACTCTTCTTGGTTGGATTTTTCCATCCCTAGAAGTTTACGCCGGTAGGGTGTGAATCTTTCACACTGGCACAGTATGTGAAGAAGACTTCCTTCTTCTTCACCACATCCTCTGCATATATCGGTCCCTGGGAGCCCTATCATCCAGAAGTGTTTGTTTAGCCCACAGTGTCCTGTAATGAGTCCTGTGGCTGCTCTGATGTCTACTCTGCTCATCCTAAGCATTTCTTCTGTTTTTTCTTTAGAGACCTTTGACAGGATAACCAAATAAGGTTGTAACTTTAACTATTTTGTGCGAATGTGTGGGCTTACAACTAAATAAATGAATAAATATTAACACGGTTTTTTTCAAATTAAACTCAAAAATGCTGGTTTATTAAATACAAGCGAAAATATTTTAAACTCATTTAATTTTTTAGGGCTATTCAAGTTTATTTCACATTAATAATTCAAGACATTATTTTAAATAAGCATTTTCACGTAATACCTCGCATCTTTTTTAAATAAATTTTGTTTCAATATATATTTTTGATACTTTTAAAGTCCTCCATAAAACAAATATCGTTTGTACCATATTATGCAACGGAGCGCGTTTGTTTCACAAAAAAACAGTTGACGGTTTGTTTGGAGATTTCAACGTTAGGTTAGACAACTTATTGTGTATAGTACACCATTTAATAAAACTTTTAGTGTATCTTTCATCGAGACGTATCCAACTTTTATTTTTACGTTATTAATAAAGTAATCATACGAAACTTCATTATGTTTGTAGCAAGATGTAACATAATATTTAAACACGTTAACAAAATGTCAGACCAATTATGCAAATAATACTGTTAAAAAAGATAATAAACCGCGAGAGACCTCTGACACGGTTAAGGATACAAACAAATAACCTTGTGACGTAACAAGTGCAAGAGATGCAAAACGAAATCAAAATCTCAACAAAAGTAACTCTGCTATAACTGTCAAGCGGTTACTTTCCGAACGCCGTTATATCCCGCCCGCGTATGTATGTTACTTGACCAAGCCGCAACGGTGAGGGAAATAATCCGAATTCCTTTCAAATTGTCTGTTTCACCATCCTCTGCACGTGCTTTAATAATTTCCTTGAATATTAACATCATAATTGTAGTAAAGTGATGCTACTTTGAATAACAATCAAGTAAAAACGTGATTGATTCATTTCTTAAGAATAAAATCTCCATAAACTTGTCGCTTCATTTGTAAACAATATCATTTATCTATGTAAATTATTGTTTTGTTTATTGTGTTCGTTTGTTTCAGTACCTTCGCATAATTGCTTTTGAAGGGATCTAAGGAATTTGTATTTTATAGTCTACGCTTGACGAGCAACATTAATGATTGTGCAATTATCACAGCTCTTAGTTATACTAACAATAAAAAATTAACAATAGTATTTTTCTTTCAAAACAATATTTTAACTAACTAATTTAAATGAAACCGCAATATTTATTAATCCAATTTACTGTACGCTACCAACCTAAGAAAAACATTTCTCTCGATCAACTTTAAAAATGTTATTTGTTAAAAACTGCAATTATTTGCAAATAAATTCTGTTCTTTAAAAAAAAAATTTACTATAATTATGAACACACTAAAATATAGTTTAAATATAGAAAAAACAAACTTTTCGTGATGATATTTGTCCCCTTAATCGTTCTGGAAAACAAATTGACTATACATACAATTAAACAAATTTTGTTTCAAAATTATCGATAAATTTGTTTTGTGTAATTATTAGTTTTAAGCAATTTAATTAAACAACAAAGTATTATTTACGCGAATGCGTAGTATATTGGAAGTATAGGTGATAGCACACATTTAAAAATGATGTTTGTAATGACGTTATAAGCATATGTTCAAATAATAAATTTAAATTGCTAAAAAAAAGTTTTTAATTTGTGGAAAAGTATGATCCTAATAAACTTGTCACACAATATTTTAGATGATAAAAAATGTCTACCATTCTATCTCTTGCTTTTACCAACCAATAAATTTAATTTTTCTGAGCAATAATAACATGACATTGTTTTTTAATTCTGGGTGGTAAACTGTTAATCAAAAATAACGAAATTCGTCAGGATGTATGAGCTTGCCTCTCGGTATCGGTGATTAACAACAACAAAAAAGAACTAATTTCAGACAAATAACCCTCTATATGGGATGCATTAAGGAAACTTTTAAGTAGTTAAAAAGAATTTAATATCTATTATATAAAAATTCAATTAAAAAAAAAAAAACAGATAATGCTATTACCTATTCTTTAAGTAAATAAAAAAGCAAATTTCATAAAAATAAATAATTCAGAAACATAATCTTCAGATCTTACAACAAGGTTGAAATACTGCAGAAAAAAATCGTAATATTAAAATATTTTATACACTTATGAAGATTAATAAAAACTTGTAGGTACATACATATATCTCAAACTAATTGATTAATGCCAGTAAATAAATATAAAACATAAATTTTGTAATTTCTTAACAACCAAAATTAATAAATTGTAGATAAATATTTAAAAACTATCCAACAAATTTTTGCCAACCCATTATAATTAATAATATTTTTTGCGAACAAAAAAGTTTAAAAACTTATTTTATTAAGAAGATGATTTTATCTGTAAGTATTCTCAACTATTTATGCAACTAAAGGTTGGTTACGTAAGATAAATGTTTTAAACAAATGTGGAAAAACGGCTGGCAATTGTTTAACGTCCACACCTTTTGACAAATATCCACTTTTTCAACTATTTCCAAACATTATGTCACGACAACACCAAGTTTAGTTATGATACCACAAGTTCAACAAATTCATAAAAGTGTCAAAGACATTTAAGTTTTCAGGTTTGGTTTGAAAAAACTCGTAAACATCGAATAGATTAAATTTGTTTGAAGTCGCTTGTGGAATCTGTAGTTGCTTTTCTTCTGTTTCTATTATATAAAATGGTTGCTTTTGATAAACTACCTTCTTTTATCTTGTGAAGTGAAACAGAGCACGCTATTTCAATCAAAGGAGGCAAATTATGCCTTCATCAATGGGTTTAAAAGATCCTGACCGTTCTTTTGATATAGTTAAGCTATTTTACTTTCAGAAAATGCCGGTTCCGTTATGAAATGAATGCAGTTTTTTTAGTTTCTTTGATATTCACGATAATAAATTATCTTTTATTATGTACGGAAGTTTTATTTTTGGAGGCGTAATTATACAACCGATTTATTTATTTTTATGCAGCACAGTCTACTAATAACTTGATTATTTTATTTTGGTACTCAATCATAGTAAAATGACATAGCCTTAAAGACAAACATAAAAAAAAACAAAATTTTATTTATTAGCTCATGTATAAAACTGTTGATGAAATCTGCCATATGCCCTATCCTTCTTAATAAGGAAAGCTTTATGGATAGGCTACTTCTAACATTATATGATTTTTTTAAATGCATCTGAAGTATGCAAAAATTAAATTGAAGTGAAAATAACATGTAATATGCTGGCAATTGGTGCTTTTTAAGGAATTTAAGTGACAATTAATTATTAGGTAATCCTTAATTTTACAATAAAAACACAATTTTTAAATTGTACAAATAAAATTTAAACTTACCGACCAAACTATTTGTAAAAAAAAAATTGTTAACAATAGTTGTGATAGACTTAAATATTGTACTAATTATGACTCATTTAAGAACATATTGTGCAAATCATTATTAGTATTATCGTTTTTTTTTGCACTATTTTCTTTTGTTTAAGTCTGTCAAGGACATGGTTTAGTCACAACAAAATTACATATATTATATAATAAACAAACAATATACAACAACGCAAATATGCAAATTGGATCAATTTTTTTTCTAAATCTCTATAATTACAGTGA
Organism: Elmis aenea; assembly: GCA_947652605.1. Classification (NCBI taxonomy): domain Eukaryota; kingdom Metazoa; phylum Arthropoda; class Insecta; order Coleoptera; family Elmidae; genus Elmis; species Elmis aenea. The sequence goes on from OX393581.1 coordinate 34,134,456, forward strand.
ACTTGGCTTTAACAATGCGATCATTAACAACGCGTTATTCATAGCGTAAGTAATTAAACGTAAAATTATCCTTTAAATAAGTTTTTATTGTGCTGAAGAATCAATTAATGAAAAAACATACAAAAATTCCTAAAACCCATTGTGTGAAACCTGCGAACTTGAAGAGTTGTTACAAGAAGTTGCCGGTAATAAAACAAGTGCTAACAGCAAAGAAGGAACAGTTGCGCAACAAGAGTGAGTGCAATGGCGAGGACTCTGGCCAGGGCCACGGATTCAACGACCTCCGATTGCCTAGTGAACCAAACCCGTTCCTCGTCCCCGTCCCCAACCTCCTAGACGGTTCTTATATAGTGTCTTCCAGTTCCAGGTACGGAGTTTTTGATTTTATGTAAGAACACCGATCCAAAGTAATTGGCAATATTTGGAAAATATAGAATATTCAAAATACTATCGCCACAGCTAAAACTTCCAGCCCTATAACTGTGGATGGCGCCCTTCTTAAACTTTTTTAACCCCATCCCCTTTTCATAAGGAAAAATACTAAACGACCTAGTAGTTTCATAAAATTTATGTATTATAGGATATGGATTAATTACAGGAATGCGGTAAAAATACCCACCAAATTTCATAAAAAGTTTATAATAGTGATAACCATTATAACGTACGCATGCAAAAGTCCTAGCGTTTTTTAAAACAAAATGTTTGTTAATAATTAACAAACATTTTGTTTTTAATTATTAATTAATAACACAAACTTGCATCAATAATCGAAGTATTTTTTCTCACATGCTTTCACCTTGCGTAACTTTTCCGGTAGTATTTGAATCACACAATGCACGGTAAAATTCAAGTTTGGAGTTTTTGATGAAATAATTCACTTAATCCAAATTAACAAATTTGTTTCCCGCGAGTGCTGCATTGAACTGATTAGATGAAAATCGGAAGAGGTCAAGTCCGGTAAATAAGTCGCGTGATAGAGAACTTCCCGTCTCAACTCCATAACGGTTTGTTGAGTCGATATTGCTACGTGTGGTCGAGCGTTCTTTTGCTTCTGCTGCCGTTTTATTCAGGTTGTAAAGAACGAGCAAGCAGTTTCTGATGGGGATATTATTGGTCGACATGGTATATGGAAATTTAACACAATTAAACACCAACTTAATAACAAGCATCGCATCGGTAGGTACTTTTAAATTAAAAAAAAAAAAGCCATTCACATGACAGGACATCCGAGAGGTGGCGGTGGGAACTTTTGCATACACTTATTATTTTATATATAAGTTGAAAAAAATGTAATACTTCATAATAAATAAAAACGCACTTTATGTTTTTTTTAAATGTTCTTCACAGGGGATTGGAGCAGTCCAATTTTTTAATTGCTCCGTTTCAGCCTCGCTCAGGCATCAAAATGCCTGCTCCAGCTCCGCTCCATGCTTGTTAAAATTTGAAAAAAAAGTCGTTGATTAAAAAAATTGTTTTGAAAACAAAGTTTTAATTTTATCGGATATGTAGAAGTTGGTCAAAAATAACAATATTTGACACTAACAAAGAAGTGAAGTTAAATAAATGTTTGAAAAAAAAAATTATTGATCTTTAAACGATGGAAAAAAAAGTCGTTTTTTTTATAAATTGCACATAATAAACTTGAGCAGTGGAGCAATCAAAATTATTTGCCCCGGACTCCCCTCCTGCTTCGAGCAAAAACCCATTGCTACACTGCTCCGTGCTCCAGATTTGTGCTCCGCTCCAAACCCCTGGTTCTTTAAACGTTTAAACCCTAGTTTAAGAAGCTCTTCGCTAGTAAAAAGTATAAAAGAGCATTAAAAAAGTCTGTTGGCACATAATAAGAATAAATTAAATCACAGAAAAATAATTTGCACCATTCTCGGACTTCTTTGACTGTCTCTTTATCTTCCTGTCTGTTTGTCTGTCTGTCAGTTCTCTTATAACTCGAGAACCCCTAAACCAATCTAAATGAAATTTTTACAGGACAAATTAGGTCATTCATTTTAATCAAAATAAAATAAGTAAATAGTTGTTGCGTATACAGCAGTAAGAATAATACTAAAAAGTTTTCAGTTACCTTGCATTTATCGTATAAGCAAGTGTAAAAAGTCATTAAATTAGGTTTTAAAAAAATCACTAAAGATAAATATTTGACTCCAGAAAATATTGCAGACACTCCTTATTGCACCCTTTTTATATTATTATAATTCATAAATAACGTTCACTTAAATGAATGTATAATTTATTTTAATTCAGGATATCCTACAACCATAATAACACTGTAGAGATAAGTAAACACGAGTTCTAATTGTTCTGAATCATCTTACTACACCTCATGTATGTGGTGAATGTAAAAAACAATTGATTACAGCTGCTTGATATAGCGCGTAATCATTTAACATATTCTCCAAGAACAGATGCATCATTAGGGTGCAGTTAAATAAATATGTACTCTGTGTGGAAAATAAACATCTAGTGAACGTATTTAAGTCTCTATTTAAATTACATCGTTGTTGTTTTTTTAAATTTTGATTCATTAATAAAGAGTATTATCGATATTTAAAAATATATCTGATTAAATTAAATTAACTTTGAGGAAGGTGCTTTTTTTGCAATGAAATAATTAAAAAATCTCTCATACCGAATTTTAACATAATAAATTTTTAACTAACAGTTTCTTAATTATTTTACAAAACAATCACTTTAAAACAGTAAAATATACCTACTTCAACATAATAATGCTTATTAATTGTAAAAACGAAGATATTGATGAAATCTAGTAAATTTTATAGACATTTTGTAATCAGAATACTGATCTAGACTTCTAACAGTTCTAACACACATTTTAAAATTTTTAATATTGTTACGAAAGCAATAACCCAATAATTACTGCTTTTTCAATTATTTAAGTTAAAAATATTAAAAACCGCGAATGATTAAAAGCAAATTACCAAAAGTCGAAAATTGAATTATGTTCGATAACGACGCCAAGCCGGGTGATAGGCTGCCCGGAATGGATGATTTATAAATGCGAAATATCGAAAAAAGCTGCTTCTTCTTTCTTTATACTTCTAACACTCACCTGAAAATATACACTTAAACTTTTTAGTTACAAACATAATTTTTTCAAATAGGTACCAGGACGTTTTAATAAGTAACAGCAAACTGAATATTTTGAAATATATCATTCAATCAGCGATACAAATTATATATCGTCTTTCTACAAAATCATTCTCCTTTTCTATTACTTCTCACACCGTCGAGTGTCTTTATTTCATCAGAAATTAATGCCTTTGGTTGTGTCTCTAACCAGGAATGCACCGCTTCTTTGGCTCGTCATCACTCCCAAAAATCTTCGTCATCTCAAAGTATTCTTCATTGGTCCAAACATATGATAATCACAGAAAGCAAGATCAGGACTGTATGCAGGATGCTGTGAGATCTGAAATCTCAATCTTCAAATGGTGTCAAGCGTTGTGCAAAGGCCGTGTGAGGGCGTACGTTATCATGAAGGATAATAATGCCGTTAGAGAAGAATTGTCCTCTGCGATGGCTCAGTATTGCTAGCTTCAGCTCCTCTTCCAACGTTACACTACATCGGGCACTGATCACTGTTTCACCATTTTTCTGATTTCCTCCAAAATTGCTCCATTTAAATTTCAGAAGAGATTGAACTGGACCTTTCCAGCAGAGGGTTGAGACTTGAATGAAGAAGATCTATGCCGCAATTCTGAATACTGCCTCGCTTTGGAGCTTATAGTGATGCACCTAGGTTTCTTCCTTCTGCAGGAAGCATTGAAAAGGCTATGATACAGTAGTATTGACGGGGTCAAAAAAGTGGTGCATTCCTGGTTAAAGACACAACCAAAAGTATTAGTTTCTGATGGAAGGGTGTCAGAAGTGCATTGAAAAAAGGGATAAAAAAAGACATATAGTTTGTTGTTATCTTTTATAGAATAATGTATCTCAAAATATTTAATTTGCTGTTACTTTTCGCATCCTCGTATAGTACAAAACTCAATGTTAAAGTTTGAGTTTTGTACTATATATATACTAACTGTATGTTAAAGTTACAATCTATTGATCACCCGTCATTGAAACAATGGTAAGTCAAAATAGTTATTGACAAAATAATTATTGGTTGTTATGCAATACGATATTTAACTTTCCAAACTTAAGAAGATATGGATCTCTAACAGCATCCAATTATCGATAATCAATTTTTTGTACGAAACGATACCAAGCATACCAATCTAATAATCTCCTAAATGCAAAGTCACTAACGGATACGCCATGACACGACAAGAATTCACGAAATTATTCGTGTAGTATTTGATACGATTAACCACATTTAATTGACTTACATTAGAGGAAAAATCTAGGAATGTGTAATTAATTTTTTTACAGCTGCATGCAGGAAATGAAGCGAAATATTATTGGTGTGTCTAATACGTTTATTCGTTACAGTGAATGGATTGCATCGCAAAAGTAATACTGCAATGTGATCGTGCAATATTCTTGTCCTTGGTATTAAATTACACAATCAAAATTGAAAAAAAAAGACGAAGTGATATTTTCTGCCAACAAAGGTAAAGCTGTTTGAAAAATTCCACGAAAAGTGGATGATGGACAGGAATAATATTTATATGCCAATTTACTTAATTATGTAACACTAGGCTGACTGCAGAAATTGAAAAAAGCGCGATTTGCCATCACGTTTTAACCTTGATCAGTAACGAATACTGCGACCTTTTTATTCTATTTCAGTTGACACAAAGGGCTCGAATAAAATCAAAAAAAAGTTCATATTTGATAACTGTCTGCTTACGCACTTGTCTTAAATAACCTTCGTTAGTTTTAATTGTGACTTGTTAATGTACAATAGTTTTAAATGTTTAAAACACTACTTTCTGTAACACATAATATTTTGTGACAAAAAATAATTTCGCTATAATTTATACCTCATTTCAAGTTTTTTACTGCAGCTTTTAGCAAATGCTAAACAACAACCAGGGTTAGCAACGGACCAGGTTTGTGTTTCTTTTGTTTTTTATTTTAAGCCAACTTCACATATTTAACTTGATAAAGTGACTGAATGGAGGAAGAGTTATAAAGTTGTTGAACATTCTGATAATAATTGTTTAAGTACGTTTTTAAATCATATTGCTTATAATTTAGGAAGCAGACCAATTGTTAAGTAAACGTTACGTGTAAGAATATGAAAAATAAATTATTAATAGTAACTCATTTTCTTTAATCTTATTTATGTATAGGAACAGATCTTTATTGTAATATTCGTTAAGAAGACAATAAATAATAATTTAAAAAAATTAATGATACCGAAGAATAAACCTATAGAACAAGTAAACAATATTGAATTTCTGGGCTACCACATTGTATTATACAAGGACGTTGAAATTGAAAAGAAAATTGAAAAATATAATTATATAGGTAAATGGAACAATTAAAAGAACACTGAAGAAAACATATCAGAAAAACAATATAGGTTTTTTCCAACAAGCGATTTAAAACCAATCCATGTATAAATACATGAAATGGTTAATTCGCATGCGAGAACTATGTGCTAATAAATGTATTGGCCAGTATTAGCCGTTGTTGGAACGCTTTTACAACTGGTCTAACTGTAAATGACATTGGTGTCTATTGGGTTCATAAAAATGAGCGCATCGCAAGGGTGCACCTTAAGAATTCGGTACTAAATAGGATGTAGGGCGATGCATAGCTACCAGAGCTCACGATAGTTATGAACGGCGCAAGCGTATAAAAATCCCAGCAAGAGTTCGTCCCTTCGTTCACGGACAGTTTTGATCGTCCGCAAACCGGTACATAAATATTGATTTGAGAGTTGATGGAACGAATGACTGACCGTCCGGTGAACTGTCCTGTTTACAGGAAATATTGTGTCGTTACTCGTTAGTAAAGAAAACTATTATGCACTTGATTAAGAAATAAAAACTTTGTTTTTAGACCTTAATTTCTCTTTCATATTAAAATATTTAATTACTGATTGGTACCCCTAATACTTTGTAGGTTTATAAGCGAGCTCCCCACGTTAAGCATTGAATTTGGGACGCCCTGTATATTTGAATGTAATGTTCCTCGTATACCTACTTAAACTAATGGTAGAATATAAAACAGTTTAGTGTAATGAGTTAAAAATATATTTAATGTTACAATTTTTGCAGTCTGTAACTCCTAAGGCTGCATAATTTAGCATGCATTTGAGCAACTACAAAACATTATCCTAAATATATAAAATTCCAGTACACAATTTTGCTTTTTATATGCAAAGTTTTTTTAACATTCGGTCGACGCACCAAAGGGTCAAATTTAATTACCGAAACGAATTTTACGACAAAGCAGTCACAGCACCTGATCACTTCCTCGTTTACTGAAAATTCAGTCGTTTAATTGTTAAACATTATTTTAGTTAATTTCGAATGTCCTCCCAGTGGCCGTTTAATTTTACAAGTTGATAGCTACCGTGGCAATGAATTTATTTAAAAAATAATGAGGTCAATACTATTTGGTATAATTATAAAAACATTTAAGATGTAAAACTATTATTTATATAGTTAATATGATGTAATACGTAAATACCGTTAGCTAGGATAGCCAGATGTTTTAAAATAAAACCACATTTGATATGGTGGAGGGCATAACATCAAAAGTATTTGATTTAATAAAGCTATTAAGTCAGCATTGCAGATAGTGAAAAGAGACTACCAAACAAGATAAATTGTATATGGAAATCAAAACTGAAAGGAAAATGGTATGAAAAATAACACAAAGAAGATTAAAAGAATGATGACAGCTTTTGAGTTTGAGCCAAGAAACAATAAAAATTGGTGGAGGGAACATCGAACAAGTGACACATTTTAAATAATAAGGAATAACAATAAAAAAACAAGAAAAAGATTTATCAAAAGGACCAAGAAAACAGTTTAAACAAAACACACGTCGAGACAAAAATTTACTAAAAACATAAAAATGTTGGAGAAAAAGAAACTGACAATATTAAAAACAGTTTATAGACCTATTATGGCAACGAGACATGAGTATTCAAAGACCGAAGGAAAGTAAAAATAAAATGTCCAAGGATAGTACAAGGAATAAGGAAGAATTATACAATACGAAACACAAAAATGCATACAGGAAGATCTAAGAATTGAGTCAGTACTAAAAACTGTTGAAGAAAAGCCACTAAGCTGCTGGGGACATGCATATACAACTAATGGAACAGACAAAATTAGCTCGGAGATTATGGAAGGCTAGGATAGCAATGAAAAGAATTAAAGAGAATTTATTTTAGTGCTTAATGTTTTATGATAAATAAAATTATCTATTTTATAGAGCAACTCAGCGAAGCTTTTAGTTGTTTAAAGTTAAACGCTGGCTATGGCAAAAGAAATATAATTAGCCAATATTTAAAATACTACAAATCTCTAAACAAGCTTAATAATTAAAAATCACTTAACTTTTTTTAAAGAATTTTTGTCAAAATGCAATACAAATGTTAATTAAGCTTATTTATATTGGTAAAAAAATCACATAAACAATCAAACCAATTATACCTATCCCTGTTGCGATGCTTGATAAAAAATTCTTATAAAGGAAATAGTTGTAGATAGTTTAAATGCATTACCTACAAATTGACGAATTTCATTTGTTTAAAAATCTCTTCAATTTTAATTACATTTCCATTGATAGTTACCGTATAATTTTTAAGATTTGATCGTTTTTTGTTATGTTAAATAGACTGTTTGCTATAATTTGAATAAACTTTGAACTGATTTTTCTCGAAAATTTTCTTATGTATGCATACTTTTTTAATACATGGTCGGATTCAGAATTAAATTCTTTATCCGAATCAACAACAAAATGTATACTATGTACAGTAGCCTATCGCGGATTTGACATACGTCATCGTAGAGATAACAAATGCACATCATTTAATAGAGTATTTGTCGCCGTTTCCAAAAATATAAGGTTTGTTGGGGTTATTTTCAATAATTAACAAGTTATAGGGGTGCGACAGTCAAACTGAATCACCCGGTATATAGTTTATTTCAAATAAGATTACCCACAGCGGATTAAGATGAGATTAAACTAAAGGAAAAATACACAATCTCCATTTCTTTCTTTAAATATTATTTGTACCTATTTACAATTCACTCTGCACCAAAGTCGTAAACTCGTAATCTAATTAAAGTCTATAGCAAGCAGTCAACATTCGATTTCTAATCAAATGTTCAATAAGATTTTTCCTAAAAAAGTAGTGTTCTTAGGTATTATAGATAAACAAAAAGAAAAACAGTTTAGAAGCTATGGTATAGGTACGATGTACGATTATGATTTTAAGCGTTAGGCCATACAAAACGTGTAAGGTTTATAATACAAGATTGTTGGTGGTTCTAAGTGCTTAAGCCGATATGGGTAATCTTATCCGAGACAATCTTTGTTAATACTGTAAAAAAAATTAGATTTTTAAATTTTCAGTAATTTTTTGTTCGAAAATTTTCTTATGTAAGGTGTCATTTTTTTTTTACTGTAATTAATATCAGAAAAACATTAGGGATACCGTTTAAAATTATGTCGTTATGATGTTCTTACTCGAAAGCAATTAAAGATCAAGAATCGAGTCTAATAAAAAAATGTGTGTTCTTAAAAAATAAAATGGACGTTCCCGAAGGTCCGTCACCTTGGCAGCACCACTTTCTCCAATCATAATAAAACTTATGCCATAATTTTGTGCTAATTTTGTGCTATTTTGTGCCGTAAAAATAAAATTTTGTGCCAACTCCAGAAAAAAGTTATAAACAATTTTCACTAGAGGTTGCTAAGGTGACGCGTAAGCACCACCTTGTCTGAATTAAAATTTGTTTATGCCATAATTTTGTGCTAATTTTGTGCTATTTTGTGCCGTAAAAATAAAATTTTGTGCCAACTCCATAACGAAGTTATAAACAATTTTCACCCGGTGCTGCTAAGGTGACGCGTAAGCACCACCTTGTCTGAATTAAAATTTGTTTATGCCATAATTTTGTGCTAATTTTGTGCTATTTTGTGCCGTAAAAATAAAATTTTGTGCCAACTCCATAACGAAGTTATAAACAATTTTTACCCGGTGCTGCTAAGGTGACGCGTAAGCACCACCTTGTCTGAACTAAAATTTGTTTATGCCATAATTTTGTGCTAATTTTGTGCTATTTTGTGCCGTAAAAATAAAATTTTGTGCCAACTCCATTACGAAGTTATAAACAATTTTCACCCGGTGCTGCCAAGGTGACACGTAAGCACCATCTTAGGTATCTAAATTAAATTAATTGTTATAATGTTGTACCTACTCTTTATTGTTAACTCCAGAACGAAGTTATAAACAATTGTTTAATTGCAGAACAAAAATTATGATATTTTATTGTTATTGTCAGTAAGTTTTAAATTGTTTAATAATTGTATAAATATTTAATAACGTTCTACAGTGCAAAACTATACGAGTCAACTATACAAGACAATAATCTGTGACATACCCCACTGGTAATATACGAGTAATTAGATGCTTATTACCTTAGATCTAGTTTTTTATCTACGGTAAGCGGCTTATTTGATGTTTGGGCTCGTGATCGTCAAATCTTTGTGGAGGACTACTTCACGTCGTTTTGCGTAAAACTCTAGGTTTAGATCAGCTGTTAAGGGTGTAGAAAGTAAATAAAACAACACGCGTTATGTATAAAATGGTATTTATTGTGAATTCTTGTTACCATTAATGTTTCATTTATACTTTACTTCCTTTGTCAATCAAAAATGCAAATACGTTTCAGAAGCAAGGTTATAGTAACTTATCAATATTTTTTGATAGATTTATGGCAAAAGCTTAAAGTAAACGTTTGGGAATAATACGTTAAGCACGCATTTACAACACATACTCTATATCTTGTGATTAACACAATAAATGATTATTATTTAACTGTGCAGTGTGCAGATGTTACAAATCAACAAATTATATTTGCTAAAAAAAGTGTAATTCTTAAACTAAAAATACTGCAGTAAAAAATACTCTATTACATTGTCCACTAGACAAATATTAATTTCAGTCAAATAATAACACCCGTATAGTTTTCTAAGTAAGATTAAATTATCTACAACAATATGTAACAAATACAGGCTTTTTTATTTAAACACTTTATTTATGGTTAAAATGTTGCTTAATGGACTAAACAAAACAAACGCCACAACGATAGATTGATGGAAAAAACTAAAAGTAAACGATTTTCTCTCGTTGCTTTCAAGATCAAGCGTAAGCCCCATCCTTTCTAAATTAAATTAGTTGTTATAATGTTGTACTCTTTTTTAACTCCAGAACGATGTTATAAACAATTGTTTAATTGTAGGACAAAAATTATGATATTTTTAGTTAATATTTTATTGTCATTGCAAGTAAGTTATAAATTCTTTAATAATTTTATAAATATGAAATAACATTTTACAATGCAAAACTATACGAGACAACTATACAAGACAATTTTTAATACAATAAACATGTGTAAAAAAGCAAATAATCAACAAATAATGGTTTTAAAAAAATGACCGTATAGTTTTCTAAGTAGGATTAAATTATCTACAACAATATGTAACAAATACAGGGATTTTTATTTAAAAACTTCATTTATGTTTAAAATGTTGCTTAATGGACTAAAAAAACTTAACGCCAAAACGATTGATTTTTGATGTGATGAACATCATACATTTTTGATAAACCATTTCTTTTAGAATCAAAAATTAAAGTTCATGCAGCGTATTGTATTTAAAGTAAAAAGTTATGGAACTCAAACTCTCCGACAAATGTTGTTGCTAAATATTCATTTTAATTTTTTAAACCAGATATAAAGGAAATACACAATAGGTGGACATCCTGTAAAATTTGAGATTATACTTTTATATTAGGTATATAATATGATAGGTACTGATGTAGAGCCTTTCTGGGAGAGTTTGTATACAGGGTGTCACAGTTATCGTGAACAGCATGGAGATTTCGTACACGGTATGAGATACAGAGTTAGTTAAATGGGCCAAAATGATTTGTGAATAAAGAGCAACTATTATGTGAAAATAATCTTAAAAAAGAAAGTGTTTGTACTATTCATAAAAAAGCATGTTATAATTTAGATACAATAGTAATGGAAATTAAAAAATCATAAATTATTATGCAATGTAACAAATATCTTAAATTATTTTTGTGTATTTAATTAAGTACAGATGGTTATGGTTATGGTTAAGTGATGTTTTGTTTTGTTGTTCAATGGTTATTTGATTAAACTTAATAAATACAATATTATTGTAATAACTTACGTAGTTTTAGAGAATTGCCTTTTTAATGGTGTCACAGACAACTACAACTCGTATTTAAAATAAAAAGTTTATGTTAAAATAATAAAAACAAATGAAGATAGGTAAAAACTAATAACAAATTTCAAATCTACGCTAAAAAGTGTCCTTATAATGTTAAAAAATATTTTGAGTATGATTTCAAATAAGCATTTTATTTCCGCAGAATAGTTGTTCTTTAATCACAGATAGTTTTGTTTTGGCCCAGTTAACCAACTCTGTATCTCTTACCGTTTACGAGATCACCATGCTGTTCACGATAACTGTAACAGCCTGTATACAAACTCACCCTGAAAGAGCTCTACATCAGTACCTTTCATATTATAATATAATATAAAAGTATGATCTTAAATTTTAAACCTATTGTGTATTTCCTTTATGTCTTTTGTTTGAAAAATTAAAAAGAATATTTAGCAACAACATTTGTTGGAGAGTTTATGTAGATATAAACATTAAATGTAAAAAATATAATAAATATTTGTAAGAAACAATATTGATAATAATAGTAATATTAAAAATATAATAATAATGACAATAATAATTCCAATATTATTAATAATTCAAAAAAAAAACATTTAAAAAATAAAAAATAATAATAATAAAAAGACAACTCATAATCATTTTAATAATAATAATATAGTAATAGTGAAATAATAATAATAGTAAAAATAATAATAATAATAATAATAGTAATAGTAATAACAAAAACAATATAACAATACTAAAAATACTTATACCAAAAATTGCAGAATCTTCTGTTAACTTTTACCCATGACAAATATTGTAACATTATTTGGTCCCTGATAGGGTGGTGACGGGTTTATAAGCTATAAACTAATAAGGGTATCATGATTTCAGTATCTGCACGTAACACCTCTACTTTGTCGTTCATGTCGTCATACTTTTCCCATAGGTTTGCCAGTCTCCGACAGCAAACAAAATAATGACCGATTCCTGCTTTGTGTAAAGGCGGAATGAAAGCTATTGCGGACCGTAAATGGTACGAAATTCCCTTTAAAATTATAATTTTTGGAATGTCCTTTAGTGTGCACTTCAAAGGAATTTCGTAACCATCGGCATCAAAATTATTTGTGTTTATATCAATAAACATTATTTTATTGTATTGCGTTTGCAGGGACACTTCTTTTGCACACTGTTTGCACCTTACATTTTTTTTATTGCAGTCTATGCTGCTTTGCAACGCTGATATACCTGCCTTAGTTAAAAAAGCAGCTGAAGGTAATATCAAAGGAAATGAATTGTTATACGCGGTGTCACAATTTTTATTTTTTTATTTAAGGGCCCATAAGAATTCAGTAAGACACGAATACTCTGTTAATTAATTAAAGAAATTTTGGATTACTTTGAATAATACCTGTATATTTGTTATAGTAGTTCAGAAATGATAGATTTTGCAAGTTTAGGGTGGGAGAAAATAGCGGAACAAACACGTGACCTTTCTTTTTCCTTTTTTCCAAAACTTTGGGCGAGTTATCGCTGTCAGAGCTACTCCAGATATTAGTCCTCCTGGTGAATCTGTTTGGAAGCTCCTTGGCGAGTATTTGCTTTGAGGGTGTTCCGGCGGCTTACCTCCTATTCTGACCTAGTGCATTCGCTTTTTGAGCGAGTTATCGCTAGCAGAAGGCGAAGGCACACTAGGTTGGTCCTTCCCGGTTCTGTCATAGAAGTCTAACCTGGGCAAGAGATCGCTGTCAGGTATGATCCGTAGGATCATCATTTCCACCATATTACACACAAACATCGATACACTCAACCTCAACCATGCTACGTCGCATTTTCAACAATATCTGAATGATAATCTGTTCAAAGTATGAAATATATAAATGGTACCTAACAAGAATTCACAATAAATACCATTTTATACATAACGCGTGTTGTTTTATTTACTTTCTACACCCTTAACAGCTGATCTAAACCTAGAGTTCTACGCAAAACGACGTGAAGTAGTCCTTCACAAAGATTTGACGATCACGAGCCCAAACAACAAATAAGCCGCTTACCGTAGATAAAAAAAAACTAGATCTAAGGTAATAAGCATCTAATTACTCGTATATTACCAGTGGGGGGTTATGTCACAGATTATTATCTTGTATAGTTGACTCGTATAGTTTTACATTGTAGAATGTTATTAAATATTTATACAATTATTAAACAATTTAAAACTTACTGACAATAACAATAAAATATCATAATTTTGGTTCTGCAATTGAACAATTGTTTATAACTTCGTTCTGGAGTTAACAATAAAGAGTAGGTACAACATTATAACAATTAATTTAATTTAGATACCTAAGATTGTGCTTACGCGTCACCTAGGCAGCACCGGGTGAAAATTGTTTATGACTTCTTTATGGAATTGGCACAAAATTGTATTTTTACGGCACAAAATAGCACAAAATTAGCACAAAATTATGGCATAAACAAATTTTAGTTCAGACAAGGTGGTGCTTACGCGTCACCTTAGCAGCACCGGGTGAAAATTGTTTATAACTTCGTTATGGAGTTGGCACAAAATTTTATATTTACGGCACAAAATAGCACAAAATTAGCACAAAATTATGGCATAAACAAATTTTAATTCAGACAAAGTGGTGCTTACGCGTCACCTTAGCAGCACCGGGTGAAAATTGTTTATAACTTCGTTATGGAGTTGGCACAAAATTTTATTTTTACGGCACAAAATAGCACAAAATTAGCACAAAATTATGGCATAAACAAATTTTAATTCAGACAAGGTGGTGCTTACGCGTCACCTTAGCAACCTCTAGTGAAAATTGTTTATAACTTTTTTCTGAAGTTGGCACAAAATTTTATTTTTACGGCACAAAATAGCACAAAATTAGCACAAAATTATGGCATAAGTTTTATTATGATTGAAGAAAGTGGTGCTGCTAAGGTGACGGACCTCGTTCCCGAAGATTTTTTCGCAAAAAATATTGTTTCAATTATAATGAAATTATTCCATAATTTTGCCGCGCATTGTATATAGAATTATAGAAACTTTGGTAGAGTTATCAGTATTTTAAAATTGACTGAATTACAAACCCTTAAATATATCAAAACAAAAAACAATGGACCACTTTTATAATAAACGGTCAAAATTTTGCAGTGTTTAAAGCATGTACGTATCAAATGCAGGGTTGGGCAAAATTTGATATTTAAAAAAAAATCAAAATCAATGATTTAAATTTAAAAAATTTAAAATATCACGAATTTTTGATTTTTTTAATTTTTTTTAGGAAACTTGATTATTTTCCCTTTTTACAAATAATTTATTCATTATTCATCCTGCATTATATCTTCTATACAGCTTGATTCAAAAAGTATCAACAAATGAAAAAGTTTTTTATTAAAAATTTCTCAGAAACTTTTATTCCTAATAAAAGATTGTGGACGACCCAAACTAATTAAAAGATGGAAAAAAAATCACAAAAATGTATACGACACAAGATTTTAGCGATTTCAGAAATATTCCCAAGAGTAAAGGGGATTAATTTTAGGAGTTACAAAAAAAATCACCAGGAAGATTGTTTAGAATTCAAAAATACGACCAAAGGTTATTTATGACGTTAAAACTTTTATTTTAAGAATTTTAAAAAGTTCCAAAAATGTTTAGAATTTAAAAATTTTACTTAATATAAATTATCTTAATTTTTTTTTAACACTTAAAATTAGGGCACTTTCATCTTGCGAATATTTCTTAAATCGCTAAAACTTGTGTGTCGTACAAATTTTTATCGAGCCTTTTTTAAACTTAAATTAACCTTTATTCCATGCACCAACTTTTCTCAGCAATAAAATTTTCCGATTAATCGATAATAAAAAACTGATCTATTAGTTGCAAACTTTTTGAATGTTGACACTACTATAAAATTCAAAAATGAAATTTTAACGTCAAATTTCGTATTGTCATATTTTTTATTTCTAAACAATTTTTCCCACGATATTTTTGTTTGTAAGTCTTAAAATAGGGGCACTTTACTTTTGCGAATATTTTTGAAATAGTTAAAATCTAGTGTCATATAAAATTTTTATCTTAAAAATTAATTTTAGGTCATGCATCAACTTTTATCAAGAACAAAAAAGATGAGGCTATAGACCCTAAAATTTAAAATTATTGTGAAAATTTACAAAGTAAATTTACCGGAATGCGTCTCTAAAATGAAAATTCCTGTAGAAACTTTATTTCTCCCTTATCTATAAGAAGCCAATAGGCAATATTTCCTGCGTATTTTACTAGCAATTGCATAAGCGAATGGAAGTAAACATGCATTTAATTTATATGTGACGTTAATTGGTGAAAAAACAATGTTTGATTAAAATCATAATTTTAATTTAAAAAATCAATTGATTTAAATTTGGCCAACCCTGATCAAATGTGTTTAATACAATGCGGATGTTTAGGTCATCCTGAATTTTTTTAAACTAAGTTATACCAAGTCCGTCTCTGCGTATACCGTGGGAGGCCTGCGACCGACTGTCCCAAGGCGCATTACATCACACAGTCGAAATAAGACTCGCGCTTATGTACGCGTGGTAGGAGGAGAACCGTCCGTGTATATTGAACTTTTCCATTGCCAATGTTACTTTTCAACCTACTTGTAATTCTTAGAACAACTATTGTTATTAACAATAATACTATAGCGCAAAAAATGTATATGGTCATGCTACATAATGGTACGTCTCTAACGTGGGCGATACATAATTAATTTAAACAACGCACAATTCCAACAAAAATAACAACAAATTGAAAACGAGCGTCCGACGAGAATTCAAAAACACGAAATTATCGTGGTTTGATTACCACACAATTGCGACGAAATATTTCCTATTAAAAACACGAAGTAGGTTCTTCACATGGATACCGTTACCTCTGCGAAAGAAAAAGGAATTATGAAGTTGTTTTGCCATGCGAGAATACCTACACGATTCACACTTACTTTATGGCTTCGAAATGTTAAGTATAAACAATACAGCGCTATTTACCATACGTATGCATATGAAATACCTATTACGTATGTAATAATTATAATTAACTTTAAATTACAAGTTTTTTACGCTACTTTTAACAATATCTCATTGAATGTGTAGCATTAACTTGATAAATAACTTTATCCTGAAAGGTAATGACAATGTACTTGCATCATGGTTGAAGTATTTTACGAACACACCCACATTATCGTGTGACAGTCAGATGGTATCTGAAGTTTCGCTGCTGAAACAGGCAGTAAAAGTGATTTGATATGAAATTTCATGACCAACTGATCAGTGATGTCCTTCATTATAATAAAATACAGTAAATCGTTGTCTGATATATCCACTCAAAGATGTTGTTTTTTCTTAATCCAAGGCACAATTCATTTTTTCAGTGCTTGTCCTGCAAACCGGCCCTTTATAAAAGTGTCGTAAGATTTCGTATATGGTGAATATGTTTCAGTAATTCCTTAATTATTTTAAAAATAGTTTTAAAGGCTAATTTAGATTTCAGTTCCAGCATGGGAATCTTACCTATTGCAACATATACAGGGTGTTTCCTAAATATTGCGAAAAAAATTGGAAGGTGATTCCTTTTCGAAAATTAAGGGGGGTCTTTCATAAAAAACTATTTCCTTAGACGTCTTCTTTACACCCCCCTAAAGGAGAGCGATTAAATTCGGTTTTTATTTTATTTCTCAAATTTGGATATATGCAGGAGAATTATATTACGTAGATCTTTTATACTTATTAAAAGGTTTCCCATAGTAATATTTTGAATCATCTCTCATCTTCACAGAGGGCTGAAAAGTGCGACCCCTCTTGGTTTTTTATTCAGAACTTTTTGGTGGGTTAAAATTTTGCAATTAAAGATAAGTATTTTTTTAAAAGCTTTGTTTCTTTAGAATTTTTTTTATTCTTTAGTTTTTCTCGTAAAACCTACAGTTTTTGAGTAAAAAATAAACTAAATAAACATGAACAATCAAATATTCCAATATAAAACGAATCATTTTGGCGGTTACCATGGTTTGTTTATGTTTATGTTGGGTAGAAGTGACGGGTGTAATTCATTTTGACGTTTACGCGGCGACAACGCTAAAATGGCCGTCAACGAAGATAAACAAACCATGGCAATCACCAAATTGATTCGTTTAATATTGAAATATTTGATGGTTCATGTTTATTTAGTTTATTTTTTACTCAAAAACTGTAGGTTTTACGAGAAAAACTAAAGAATAAAAAAAGTTTCTAAATAAAGCAAGCTTTCAAATAAAAATATTTTAACCTACCATAAAGTTCTGATAAAAAAAAATCAACAGGGGTCGCACTTTTCAGCCGCTTGTGAAGGTGAAGATTGAAAATACAACTATGCGAAACCTTTCAATAAACATAAAACAACTAGCAAATCATTCTCCTACATCTATCCAAATTTGAGAAATAAAATAAAAACCTAATTTTATCGGTCCCCTTTAGGGGCGTGTAATTTCGAAAGGAGAAGTCTAAAGAAAAAATGTATACAGGGTGAGTCACGACGGACGCGTCAGAGTTTTATGGCGAAACGGTATATATTTTCCAATTTCTATCGCTGTTAGATTATGTAAATCAATAAGGGCTACATTTTAAAAATATTTTCAAACATACAGGGTGCTCCAAAAAAGAGTGGCATATCAAAGTTATACTTTTTCTTATGGAACACCCTGTATATTTTTACATTTTTGGATTCCTCTTTAAATTTAGTTCAAAAAACGTATGAGGTTATATGGGTCTAAAGTCAACCGTTCTCGTGAAAATTGCATTTTCATGAAAATACACTGTTTTCAAAAATTTTCAACATTTAAAAACTTTGAGAAGTCTGAAGAAATTCGCTTGGAGATAAGATTGACAATAGATTATGTAACACTTTGCACCACCTACATTTTTAAAATATTATACAGGGCGTTTTTTACGCTTGGTCAAACTTGTAAAACTTTAAACATCGATAACTCATTTTTTTTAAATACAACACCCTATATTTTTTTACACCGTCTTATAGGAAATTTAATTCTCTTTCGAAAATATTAATACTGTTTTTTACCTAAAATTGATATTTTCTGAGATATCGCGATTTTATTGTTAATTATTAGGGCAAAGTAATATTTTCGAGTAGGCTATGAAGGTAGGCAGCGGTAATTTGAAACAATTGAAAGAAAGAACAAGAAAGTCTTAGTTTTATCTTTTGCCTACGCATTTTTGACATTTTTTCTAATGAAGAGCAATCTTACGTTTAAATCGAGATTTCTTAACATTATTTATGCATTTATTTATTGGACCAGTATGATAAGATGATTACTAAATCCTATAAACCATTTTTTTGTTTGTTTATAATACGACACTCGGTTCTATCAAAATATCTTTGCTTAAATTCTGGTTCCACGCATTTTGCAAACATTGTGTTTTAAACAATGTGCACAATGTTTAATGTAAGTAAGTGTTTATGGTGTGTTAACTAAAATATAAATACCCAGCAAATATTTCAAATTGGGACCATAGTAACATTAATTGAACATTTATAAAAATATTTCTAGTGATATCTAAAATGTATGTAATAATAATTCAAAAACAAAATTTAACAGCCGATTACAATAAATGTTCAACATGCCGACCATCCTCTTGCATACACATTATGATCCTCTTTTCAAGTGAACGTCTTACATTACGCAACATATTAGGAGTGATTGTCTCAAAAGTTTTTGAATTATTATTACATACATTTTAGTTATCACTAGAAATATTTTTACAAATGTCCAATTAAAGTTACTACGGTCCCAATTTGAAATATTTGCTGTGTATTTATATTTTAGTTAACACACCATAAACACTTACTTACATTAAACATTGTGCACATTGTTTAAAACACAATGTTTGCAAAATGCGTGGAACCAGAATTTAAGCAAAGACATTTTGATAGAACCGAGTGTCGTATTATAAACAAACAAAAAAATGGTTTATAGGATTTAGTAATCATCTTATCATACTGGTCCAATAAATAAATGCATAATTAATTTTAAGAAATCTAGATTTTAACGTGAGATTGCTCTTCATTAGAAAAAATGTCAAAAATGCGTAGGCAAAAGATAAAACTAAGACTTTCTTGTTCTTTCTTTCAATTGTTTCAAATTACCGCTGCCTACCTTCATAGCCTTCTCGAAAATATTACTTTGCCCTAATATTTAACAATAAAATCGCGATATCTCAGAAAATATCAATTTTAGGTAAAAAACAGTATTAATATTTTCGAAAGAGAATTAAATTTCCTATAAGAGGGTGTAAAAAAATATAGGGTGTTGTATTTAAAAAAAATTAAGTATCGATGTTTAAAGTTTCACAAGTTTGACCAAGCGTAAAAAACGCCCTGTATAATATTTTAAAAATGTAGGTGGTGCAAAGTGTTACATAATCTATTGTCAATCTTATCTCCAAGCGAATTTTTTCAGACTTCTCAAAGTTTTTAAATGTTGAAAATTTTTGAAAACAGTGTATTTTCATGAAAATGCAATTTTCACGAGAACGGTTGACTTTAGACCCATATAACCTCATACATTTTTTGAACTAAATTTAAAGAGGAATCCAAAAATGTAAAAATATACAGGGTGTTCCATAAGAAAAAGTATAACTTTGATATGCCACTCTTTTTTGGAGCACCCTGTATGTTTGAAAATATTTTTAAAATGTAGCCCTTATTGATTTACATAATCTAACAGCGATAGAAATTGGAAAATATATACCGTTTTGCCATAAAACTCCGACGCGTCCGTCGTGACTCACCCTGTATATGAAAGACTCCTTAATTTTTCATAGGGAATCACCACCAAAATTTTTTCGCAATATTTAAGAAACACCTTGTATAGAAAATATGTATAAATTTAGGAAAACTTAAGCTATATAGGTATCAGGTTGTTTAATAATTCGAAGAAAAATTTGAAGTCCGTGTTCTGAACGGCATGTGTAAAAACTAATTTTTTTTTAAACATGTGGAAACGTTTTTAAAGTAACTTATTGGGCCACATATGCTAGTTATCATCATTTTTGTACATCTGGCTTTTTCCTTATGACTGCAAACATAATTTTTTTTTAAAGCAATTTCTGCTATTTACACCTCCAGTCGAATTCCTTTTTTGAATCCGTCGATGTATGACACGTGGTATTTTACTATCATGTTCATCATTGACTTTGCAATATTGTGTTGGACAACAGCCACTATCATGCAAGCGTTATTAGTTTGACGTTACCATGAAAACCAATCCAGAAAACTAGGGCTGTTTAAAATTAATGTATTCACTTTTAATCGTAAACTGATGAGATTTTCAAATGAAGAAAACTGCGATATGTTGTGAATTTTGTATTTAGCGACTATAGTTATCGGGCGGAATATTAATGGGAGAAAAATTCTTAAGCATCACCCGATTCGGCCCAAATTTTTTTGTGAAATGTTCTTACACCTTTCAAAATTGTTCCTAAATCAAACTTTTCTGTTTTCCGAGTTTTCGCGAATATCTTTTAAGTATTTTAAATGTTTTTACATCTTTATGGGTAAGAGTACTTTTCGTCATGTACACTGAAAATTTCCAATGTAAAATTCCAGCACGAATCATAGGCAATTATTTTACTCTTGTTTCGTACCATAAAATTATATAAGTTTGTACCTAATTCTACAAATGCTATTGTAAATGTACAACAGCTAAGTGTAATATTACACACATTTTTCACTAGTAAATATACATACTTAATAGTGTAAATTCTTCAGGTATTTTTACATGAAACTGTAAATATCTTTTGTAAAATGTGTTTAATTTTAGTCAATAGCTAATAGTTAAAAACATAATTAAGATGAGTTAAAAGTTTGGCTTTTAAAAGTTTTTCTGTTGCATCGGTCGATTAATTTAAGACTATTCAACAAAATAAAAAATGCCGAATTTTACACTAAGTAAAACAGAAAATCTATTAGCAAATATTTCCAGTACCTATACTTTTTCTTTTGAAATATATTGTAATTTTAAAAATAGCTTGATTTATTTATATCTATGTAAATATATTTCTAATGGCAATGAGGAGTGCTTTTGAACTACACCTAAACTATTAGATAACTACCTATGCACGGTTTCACAGAGCTAGTGTAAAAAAATATTTTATGCGTTTATCTTTACCGATTTTGGACATTTTGGTAGCTAAAAATAATTGTAATCAAACGAAATAGAAGAGGATGTGGAGTAGATAATAATTTTTCAATATTTTAACCACTTTTTTTACAAAAAAAAATTAAGCATTAAAAAATTATACCAAATTTTTCTGGTGCCTCTCTTAATCTTTTTTTATACCCACCCACTAATACATGCGTACACACGCACACTCACCAACATGCAAACGTGCGTGCATACATGCATATAAATTAAGGTTCGTCTGCTACCGACGCATTGAGGTCTCCAAAAAACACTTTGATTTTTAGAAGTTACACTTATTAAAAAATCTGAAGCTTACCGATTTTATATTTTTAAGGACACCAAAATCAAACATTATTTAATACTGTATATTTTTATCATATTACATACAGGATGTCCCGGAGATAATAACCATTTACAAAATCTTATTTCTTTTTAAAATTATTTTGGGTAAAAGTTGTTGAATTTTTTAAGTACAATATAAGGTTTAGCGTATTTATTTTGATATTTGGGTTCAAAAGTCGAAACAAATAAAATTCATCAAAAAGTTCCTATGAAGCTATAGAGTGCCGTGAATTTAAACAATATTGAAACAAATGAATATTTTTATTTTACACTGCGTAAGAAACTATAACTTTTTCCCCAAAAACATTTTTGTATCCTCAAGTAGGTACAACAGGGTAATTAACGATTTAAAAAAATGCCCATTTTGATTTTTGTTGATTATCTAGCGTGCCATGAAACTTTTTTAAAACATTAAAGCATCACTGAATAGGTCATAGAAAGGGGAACATTTTGTCTACTATAAACTTCTTTGTAGCTCTTATCGTTTACGAGATCCCAGTAGTGGTCCTTCTATGCGGACCACCCTGTACCTATATATTTTTTCTGAAGCACCTGGAAAAACAATGTGTACCTTCAATAATATTTGTTTCATAATCAAATTTAGTGTTATTGTTATAAATAAATTAAAACAATTTTGTTAACCGCAATTTTTTTTAATAGCATTATTACCTTCTGTGGTTTATTCTGCAATGTTTATGATATGCGAAATATGTTATGTCACACAGTCTATGAGTTTTATCTAATAACAAAACTGGTTTACTGGAATGTGAAAAGTGCATGTTAATGCTTATTTCTGTTCATTTTTTTTATCTATTTTGCGATAATAATATATTAACGTTGTTGCTTGGCAAAATACCACGTTAATTTAATCAAAAATATTATAGGGAATGCAAACTGATTACAATTTTAACGTTAAGTTAAAAATTTAACATGCTTTACTGCTATTTTATTTGATTTTTGTTAAAAGCTCTGCTTGTTGATGTTAATATAAATACGACATAATTTGTAGATTCACGTTATTTAAGCATTGTAATTTATTCCAGATAATTTGATAATAAGTCGTCTTCGCTCAACATTAAATATTTTAGTGGTACGTCTAAAAAAGTGGTTGTAATAATTTTTTATTTATAATAATTATTATTTCGCAAGTTATCGGAATAAAACGTGTTTAAAATTCGAAGCCTATCATAGGTAGTTTTTACATCAGCAGATTATACTCATAAATGTTTATTAAACATGACTAAAGTTTAAAATCCCTCATAGTGACTTCATGATGCTTTAATTTTTGAAATATTATTCAAAGTTTATTTTGGCATTTTATAAAGTGTAGAAGACCGTGCATTTCAAATGAGGAGACAGATAATTGTAACTGCAACAACAACAAAATTGAGAATCAAAAAATATATTTCAAAAAAAAGCAAACACTGCTTTTTTACATATAAACATAATAATGTTTAAATGTTAAAAAGTGTTAATACTTAATACATAGAAACGTTAATGAAACAAAAACCATGAGCTTAATAATCAATAACTTTTGTGAGCTTGTTCTACGGAACAATTTTTTACAGTTGAGCTAAATTTCGAAATACCTTTTTTCTTCTTTGTCTAAAGATTCCAAACTCCGATAAGGCTTTAAAAAGTAATGGAAACGTGTTTACCAAATAAATTATTTAGAAAAACAGTATAAACTTATTAAATGCATAAGCAGGCTTTCGGCAAGGAAGATCCTGCATTCAGAATGTTTTTATTTTTAACAAATAATTTAGCTGCGAAAAGAATTCAACTGAGAAACACCAGGTATGATAGTTCAAGATATAATTAACATACAACTTTATATATTTTATTATATATGTTACCGGCAATGTGTGAAATCCGGCATTGTATAGAATGCCTAGGAATTATATAGAATGCCTAAAGTTTGTAGGCAAAGAATGAAATGCTTTATATTTCACACATTTCCTAGGCATTCTATACAATGCCGAAGAGCGAGCCTGCAAAGTATAGAATACCCGGCCATTCCTGTTGATTCTTTGCTCGGCGGTCGGTGGCGTGGCGATAGCAATGTCGTAGGCATAATGTGAAATCCGAAATTTTATAAAATACATAGACATTTTGTAAAAAGTCGCCAAAACGAGTAGACTATGTTTTTGTCTTAACCTCATACCTTTGTTTTCAGACAAAAAAAAGCTTTAACCAACCTTTAATCTGGCCCTCATTCATTTGGTCAGTAATAGAGAGTCAGGTTAAAGGTTGGTTAAAGTTTTTAAGTAAATAAATTATGAAAATGAAACTAATTATAATAGTTTTTGACACTGCCTGGAGTATACTTGTCCTTATGTATAATACCTAGGCAATATATTAAATGCCTAGGAAAAGTATGTAAAATAATCACGAAAATCAGATATTTTCTACTTTGTCTAAAAACTTCAGGCATTCTATATAATTCCTAGGCATTCTATACAATACCTGCATTTCACACCTTGTCGGTAACATATATGTATAACAAAATTATGGAACATAATAAAGAAGAGAGGATCTTAAAGACAATCAAAGTAAATTAGTCTAAAAAAAACAAGTGAATCTGCGTAAATACAGGAAAAGGGTTGACATCTGAAATTCAAGTAACTAAGAAGTTCAACAAGGTTGTTAATATACCACCGACGTTGCTTCATATCAATAAAAACAACCTTAAAAGAAAATTTAAAAAAAAACAACTGCAGCAGTATTATTAAGCAGGGACTAAAAACGAAAAAAAATCCGTTCGTTTCTGTTTGGAACGAAAATGAAATATATCGTTTACGTTCTTTTCGTTCTAACCGAAAAAATTCTTGTTTCGTTTTCGTGAACCGAAATAATAACGGTTAAAACCGGTTTTACAATATTTTTTTGTCGTCAAAAAATCAATTTTTTTTTTCAAGTCACTACAACCCTCTATAAATACGATAACAATATTTGCGTCTCAACTAAAATATAAACGATGACGATGGGGTTTGATGCTCTCGGAGAGCATATTTTAGACTGGCGAACCATCGCCATATTAAATTTACCAAATCGTTAAACACATTAACATTTAACCATTTTATTAAGTTTAACACCAGTAAGGTGCAAAAACACAACGTGATTAGGTTAAATTGTACACACGATCTTTATCTAAAAATATGAAAATATAGCAAGTGCTGTTTTAAATTTGTTTTAGTACTAAAAATCTATGCATTTGAATTAAATAAGATCCTGCTGTAATTATTTAAAAAGACAAAAGAATGAATTCAAGTGGATAATTTACTAAATGTTATAAATAAAAAAGATATTTAAAAAAACTTAGGTATATTAACTTGAAATATACTCTAACTTTATAGTTTGTACATACCATACAATATACATTTTCACATTCCGTTAAATCTTACTAGCAACACATCTTCCAATAAATCTTATTTTACATTAGTCCTTTTCGAAGAAAAAATAAATTTTACTATTATTATGTCTAAACGCAAATAAAACATACACATTGATAATGTATATTCAATCAAGTGTATATTCTATATTGATGATCTAAAAAACAAATTAGAAATAGAGAATAACTGTACCGTTAATTGCGTTACACGAAACTGCAGGTATAAACAATAAAGTTGTTAATACATATTCACGTAAATATACGGAGAAAAGTGAAGCTCACTTATTTCAAGTGAGATTTTTTACTGCCTCATGGAGTCTCCCCAGCACAGACGGTAAATTCGCGTTTGTGTTTAACAAATAAAATTGAAATAGCGACAAAACCGGTTTTGGAAAATATTTATTTCGTTTTCGTTCTTGAACGAAAAATAATAATATCGTTTTCGGTTTCGTTTTCGTTCTTAAAAAAATTTCGGTTAATTTCGTTTAACGTTTTCGTTTTCGTTCCGTTCTCAGTCCCTGTTATTAAGTCATTAAGTCGACAACAATTACTAAATACAAATGCTTTTTGCAAATGACAAGGTGATCGTACTAGATACCGAAGACAAACTCCAAATGATATTTTACACGCTACACAAATTGAGTTAAACATATAATTTTAAAAAGTTTTGACGATATCTTCAACGTTTTGATTATTAAATCTTTGAACTGTTATTCTCCTTCCAAAGACAATATTATTTTTAAATCGACACCTAGTCCAAGTAAATGTGGTTAAATCAAATAGGCGTCAAAAACTAAAAATACAAAGAGGACGAAAAAATTGAAGTTCTGAGAAACAGTTGGTTTACTGGATAAACCATACCGGCACATAATTAATATATGTGCATACGAAAATAGCAATAAATAAGTCACGAATTTCGAGCGTACTTTATTTTTTCAGTACTGTAAACTTGCAGATGTGTTTTGTATTAATAATTTATTTTTGCTGCAAGAAACTCTTTTCTTCTTATTTACATCTCTAACTGTGTTTATTAAGATCCATCATTTATTGCGATAACATCAACCGTTATTTTTTATCGGCGTTTTATTAATGCCGTCCACACGCCAAAACATTGCTTTTTTAAAAAGAAAATATGTTGCACACTCTGCCATATGTTGCTATAAAATAATAAACTATCCTATCCCACTTCCACAAGAATTCTTTAGCCATTCTAATCGTTCCAGTCGATACATGCGTTATCACCTATAAATCAGGCATTTTATATATGTAACTGTCTTTGACTAAATTTAAACAAACTTCTGTTCGATTGTATGTATTGTATTGGTAATAAAAAAAGAGTCATAAATACTTAAGGAATTAATTGCGACAATTTAATTTTTATTAATGCCACATGGACTTTTGTTCGAAGAATTTCTTGTTTGCTTGTTAACTGTTTTTTGAACTCATCATTTTGGTGAACTATTACGTTTTTATTTTCATGGGCAAGAAGGTTGAATAACTATTCACGAAACATACCATATAAAAAGGCAAACCATGATAATTGCCGCACAATAGCAACATACAATAATTGATGTTTGCACATAATTTTCTCAACGATGTCAGCAATGCCTTGACTATAATGTGGAATATTTTGAGTACTTCAGATACATCAGTTAAATATTTAAAATGCAATGTTTTTCTTTCTAGTTTTTTGTTCTAGCATTTACAGTTAATTAAGTGCATAAATAAAAACAGATATTATTAACAACCACATATATAAAAATTTTTAGAATACCCTACATATTATGAATTATATAATGTCTGTTTTTTGTTGCAGCATTCCAATATGTATTGCAAATTAGAAAATAAGTGCGAAACAGTTTGCATAAAAAGTTTCTACAAAGGTTAAGGTCAAAGCTACTGCACTTATATACTGCTATACATGCAGATAAAAGGTCAATTTATTAACTTAACAATAAAACAGTACACACTGTTAAATGTTATAAAATTCAGAATATTATTAGAATTACATATGATAATTCAATTAGCCAAATAATAAAGTAAACGTAATTTAAAGTACCAACACTGCATTTCTTCAAAAATGACAGAGCTAACGTTCGCAGACGACATGGTCTTAGTCGCGGAAACAGAAAAAAATCTGCAACATAATATAGAAACTCTAAACCTGGAATTGGAAAAAATTAATATGAAAATAAATACAGATAAAACTAAAACTATGATCGTTACAACAGAGAACAAAGGGCATAACTTCACTTTAAATGGGCTTAGGTTGGATCAGGTAGAAAGCTATAAATATTTAGAAGTGATCATAGAGAAAAATGGAGGAATGGACAAGGAAATAAGCGAAAGGACAGGAAATGTGGGAAGAATATTTAACAGTTTAAGAACAACATTTCTTGGAAATAGAGAAGTCCCAAAACGAACAAAAGTTAAAGTGGTCAAAAAGGTAGTAACTCCGGCACTTTTATACGGAAGTGAAACGTGGACATAAAAAAAATAGTAGCCGAGTGAATGCAGCAGAAATGGGATTTCTAAGAACAATCCAAGAAATAACCAAAAAAATATAGAATCAGAAACGAAACATAATAGAGAACAATTAAAGATAAAATCAGTTGAAACAAAAATACAAGAAAGACAGCTGGGATGGTTGGGTCGCATTTATAGGATGAACGAAGAAAGGTTAACCAGAAAAGTCTATGAAGCAAGATCACAGGGAAAAAACAAAAGAGGTAGATAGAGAAAAACCTGGCAATACGAAGTTAAAAAAGCAGCAACGGATAGAAATATCAAATGAAAAGACAAAAAAGTTAGCACAAGACAAAAAAACATGGAAAAAGTCAGCACAACACAACTCAACAGTCGTAGGGGAAGTTGGGGTAAGATGACTAGGTTAACAAGAAAATTAAGTTTTGGCAAAGAGAAAAATGATATAATTAAATAAAAATGACGAATACATACATTGGTGAATTACCTTTGAATTCCCTATGATTTTAAACTAAACAGCGCTTCCAATATTACAATAAAAAAACATAAACAAAAAATGTAATTTTAGTCATCTTACCCCATAGTGCGGGTAAGATGACGAACATAATGGGGTACATACATAAAACACAAATAAATTGTCCTTGGCCATCATAAGTGCTGCAGTCTTCATGGCACCACTCTTGACATTTGCAACACTGAATCCAGTCTGTCGCTGGTGGTTCTGTATAAGGTTTGTGGCAGATTAGACAATAATAGGATAAAGATTCAGTTGTTTGAGAAGATATAGCAGTTTTTTCATTAGGCCCATTTCCTCCCTTCTGTTTTGCTAACCTGTCTTTCTCTTCTAATTGATTTTTTATGGGAGTGCCAGTAATTACGCTCGCTGAGAGTTTTTTTATTATTTTGAACAGGACGATTAATAGTTGGCAAGGGTCTGATTTTCCACAGTGAGGTGTCAGATTTCGACTTTGAGCAGCTAGGGCTTGTTCCTTTGGAGGTAAATAGTTTGCCCTTTACAATCCTTGATGATGAAGAAGGTTCAGGTTCTCCATCATTTTTTACAGGCGTAAACAAAGCATAGCTTTTCATTTGCTTCAACGGAATATTGCCATCTGAAGAAAAGTCTGAATCATCTGAGTTTTCATCAGGAATCTCCCTACCAATGTTACCATTAGTATCTCCATCAATGTTACCATTGATATGGTCAGAAACATTCAGCAGCAGCAGCTGCATTGCAGGATGTAGATCCTTCTTCAATGTCGTGCATAGCAGCTATCATTGCGCCTTGAGACCACTGACCACGATTGGTCTTTTTTTTTGTAGGTTCTTGGCATTGATGTTCTGGATGTAATAAAATTTTATTACCAAAAACAGTGCTTACTGGTTGCTGGGGCAAGATGACGAATCGTTATCTTACCCCTGTCATCTTACCCCACTACATATTAAAAATGTTTTTCTAATTTACATAAAAAACTACAAAAATATTTATAAAATTTAAACAGAATACCAATACTATCACAGGTAATGTACAACCTACAGCAAAATTCAATTTGTTTTTACCCGAGTTTTCCAAAAAAACACTAAACACCGGCAATAAATATTGTAACCGAACATGTAATGACAAACAATTGCTTTTAACGGAAGAAATTTGAACTATATTAAAATCTTATCAGCTAATATTAACTTCGTCTACTAACCTCCAGATGGTAGTGAAAATTTTGAATTTGAGTTTTTGATGGATTGCCTGTAAAAATCGTTCGTCATCTTACCCCAACTTCCCCTACACCTAACAGTAGAAGGACTCATGACTAAATAAAAATAATAATAAAACTGCATTTATTAAATAACAAACTATTTTTAAATGATATAACAATTCACTGTTTACTGGTTATGGATTATTGTAAAATCTTTCTTTTTGTAAAATATAAGGGGTAATGACGTAAAAAATAAATCGATAAGGCAGGCATAGTTATTAGGGATTCAACCAAAAATTTTAGACTGGTTACATTGTGACTGGCGTTAATTACTCGTATTTATCTTTAAAATTTATTTTATATATTTTTCAGAAAAACAAAAGCGAATATACTTTGATGGATCTTTTATATTTGTATGGCATGTTGGATAATTTTGCTTATCCCGGGATTTCGGTAAGAAATCAGACTTCTTCCCGTAATGTCCCGGAATCCCGAGATGTCATGAATTAGGTCAGTGTTTTGGAATAAAAAACCTGCATAAGGAATCGTCTTGAGAGCTTCTAGAAGCAAAAACACATGATTTTTATCAACAAAATTTTATTTTTACGCTGTTTTGCATCACACCACCACGGCAAGTAAACGTATTTTGATAATATAAGTTTCGTCACGAAGACCGGACTTCTTTACACATACAGCAGATGTACACAATATATTATTATAAAGCACACTATTTTAAAATGAGAATAAAGTTGTGTCATAATTAATTGTTGTAAAGGCATGTAAAATAAATTCCGATAAGGTGTTATAAAATTTAAAATATCTTAATACAAAGTAAACGAAAATAATATTTTTCAAATACTCCGGGATTTCCCAGGACATTAAGATTTTCCCGGAAATTATAAAGTAGGATCAAATGGACCGGAATCCCAGGAGAGAAACTCTAAATGACTATCGATTGAATTTTGAGCACACTCGGACTAACTTAGTTGAGAATCAATCAGTGAGAAACATCTAGGCATTATTGTTTGTTTTTGCTTCTTTATATGTAATAAATACTCTTGAGTTGTGTACCATGCAAAAAAATAATTCACGGGTGTCCAAAAATCTTTAAAAAAACGATCATGAGCTACAATCAAACGAAGCATAAGCATTTAAGTAATAAGTACTCCTTGCTCCAACAAGCAAGCTAATTTACAGGGCGATTCGTCACTTAAACCATTTAAACTACACGCACACACACATTTTTGAACAATTTTAATACACTGCAAGTTATTTCTTGTTTAATAAATGTGAATCAACTTCTTTTAGCACACTTTTGTAAAGTGAACCATATTCTGTTAACAAAGTGTTTGGAATTATTTTATCTATATTGATATAATATATATTCTGAGCATATCATTGAAAATGGATAATTTTATATTTACATCCAAGATAAACATCAAACCTACAGATCACGAATACTAGCTCTGAAAAGTAAATCGCTAACTAGACGGGTAAAAATCGCCTCAAAAGTTATTTTTAATTAAATTAAGTCAAGAAAATTGTGGAACGAACAGAAATTTTTTTGTGTATTTTGCTTGAAGTCTTATCCCATGCAGTTTCACAGCTTTATTTTGGTCCGTTGGCAGGAGAAAAGTAACATGAATCAACCAAATATTTAAAATAACGTATTAAACCTTTAAATTTTTGAGAATTTTTCAGTTTTTATTTGACTTCCTTATCGACCGTTTAAAGTTTCCTTGTCCCTAATTGCTTTCCTTTACCAAACGCTATATAACAAATTCAGCAGTACCGTTAGCCAAATTATAAAAGAAGCGAATGTAAGTGAATCACTCCAAAACTTTTAGGCAGGTTGTTTTTAGAGGCTTCCCAACAATTTTAATGAGGAAATCCGTTCGTTTTTCATACGAATTAATAAACAAAGATTACGGCATAGTTCAACGTACATTTTATGATCTTATTTAATAATTTGCTGTTGTTGGTTGGTGTGCCTACAGATCTAAGACTAATTTTATGGCATACAGCGCCAGATGCAGAATGGATGGGTTCCGCGCTAATGTTAGCGGAACCCATTAGCACATAGTAACGGTAACACTCACACGTCACTGGCCGGGCTCGCCATTCCGTCAGGTGCATTGAACCTGCCTCCCTTCTCTGGGTTCCCCAGGCCCCCCAACCTCCACAACTACACGGCCAAGGTCCCATAGGTGACTTTTGCAACAAATATGCGCATCGCGAATTGGTCACTGTCACACAGCGTACATGTGACAAGACTGTTGTTTTTGATCTTTCGGGGTATATTAAGGCGCAATGTAATAAATCAGGAGAAATGTGGGTCACTGCTTACGTAGATACGAAATTATGCACTTCGGATTGTTTATAAGACGAAGTGCTGGGCACTTTTTTATACATGTAAAACTTACATTCAATTATAATGCATCCGAATTGAAATTTCGATGTTATCGCGGCATTAAAACGTACAAACAACTTAACAAACGTTGCAAAATACAGTTTTGACCGCTTTGAGGGTTACAAGTCATTAGGTTACTGGTACCTCGCCCAGCAGGTACATATGTAACTAAGTAGTCCTTAACCATATTATTTATTATAACAGTCGATATTTAAAATGTTTTCGCTTGAATTTATTTTAAAAAAGGTAGTTTTTTTTTTAAATATATGGAAATAATAATGTCGCTTTAGTTAAATCAAAAAGACATTTTTATTTTTAAAATAACAATGAATTGATCATTCTATAACAAAATTAGTCATTCTATTTCCTGGGTAGTTTCTTTAGTGTTTTGTTGTGCCACTGCCTAAAAACCGAAATAAGAAATAAATAATTTATCTGTTAAATATTAATTACTCACGTTATAAGAACAAAAATTAATACGTTATGACAACTTAAGCAATTTTCAAAATCCCAAATTTCCAATTCTATGAAACACGTGTCGATTAGTATTCGCTGTGGTCAAATATTTGTATGAAGGTGAGATTCGTAAAATAATAGTTAACTTACATAAAAAGATCCATAGAATGAAAATAAAATTTAATAATATTATAATCAAAACCATTCAGTTAACTAACTATTAAATTTTAATATACAGGGTGTCCCAATTATACACCGCCAAAAAGTAGGTGCATTTTTCTGAGTGAAAATGATGACCATTTGTCAAATATTTTGTTATCCGAAAATCAGGGATGGAAAACGTAACGTAACGATACCCAATAACGTTATAATAACGATTCAACTATAATTTTTTATACAATAACGTAACGATATTTTTATAACGTTATATAACGTTATAATAACCGATAACGTTTCGTTAAAAGTTATTTTGTATCGTTATTCTCTATAAATTAAATTCTTATATGGCGACCGTTTTATTTTCTGAAGATATAATATTTTGTTTGTATTTTAGAAATTAAAATGAAAATAAAATATCTCAACCTCAACGTAATTTTGTAGGTACTATTTTTTAAATTTACATTTACAGATCCCAAAAATAATTTCAGAGTTACAAATAAAAATTATTTTTATACAGCATGTTTCTTAAATAATGTGAAAAAATTCGGGAGGTGATACTTAATCGAAAATTAAGAGGGGTCTTTCATATTTTGTTTTTCTTTAAGGTCTCCTTTCGGAGTTACACCCCCCTAAAGGGGATCGGTAAAATTGGGTTTTTATTTTATTTCCCAAATTTGGATAAATGTGGGAGATTTATACATACTTATAAAAAGGTTTCCCATAGTAATATTTTTAATCATCTCCCACCTTCACAGGGGGCTGAAAAGTGCGACCCCTGTTGGTTTTTTTATCAGGACTTTTTGGTGGGTTGAAATCTAGTAATTTTAAATTTTCTTTAAAAACTTGATTTATTTAGAAGTTTTTTTTATTATTTAACTGTTCTCATTAAACCTACAGTTTTTGAGTAAAAAATTATATGAATGAACATAACTATCAAATATTCCAATATAAAACGATATTGGATAGAAGTGACGGGTGTAATTCGTTTTGACGCTTACGCGGCGACAACGCTAAAACGCCCGTCAATTCTACCCAATATGAACATAAACATCATATTCACTTATTTAATTGTTTACTCAAAACTGTAAGAATTACGAGAAAAACTAAAGAATAAAAAAAGGTTCTAAATAAATCAAACTAACAAAAATTTTTTTTTGCAAAATTCCAAAACACCAAAAAATTCTGATTAAAAAACCAACAGGGGTCGCACTTATCAGCCCCCTATGAAGGTGGAAGATGATTGAAAATAATACTATGGGAAACCTTTTAATAAGTATAAAACATCTACCAAATATCATTCTCCCACATTTATCTAAACTTGAGAAATAAAATAATAAACTAATTTTATCGCTCCCCTTTAGGGGGGTGTAACTCCGAAAGGAGACGTCTAAGAAAAAATTGTTATATAAAAGACCCCACTTTATTGTCAATAAGGAATCACCTTCCGAATTTTTTCGCTTATTTAAGAAACACCCTGTATATCATAATTTATGTAACGTTATGTAACATAACAATTCATTTTTTTAACGTTATTTATAACGTTATGTAACGAAAACAAATAATAAATAACTTTATACAATAACGTAACGATTTAAAACGTTATTCCATCCCTGCCGAAAATGCTTCCTTTCAAAGTTAGAGACCTCCAAAGTTGCAAAAAAAAAAATCAAAAAATCGATTACGTTCTAGCCGTTTAAGCTAGAGCTATCAAACTTGGCCGAAATGTTTAGGTGTTTCCCATTGACTTTGTGGGATAATTACAAAGAAAACACGTAATTGGAAGTATGATTTATAGTAAGGTCATCCGCTTACCATCTTCAGAATTTTTTCAAGCATGACATTAGCCAACTAAGTTTAGTAAAAAAAATATTTGAGGTGTATAAAGAGTTTGTCGATGCATCTTTAGCGCTAATTTTCTCGAAAACGCCTACGTTTACAGCAAAAAACAAAGAAGGACGAATTTTTTCCTCCTAAGTCGTACTTTCTTATGGACGAATAACATTTTCAATTTTATTCCAGAGAAAAAAATTCTGAAGATGGTAAGCGGATGACCTGACTATAAATCATACTTCCAATTACGTGTTTTCTTTGTAATTATCCCACAAAGTCAATGGGAAACACCTAAACATTTCGGCCAAGTTTGATAGCTCTAGCTTAAACGGCTAGGATGTAATCGATTTTTAGATTTTTTTTTCTTGCCACTTTGGAGGTCTCTAACTTTGAAAGGAAGCATTTTCGGATAACAAAATATTTGACGATTTTCACTCAGCAATATGCACCTACTTTTAGGCGGTGTATAACTGGGACACCTTGTATGCAGACAAAGTTAGTCTTTCCAAAATTATAAGGAAAGTAGTAAACAAACACAAATGATAAATAAAGAAAACATGTTGAACTTAGATTATTGCTGCGCATATATTTTTAAAATAATTTTGGATTATTCATAGGACACGTGACACTTCGTTATTCATATCCTATGATTTTATTTTTGATAAAACTAAAAAGTAAGTCAACTCTAGACTATGTCGATTTCTGACAAAAAAAAATAAAATTAACAACTGTGATGTGGATCACTTTTGTTTTAACAATTCTTTTGCTTAAACTACCAAAATGGACAATACAGAATAATCTTCAGTTTATAAAGGGTATCCCAACTTTGAGGCACAACGTAGTATTTCGCTTAAGTCGATTAGAATAAGAACAAGTTGCATAATTTTACATTAATTTGAGAAAATACATAACATAGCCTCCCCCGTTTGAGAGTTTTTTTTTTTTGTACAATCTTTATTTTACAAATGAAATCGAACAATTGGAAACACTTTTCTGCAGAAATTTATTATTTGCTCTACACGGACACATTTAAATAAATTTCGCACGTTTCGTTTATTTTGGACCATCATCAATTTTCTTGTATCCTGTGGGCGCCACACTAGATAATTATTTATAACATTAATATTGAATTGTGTTTTTTTTTAATTACTTCTGGTTCTTAATTTTTATTCGCTTAGTTATTACTTGCCTGAAATTTAAAAACAATTAAAAAGAAGTTAATTTTTTTTTCTTAAGTACTCTCTCAGTAAGGAAAGTATATGCTTCAGTTAAACCTCGTTACAACTCATAAAATACTTCTTACGTACTTAAAACATTATAAAGTCTTGATATAAAACCTCTTATTCATTTTACAGCCCAGTTTGTAAACATATTTGGTTATAAAACCTGATATGGAGTTAATCATTTTCAGAGAAAGGTATTAAACTGCAAAAAATAGCAGCAATCAGTGATTATCTAATATCATATAATAAATTAGTGGATAACGGGGCAACAAGTAGATGGAATGCGCAATCAAGCGAAAAGAGTCAGCTTGTTAATGGCAGAAAACAGTTTATGCCGCATCGAATGTGTCGTACACAACTAAAACTCGTCCGTCACATTGAGTGAAAAGTTCATAAAGCCAATGATCTGAGATGTCACTATCGTATTCTCCCATTTCCTTTCCGTATTAGCACTTATCTGTCGTATTTTTCCTTTACCATAGTTCCTCTCTATTTAGGTACAACTAGCCGCGTCGCTGTAGCAACTCCATATGCTCTCAGTTATGTTTTGTTACTAGAAGAATCTAATCAAATGTCTGTAACTACGTGTGCCATCTGTTTAACGCGCATAAGATATTTCTTACGCCTTTAAGCGTCGATTATGTTAATCATATTCGCATTTATATACAAAGATAGCAGATACAATCGCAAGTTTCGCAGCTGTTTTAATTATTTAAAAAGATGTACATATACGTGCAACTACAACAACTATGTAATTAACAATATTTTATGTAAATACTGAATACGTTAACTTCTATTATGTCCCTGTTAAAGCGGGTACCTGCATTTCAAACTATAAAATATAATAAGATATTTTTTTATGTAACAATACATAACGTATGGCTTTTAACAGTTACTGCCAAACAATAGGTTTACTTTATCGCTCTTTAAACAAACAGGTTGCTAAAGATAAAATATAAAAAATGACTAACGGTAACTTTAACAAACTTTTTTTAATCGTTATTTGGACAAAAATTAAAATTGTTTAGGAATAATCCTTAGAATAGCTAAAAATATTTTAAAGCTTGACGTGATAATATTAAAAATTTCAAGTTGGAAAATAAAATCTTACTAACACGACCAGGTTACCAATAAAATGTTTCCTTGGTGTAAGGACAACGGAAATAAGATGATAGTTTCTGAAGCGTTGATTACGTCGAAACAAAAACAAAAGTTTATATGGAAGACTAGACAAACATCCAGTTCCTAAAACTGCAAGGCTGATCAATCAAGATGAACGTTAATAATAAAACATACTTTTTTAAAGAGTGCTTTATTGAAAATTGAAAGAAACTATGCAATAACGAAAACATCTGGAACGATATTACGGCTATAACAACTTTGCGAATGAAAATCGATGGAATTATCTTCATGACAACGCTATGGTACAAAAACCGAAATGTTGGAAGATCTGCCAGAAAGTCAAAAATAGCAAACATTAGAGATGAGGAAATTAAAACGATAACAAGCAAAGTAAGGACTGTAGAAGAAATTCAAAAGAACTTGGTTGGTACGGGCATTTCAATAGGATAGGAGAAGAAAGAGTGATAAGACTACCCAAAATAGTTATGAACTGGAGAAAAGTAAAAAGACATAATCATGAACGTCCTAGAGAAACGCGGATACGAGGTGTAACAAAGACAATGTTTATAAATAATATAAGGGAGAATGGCATGACAGGACCCAATGGAAAAAAGTGACCAGAAATCGACGGCAATCGCTGTTTTTTTGAATGACATAGTGATGACTTAGTAACTTCAACGTATTTTATTGGATATTTTGGAACATAGTATTTCATTCCCTTTCTAACCGAATTTATTTTTATTGGTTGTGACCTTCTAATGCAGGCATGTGCACCTTCGACAAGACCGTGGGCCGGATAGTGAATTTGAAATACATCCGCGGGCCGGAACTTTTTTAAGGGCTCGTATTGAAGTACCTATGCAAAAAGCAACCTATCTTTATTTGTGTTTTTTTTATTCATTGAAAAGTCGTTACTATAAAACAGTTATAAAAACAGGTCGAAGGCGAAGCAATTTTCAGTAGATCGCTGCAACAAATTCAAAATTTGCCAAAGAAAAATAATTTTTGACTCCATGAAACCATCTGAGATAAAATCAGAACTTTTTTATTTGCCGATGCGCGCATTCTTTGCCAGTAAAATTTTGCAAATCTTTCGAAAATACGTCCAATAGTTGCGGAAAAAAACGCCAAAAGTGAGATTATTGTAAAACCAGTATTTTCCTCGGAGTTCGTTGTAAACGATAAACACCTCGGGTCACAAAAAATTCAATTACATTTCTGTTTTCTATCTGACATTTATCTTTCTAGTCTCGAAGTGTAGCCAGTTAAAGTAGGTAGCTTCTTCTGTTTTTAGTATCCTCTACAACACAGCCGCCCGAAAATGACGATTAAAAATAGTCGATTTGGCAGTCGTGTTGGTCGTGGAACTGTGTGGAACTGTGTGGAACTGTGTGGAAAAAAATTCTGATACGCGCATTCTTTGCAAATAAAACGGTGCAAAGTTTTAAATAAAAGGTCTAACGGTCTCGGAGAAAAACGCGAAAAACGAGACCTTTGTATAAGCGGTTTTTTCTCGGAGTTAATTCGAGAATTTGATGGGTAGCTCGTGACTACCATTCTGTATAAAAAGTCGATCACGACAACAAACTAGTTGGCCACCACTGGTATAAAACATTTAGAAAATAAGTATAACCACATTTTATAGAATTCATAAAACATTAAATACATAAATAAAAAATACTTTTCAGCCTTAGGTGGCTGGCGGGTCGAATTCAGTGATTTTTGGAAAACTTCATCATGCAGTATGAAGCAAAGTTAATATTCAAAATGTTGCTATGTCTTAGCACAGGGCTGTCCAACTAACGGCCTGCGGGCCATATCCGATCCGCTAAAGAACTCTTGTGGCTCCCAAACACCTCACAAAGAATCATTCAACTTAACCCTTAAGACAATAAGTACATAAAATTTTGTTTCACCTAATAAAATTATACTCAATAGTTTACTTTACTTTAGAGAGAAAATATAGCCCGCACTCATATAAAAGTTGGACAGACCTGACTTGGCAAATAAAATTTCGGTTATGTTGAAGGATATAAGACACTTTTAACGTTTTAACATAATCTTTTAAACTTTTTAACAAAATCAATTAACCGCAATATGGCATACGGAACAAAATAATTCTTATCATGATTTTTGTTTAGTTATGTTAAGAAAAAAACTACATTTTAGGAAAAAAATGCTTCACTGAAGTACCTACTGCATCTTAATGTATATTTAATTATTGTAATTGGTTTCAGGGCTAAAAAATATTTTTTAAATTATCTCAATCTTCTAATTATCCTTGCTTAAAAATGTTATGCAATGATAACGATAGTTTATATATTTCATACAACTACTTAGTCAAAATTTCTCACTGTTAGATCAGATAGCAACAAAAATGTTTAAACAAAAACACGGCTTCCAAGAATTACGGTACAATAAATTGCGGACTTCTGTGCTTTACCACGCTTGCAGTTCATTTCCGGTAAATAGAAACAAGAATCATGAGAACACGACCAGCTTTAACACAACTTCATAATATTCAAACGAGTTAATTGTGTGAACACGCTGTAACATGCGCATGGCTTAGTGTTTAACGAACTTGCGAATAATTCGAGCGGCTACACTTTTTAAATATTGTTGCTGCGGTCATTGTTACTTTAAGAAGAAGTAATGATACGAATATAACGCAGTCCTGCGAAATATATAAGTTACCTATGTCAATGTGTACCTAACTAAATCATATTCACACGAGTAGAACACGCTCGATAAGAAAATTTGCGAAGAATAATTTTTGAGCTTTCCCTGGCTCTAGAATTACTTCTTTTTTACACTTTTAATGACTGAAAAAAAAAGGCAGAAATTTGTTACTACGTTTTGCTTCTCCTGTTTGATTGGTGAATATAAAGAAAATTTAATTATACATATACAGGGTGTTTCTTAAGTATTGCCCGTCAATTCTACCCAACATAAAAATAAACAAACCACAAAAATTAATCGTTTTCTGATTTTGGAATATTTGATGGTTCATGTTTATTTATTTTATTTTTTACTTAAAAACTGTAGATTTTACAAGAAAAACAAAAAAAAAAAGTTTCTAAATAAATAAGGCTTTCAAAAAAAAAATATCACAAAATTTTAACCAACCAAAAAGTTCTGATAAAAAACCAAATGGGGTCGCATTTTTCAGCCCCCTTTGAAGGTGGGAGATGATTGAAAATATTACTATGGGAAACCTTTTAATAATGTATAAAACATCTACCAATTTTATCCAAATTTAAGAAATAAAATAAAAACCTAATTTTACCGCTCCCCTTTATGGGGGTGTAACTCCGAAAGGAGACGTCTAAGGAAAAAAATGTATATGAAAGACCCCCCTTAATTTTCGATGAGGAATCACCACTCGAATTATTTTTGCAATACTTAAGAAACACCCTGTATACTAAATTACAAAATCTCTATTGAAATAAAAATATCGTATTGTATTATATTCAAATTAAGATCAATATTTTGTAAAAGAATATCTTTTAAAAAATAATTTTACATACATTTAGTTTAACTCAAATCACTTTTTGATTGTTTTAATAAACCATGTCTTTAAATGCGCTTTTTCAGTTTCTATTTTGAAATTTATTTTTTTAATAATGTATTTGTAACACCATAGATTACTTCGAGTATCTCATTGGTGTGCGAGTTTCAAAATAGTTCTGATTCATTATTTCTTTAACCAAACAAAACTTTATTCAAACATTTTTACATGGTTTTTTAATGCTTACACCAAAAACGTAAATAAAATGGATTTAAAAGCATATTTTTATCTGTCCAAAAGTTATAGTTGTTAAATCTTCCTAAAATTAGAAATGAAAAATATTTAAATAATATTTAATTGATTAATGAATTTGGAAGCAAACACAGTTTCTTTTATTATTGCTTATAACTTATAACAGATAACATTCCAGCATGGGAATCTCGCTTAATATAAAAGATACAGGTTTGCTTAAATTAGATGAATTATTTCTAAGTATGAGAAGAGAAACCATCTATTTTTAAAAGTACAAAATGCCTTGTACTTTAAAAGTTATAGCAAAAAATATAAAAATGTTAAATTTTTTTTTTCTCTCACAACTTTTTTTTACTAACCATTAGATCAATTTTATTTGTACCTTATTAAGGTAATTTTTATGTAAAATGTAAGTGTTATTTCAGTTTTTTTTATCACCTTTCAATTTTTAGATTCTACCCAATTTCATTTTTCTTACAGACCGTCAAGTTGGCTTTGAGTAGTTAAATGAGCCTTTTTCCTCTTTCTAACGAGATAACTTGTCATCAAGTATCTGTTTAAATAAATAATTGGGAAAATCAAGACAAATCGTATTGAACCATTATTAAAGAAATCACTTGTCAAGCTATCTATGAAAAAAAAAACAATAAACGACCATTTAATTGTAAAATGAAAGAATCGTTTGTTGGTGGCATCATTTATTAGAATTTTATAATATTGTCTTGTAATGCAATAGTTATTCAACAGCAATTTAAAATACTTACAAATAATAAAAAATAAAAAATAAATTTACATTTGAGATGCTGCAATCTTTGCCAACTTGAGTTGCTGAAAGTGCAACCTGGGACACCCTATTTATTACTCTATATCTACAGGGTGGTCCACTTTTTTGTAGCAGGACTTTAACAGTCGATGCAAAAACTTATTTCAAAGCGAATATTCCAAATCAACATGGGTCCATAAAGGCTTCATTTTAAAGATACAGGGTGTTGAAATTTTCGAAAAAATATCGCTAATTTTTAATCGTTTCTCAACCAGATATATTTAAACCAAATTTAGTATGCTGAACCCCCACGACTCCGCGACTGGTTGCTTGTGGGGCTTGACATTCTCACCGAATGTGGTAACCTGTAAGGTGGTGCTGTATACCAAATTTGGTTTAAATATATCTACCGGTTTGGGAAACGGTTAAACATTATCGATATTTTTAAAATGAAGTTTTTATGGACCCATGTTGATATGAAATATTCGCTTTAAAATAAGTTTTTGTATCGACTGTTCAAGTCCTGCTACAAAAAAGTGGACCACTCTGTATCATAAAAACGAACAAAAAAAGCAGAAGTTTATTATGGTGAACGATTAAAAAATACAAAATGATGAATAAATTATTGATTTTTCAGAATATTTGATAGCGTAATTGAGATCTTTTTAAAAGCCTATTGCGAAAAGTGTATTATTTTAAGTCTAAACAAAGTTTTTACGTACCTAATGATAAATGTAGCTAGATACATAAAACTTATTTAAGACTGTTTCCTTTTTGAATTACATATATTTATATTGTCGTAAAATAAGAAAAAAAAACTTATTGAGATTGTATAATAAAAATGATTTTATTTTGCCAATAGCTCACAGCTCGAGTAATCCGATAAAAAAAAACAAAGTTTTAAAATTGTCGCTTACGATTGTAACAAACCTCACAAAAAAATTTTAAACATCGCTAATTTCTATGAGATGACGAAGTTCAAGTTTTATCAAATTATTTTTATGCATAAAACATGAATAAATTTACATCCCCAATTACAATTTGCCGCTTCACATCTGGCCTTAGAACCGTTAAGTCGATTAATTTTTGGCAAATATGATTGATTAAAAATTATTAAAAAAAAAATCACTTATTTACAACACGGAAGCGAAATCTTACTCTTCGACGTGACCTTTAGTTCATTTCAAGAACGAACCATCTGTTGGTAAACCAATAAAACGACGACAAATTACTTTCCATCAAACTAGTTACACCTCCAGGACGTCGTTAGTTTTGAAAATTGGTGGAGAATTTTTCAGAAAACTTGCAAGACATGATTCATTCGTTTTTCTTGATTCACTTCAGGTTAATCCGGAAAGTAATATTTTATGTATTATTTAATTTACGACGTAGGTATCTTACAAAACATCCTGTATGTAATTACACAACTGAAGAGATGTAATCGTTTTCTGTGTAAAGTGAGTAAATTGAATAATTATTAATAATAATAGTAATAATATTGTGGTATAAATTAAATTTGCCTGGTGGCTTAGTTAAGATGGTTACGGAATTAATCAACTGAAGGAAAACTCTCGCCCAGTTAAACTTTGCATTAATTTTTACTAGACAATTTTTTAGTTGAGAATGATCAATTTCAGATATTTCTTGGCTTTATACTTCATTAACTACTTCAGAATTTAATGTATTTTTATTTTAAGCTAATAATTTATTGCATTTTTCAATAATTTAACTCATTTGATTTACGGTATTTAAAAAAATTAAATTAAAGACGATGACATGTTTCTTTAAAAACTTAAATAACTTTTAAACTAACATACTTAAATAATTTTAAACATTAATTTAATTCTAAAAATAACCAAAATATCTA
This sequence comes from Elmis aenea, assembly GCA_947652605.1. Taxonomy (NCBI): domain Eukaryota; kingdom Metazoa; phylum Arthropoda; class Insecta; order Coleoptera; family Elmidae; genus Elmis; species Elmis aenea. The sequence continues at coordinate 34,177,559 of OX393581.1, forward strand.
TCCAAAGATGTCATAACTGAATAAACGTGCATATCGTTTAGCAAAACAATTAAACATTTTTCAAATTTCTGATTTTATGAAACGCAAAATAATCTAATTCTAATGATACCAGGAGTTACACTAAGCCACAATATTTTTGTGTAAATAACGGACGTATTTTTAAATGCGAATATCTTTATCTAGTTGCATGGTAATTGGTAATACAATCATTGTGTTCAACAAAATTAACCTTAAATGTTTCCAACGTGGGACAATAATTAAAAGCAAAATAAGTTTTTAAATATTTCATAACAAACGGCAAGATTTCTGCACGAATATTTAGCTTTATAGTTTGTGAAAATATCAGGTAATTATTGAAAAAAACCTTTTTAAAATTTATTTACCCCTTTTCCGGCTGTTGCGTTTCGTATTTTTAAGAACGAGTTTACGACATGAGCTGTATAAATGTTTAAATGAAACTACATTAGTTGTTTAAAATCATTTTAAGTACGTGCTTTTACACGGAAGAACAAGTATTAAACAACCTTTTTTTACAGTTTTCTCAAGCCTATTGAAAATTGAAAGAAATCTAAGCAGGAGTGCCACAGCAGAGTGTCGTTGGACCCGTCTTGTATTTACTCTACATACACCAGTGATATACCAAAATTGAATCAAGTGAAATTAGCCACATTCGCGGATGATACAGCATTGCTGGCAACAGGTTAAACAGATATAATTTCCACCCATAAACTACAAGGCTACTGATACCATACACGGATGGACCAAAAAGTGGAAAATTAAACTAAATGAAACGAAATACGTTCATATCAACTTTAAAAATATTTGTTCGAGATATTCTCTATCAACAACAATCAGTGAAACAAACCATTGACCCATGCGCAAACACTGCAAAGTACCTAGGTATGACTCTGGATGCCAAATTGAGGTAGAAAGAACATAAAAGTAGTTTAAAATTTAAATCACACAATACAGATGGCTTATTGATGAATATTCCAAACTGTCATTATATTATAACAAAATTTTGATTTTCAAACAAATATTAGACCTACATGGTTGCTGGAATACAACTATAGGGGGTGTGCAAAAATTACAAATATACATAAGATACAAACTGTTCAAAATAAGGTGTTACATGAAATGCCTAACGCTCCTTGGTTTGTTAGAAATGCCGACCTTCATCGAGACTTGGGCATTTAAACCGTTGAAGAAGAAACCAAAATATTTACAAAAAGCATGAAGAAAGGCTTCAACTACACGAACATGCAGAAGCTGTCCAGCTGCTAGACAACCAGAATCTATGTCGAAGACTGAAGAGAACCAAGCAGTTCGAACGCCTAGTGGTTTGTGTAAAAGCAGAGCATTTTGCAAGTGTTTTGTGTATGTTTGAGTAGGTATGTTTATGGAATCTTGTGTGTGCATAGGTATACCCAATTTATGGCACCTCCAGAAATTATGGCATCTTACACGCGGCGTCACAATTTTTATCGTTTTCTGAGCTCTTCGTGCTGAAACACATGAGGAAAAGAATATTTTGAAAATCAGTGTAAAAACGTCACAATTACGTATCTTTCACATAGTATGCACCCCCATATATTGGCATCTTTAGTGTGGCTTGTTTGTGCTGCCATCTTCGACTTTAACAACTTTTAAGTTTGCAAGGGAGAACTTATGAAACTCTCAGTGTATGTTATACGCAATATAGTTTGAGGTGCTATAAGTTCTTTAACACGCAATCATAAGTAACTTCTGAGAGTCCCCTTTTTGGTTTTATGCACAGATGTCACAGATAATAGATGAACATGTATGTGTGTATATATTTTCTATATTATTCTATATATAACAAAGACAACTAAAAGACGTCACTGGACTAATCTTAGCTAAGTAACCTAGATTTAAGACTTAACAGGTACATAATAATGGTTGGTCTTACTTTGTCAACTTTGCCATAATCCTAGCGTCATTAGATCAACCAAACTTATTTCACGTAAAAACGTAGTGATTTTGATTGAGTTATTATTATTTACGGTATGTCAGCTACAATAAAACTTACGAAGTCTTTATATTACAAAAAAAAAATATTAAAACCAAGTAATTTTTTTATTTAAGCATACAATATTAACATTTACCTACTTATTTCGCGATTTAGAACTTTTTACCCATGTTGACAGCATATTTAAAATTGATAAACATTTTGATTATTTTTCACACAAGATTTTAGTGAAGAATCTTAACGACTATCCTATTCTTCCCTCTAACAAAAGACTATCGCTTAACAAAAGCAAATCAAACTAATTGATTTTAAAAGCTCTTGGCGTTTTTTCCTAATACCCTTTCGTGTTGGCTGATCGTTCATCAAACCAAAGTACAGTTAACTACGTGTGTACGTTCCTCTTTATTCGCGAATTTTTATACCTCAATATTTCTACACAGAGCAATTACAATGTAATACAAACTCATTATACTAATGTACCTCGAACAGCTTGTACTATTTCTGGTTAGTTCCTGCCGACTCTGCAAATATTTTAGTGCGAAATGATGTTCTTGCATGTTTAACAATTCTTTTTGTGTAATTAAAAAAATAGCACCTCTAAAACTGCTTTAGTTGTTACCTAATTGAGAATTGTTTGCGTTAAAGTTAGTTTTAGTGTAGTAGTAACAGTAAAAATAGTTTTTTATTTGTTTGTTTAATATTGACCTGCAATCGAAAACTTCTAAAATACTTAAAAAGTAAAGTCTTGGAAAATATTAATGTTGTTTCGCTGTCCGATATACATTTTAGTTAAAATTATGGATCGTGTATTTAATCATAATAAATAAAATTGCACTAAACATATAACTAGGATATAGTTATTTAGATAGGGTGCCCATTTTTCTAACCTGTTGTATGGGTAACTCCGTTAATATTGGAGATACAGAAACGTTTAAATTAGCAAATTTGTGCATAATTTAAAGGGAAATATATAATAATAATAAATTATATTTGACAAACTCTGAGGTTTTGTTTTTAAAATTTGTAACTGGCTAATAACAGCTACACTAACAATAAGAGACAACTCTAAAATGTCACATCAATAAAAAAAGAACATCAACACGGGATAACTCCCATCTATTAGTAGGCTGTGAACATGTAAAATTATTTTTGCTTATTTAAAGAAAAACTACAAGAGTAAAGCATAACAAACCTTATATCATTGAAACGAGAAAAAAATAACCTTTTTAATAAGACCACAGCCAACTATGACTTCCATTTAAAAAAATGCAAGTTTGTGCTATAACTCGGAAATCGAGAGTGCTATGAAAATTTCGTTAACATATTTAAAATCTACGTAAAAATATCTATAAAACTCAATTTTTATTTTTATTCTAACTCGTATGGTTACGGAATTATTCAAGTTTGAAAAAATCGACCTTTTTCAGTTTTTTCAAAATATTTCAAAAAGTTGATGACGTAGGTCAAATTTGAAAATGGCATCAGATTTCCCTTTAAATTCTGCACAAATTTGCTAGTCTAAACGTTTCTGTATCTCTAATATTAACGGAGTTACCCATACAACAGGTTAGAAAAATGGGCACCCTGTATATACAGGGTGTCCCAAATTCGAGTAAATGCATGGGGATCTCGCTTATCTTAAGAGCTACGAGGTCGGTTAAATTAGGGCAAAGTTGCTAAATTCGATGCTTATTGATAATCCAAAGAGAAATTGGAAATATCTCAAACGATATCCGAGAAAATTAGGAAAAACTGGAAAGTCCATTTTTGAAAATCGTTTATAACTCCTTTGGAGTTTGAAATATTTTAAATGTGTAAAAAAGTTGCCCAAGCAACTTTTTAAGCCGAATCGGATGGTGGTCATAAATTTTTCCTAGGTCGATTCGTTTTTGTTTTAGACAATCAGCTTTGTTTTTTGTTATGGGCAGCATATCGCGTTTTTCTTCGTTATTAAAGTTCATTTTTACGACTAACAGGCCTTCAAAACTTTTAGTTTGTTGATCGGTTGTCATGGAAACAACATAAACTACAAAGACCGGCCAACCTGATTTATAATGGTTATTGTTTAAAACGTATTTTTTGAAATTTGACAATGAAAGAAAAAGTAAAATACCATGTGTGATACATCAATAGATTCAGAAAAATAAATGCTTTTTGATTATGTAAATGGCAAAAATTGCGCCCATAACAAAAAATAAAGTTGGTTGTCATAAAACAAAAACGAATCGATCTAGAAAAAATATGTGACCACCATTCGATTCGGCTTAAAAAGTTGCTTGGGCAATGTCTTTACACATTTAAAATATTTCATACTCCAAAGGAGTTATAGACGATTTTCAAAAATCGTATTTTCCAGTTTTTCCTAATTTTCTCGGATACCGTTTGAGATATTTTCAATTTCTCTTTGGATTATTAATGAGCATCTAATTTCGCAACTTTTCCCTAATTTAACCGACCTCGTAGCGCTTAAGATAAGCGACATCCCCATGCATTTACTCGAATTTGGGACACCCTGTATACAACTTCTCAAATCATAGCGCTTATGCAGGGGTTTCGTTTTTGACGTTTTTCTCCGGAACCGTTAAACACTTTTTCAAAAACTTTGCACCATTTTACTTGCAAAGCTTGCGCGCATTGGTAAATAGAAAAATTTAGATTTTGGCCCTGACGGTTTCATGGCCAACGCGATCGCAAAAATGACTTTTTTATACCAACTTTTCAGTTTCTCCCCTATTTTCCCGAAGGAAATGGCCAGTGGCACGTATCACTCTGGAAAACATTCAGTTTTGATGTTCTTCGTGCAATAAAAACAGCCTTAATCAAATTCTAGCGACAACTTATCGTGGCCCTCCCTTGTGAGATAACCTAAAAATGTAAAAATGAAACATATGCAAAACTTGTAACATTGGCTGCCACACATAACTAATTGTTGCGTTAAAATAGTCGAGAAAATATGAATTTGGTAATAATTACCCTTTTACTTACTTAAGTTAGATTACATACATAAGGTTCGTCAGTAACGTAAACAAAAAAATCGTTTGAAAATTGTACCACAATACGACGAAATAATAATTACTTCTACTATTTAGGAAAATATTTTCATGGATGTGCATAATAATTAATTAATTAATTATATCCTGCAATCGACACAGCATGTCCTACCACAAATTAGGACCTCGTCGCTTGCATCTGTTTACCTTGGTTACGGTCACCTGACGTTATTGGTTACTTGTGCGTGGTGCGTAACATTTAAAATCTAAAGTGAGAACATCAAGCGGTATTTGGCGCTTATACCTATTAAACCAATTTAGGCGCCGAGATATTTGGTTGTGTCAAAAGGAGAATGCAAATGTTTATAATAAATTATGTATACATCACAGCAAACCGGATGGTGCTTCCGGAAAGCCTGGAACGGTTTCGGTGTTGTATTGTTGGTGAAACGCTAAAAGAATTATTATTGATTAATCGGTGATAAATACCTTTATTACAGAGTTAATTTAGCAACGGAAAAATTAATCGACCATGATTTTTATTAATGCGTGAACGTAAAGTTTGGACGGTTTGCTCCATTGACAAAAACTGCTGGATAACTGCTTAGTCTTTTTTATTAATTCCATGTAATTTATCTTACAAGAAATTTTAGTAATAAAATTTAAAAATAGTTATTTATGTATCAAGGCCGAAAAAGTACGTTTTGGCCGAGGTGCATATTACATTTTTTGTGCGATCGAATTAAATACAATTTAAATTTTTAGTAATTTTCAAAATTATAGGTTAGAAACTACGTGACATTCTGTCAGACAGATGACGGCGTATGTACTGCATTACCGGCCTTCTCCTTAGCAACGGCCGTAAAAGTTACTTTTTCGGCCGTTGCTAAGAATAACGGCCTGAAAAGTAATTTTTACGGCCGTTGCTAAGGATAGGACCGTAATGCAGTACTTTATGGTTGCTAACGCGTCCGTCAAACAGCTGTTTCTAGTACGATCGCACAAAAACACTTTTATAATTTAGGTTGTTCTAGAAAATAATTGTGCATTAATAATTTACTACATAACCTTAAATTATTTTCAACTATACACAGTGTTTTGGTTTTGCGCACCGATACGTCACTTTGTTTTTTTAAATAGAACACTCAGTATATATTTTATAATTTTTAAATGTAAAATTAAATTCTCTTTCAAAAACATTTTTTGTATCTAAAGTCAGTCGTTTTTGAGTTATTTAAGTTTTTATAAAAATATTGACAGAAACTGGAGTGTTAAAGTATAATGATATTTCACAATTTGGCTATGTCAGAAAGAATTCCTTTGAAACTTTGTAGGACAATAGTGTCACAGAAATTTTTGTCTAATTAAAATTTCAAAATAATACACAAAATGCTCCTTATGCCCGGTCCATTTAGTCAAACTTCAAACACAAATAAGTCAGTTTTTTTTTAATGGAACCCTATATATTTTTACATTTCCTTATTGATAATGTAATTATCTTCAAAAAATATTAAATGTCAATTATGTCTAAAATTAGTATTTCTTGAGTTATTGCGGTTTTCTTAATAATTTACCGATAAAAACACAATATTTACTACCATTAAACTAGTGGGCTTTAAAAATATCTGGAAAATTTGTCCTATGTCAAATGCAACTCTATTTTTATATTTTGACTGTATTTTGCATTGTGTTTTTAAAATTTTAAAAGAAATACAAATTTGATACACTTTTTTTCCTTTTTATAATAAAGGGCCTAACAATTATTTATTTATGGGACTAGTGCAAAAAAAGCAACTAGAAAATCGTTTATTGTATAGTTTCATGAACACGACTAATCGAAGTCATGTTACTGAAAATGTTCTGTTTATAGAAGTAGTAGATAGTTAATATTAATATTATTAATAGTCTTTTAAATATTAGGTGCTGTGCACTTCAGGTATATTTAAAAAAGTAATCATGCAATATGCGTTCTAAGCAGGTATTTTTGTCATATTAGCCTGAAAAATAAAACTCTTTTAAGCAGATCAAAGTTAAATTTTTATGTACGTGTTTTATTAATTAATTTTTAATCTGCCAAATATTTCAGTTTAAAGATCAAAATATAATTGTATTTTACATTTAAAACAAATTTTCGAGACGTTTTCTACACCCACTAGTTTAATGCTTTTAAATATTATTTTTGTATCCGTAAATTATCAGGAAAACCGCAATAACTCAAGAAATACTGATTTTAGACATAATTGACCTTTAATAGTTTGTGAAGATAATTACATAAACAATAATAAAATGTTGTCAAAAATCATTATGACACTTTTGTCCAACAAAGTTTCAAAGGAATTCGTTCTGACATGGCCAAGTTGTGAAATATCATTATTTTTCAAGATTCCTGTTTCTGTCAATATTTTTATAAAAACTCAAATAACTCAAAAACGACTAATTTTAGATACATAAAACCTGTATGTTTCTGAAAGAGAATGTAATTTTACATCTAAAAATTATAAAATATACTCGGTGTTCTATTTAAAAAAAAACAAAGTGACGTATCGGTGCGCAAAAACAAAACACTGTGTATAGTTGAAAATAATTTAAGGTTATGTAGTAAATTACCATAAACAACTTTTTTGTGCGATCGTACTAGAAACAGCTGTTTGACGGACGCGTTAGCAACCATAAAGTACTGCATTACCGGCCCTATCCTTAGCAACGGCCGTAAAAGTTACTTTTCAGGCCGTTACCCTTAGCAACGGCCGAAAAAGTAACTTTTACGGCCGTTGCTAAGGAGAGGGCCGGTAATGCAGTACATACGCCGTCATCTGTCAGTGACAGAATGTCACGTAGTTTCTAACCTATAATTTTGAAAATTACTAAAAATTTTAATTGTTTTTAATTCGATCGCACAAAAAATGTAATATGCAACTCGGCCAAAACGTACTTTTTGGCCTTGATACATAAATGACTATTGTAAAAAACTTTTTTTTGTAAAGTTGTCACAAGACGTATTGCTCCGTTACGTTACTTCTTGTTCACACTGTATAATAGAAGTAGTGGGTAGCACGGTAGCAGGTCGCTTTATACATATGCGAGTATAAAAAAGGTAACTCATTTAACGGCGACATTCGCTTAACGTCGCAGGTTCTAACTCGCCGTTATTGCGTAGCAATTTAAATTTATTATTGTTGATAAAAAATTAAATAATTACAATCCTCTGCAACGATTTGCTACAGTTCTAACAATTTTAATCGAACTATTTACGTATTTTTTTACTGGTAATGAATAAACCAAACAACCACTAATTCGTTAAATAACTAACTGCGCATAGAAAATATAACAAATACAATATAATATCAAACGATTATTTTACGAATTAGTAGAAATCAAAATAAAAACTCAAGGTTTCAATTAATTTTTTAACAAACATTCAAAACAGCTTTATTTAAAACATCGCACTGTAAACACGCCCAGCTAAATGTACATTTGCGTGTACAAAATCACAGCGTACAAGCTCGGTGATTTAACGACCAACGAGTTGATTGAACACATGCAACCTGCTGTTACCGACGTTCCAGTTCCTCAAGATACCGCTATGAACGTTCGCATCATCACATCATCCGCAGGAAGAAAGTATCCTTTCGCTACCAGAGATGTGTACTTTCATCGAACGGTTATATAATAAGAATGAAACTTATGTAACAGTAAATAAACTGTTTTAATATTGTTTGGGTTCATTTTTAGTTTAAATAACTAACGAAATTTGTTTGCAACGTGTTTTGTTACGTATTACAGTAATAATTTTGTTTTTTCATGTGATATGGATGCAGATATTAAAGGTACAAATACATTCTAATGTTAAATATAAGGTAAACTATGGGAAAACGAATATGCAAGTCCTGCAGTCACTCCTTTTTGTACTTCGATTATTTTTTTTTATAAAAATGGCAAAAACATGCTTAGATAACTAAAATAATTAGCAAATCAAAATTAAGTGTTTTAAATAAACAATAATGAAGTTTGACTAATTTTTGCAAACCAGAAAGATAAAACCAACGACAATAAACTTTTTTCAAGTTTATTTAAATTCTTCGATAATTACTAAACAAGTAATGAAATGAAAAAAACTTAACATTGAACGAGTTATGCCTTTTATCTGCGTTAATGACTTCTAATAAGCAAAAAACGTAAACAGATTTCTGGACGTTTTTTGTAAACTATGAACACTTATATTATTTGATTAGGAAAATTTTGTTAAAAATAATTGTATGTCAAATAAGGGATTAAATACACATTTTAGAGACATTTATTACTTAACCGAAGAAAATATTCTAAAAATATTTGTTAATAAGTGAACAATGTTAATGCATTCCTAACATATTTATTAATACCTATTTTTTTAATTAAATCCCTTTAATAGTAATTTCATGCGGTTTACTTACGTGCTTCCAAGGAAAAAGGGACAAAGACAATTATTTACCATGCCGATTAGAATTTGTTTTAAATAAAATATTTGTTTTTGCCATTTTTAACAACAATTTTTTCAAAAATGTGCCAAGTGTTATACATTGTCGAATTCAGAAAAAAATGCTCTACAAATTGGCGTTAAAATCAGATAGAGCGTCCATAAGAAAAAATGGACCTAATGATGGTTTTGAAAAAACGAAACGTCGCACGAAAAATATAATTGGGGATTATGATTCCTTGCAAAAAGTGACCACAAAAAAGTTTTTACAGAAATGAAATTCGACATCAAATGAAAAAGTTACGGGAAAAAAACAAAAATCCACTTTTTTACCTTTTTCCCTATATCTCAAAAACTAAAAGAGCTAGAAAAGTTCTGTTTGCGTCAAATTATTAAGCATCTGAATATACAACTTTGCCCTGATTTAACCGAAGTCGAAACTCTTACCGTTTAATAGATCCCTATAGTGGCCCTCGAAAAACGAGAACCCTGTATACAGGGTGGTCCAAATTCGATGGGATTGCATGGATATCTCGGTTAATATTTAAGATAGAGAAACAGTTAAATTACCAAAAATGTGCAGTTTTTTGAGACAAACTCAGAACCATTTTCAAAAATATTCTATCATTTCCGGTTTTCGAGTAATCGAATAAAAAGTGTTTTTTTGTCATAATAATAATGTGTCATATCTCCGTTATTGTTGTAAATATCAAAAATATTTATTAAGATTATTTTTGGATATTTTTATGTTTAATTTGATTATACTAAAAAAAAAAAATTTACGCTCGCTGTTAAAAAGTTATGACACAAACTTACCTTTTTTTAAATGGAAACGATAGTTGGCTATGACCTATTTAAATTCCTCATTTTTTTCTCATTTCAAATATATAAGGGTTGATGTTTTTATTTTCAACAATACGCAAGTTATGAAGGTTTTTTAGTTTTTTTTTTGAAAATCATAGTAGGCTGTGAAAACAAAAAATAAACAAGGTGTAAAACCTTATAAAACTCATGTGGTACAAGTTACCAAGGTTTTTTAATTTGTTATTGAGATAAATACGAAATTTTTTGAACATAAGATAAACAACAATATCCTACATTACTGCTGATACCGACTATATCGTTGTTTTCTTATTTTCAAATATTTACAATGTTTATCTCCACAACAAATTAAAAAACCTTGGTAACTTGTACCACATGAGTTTTGTAAGGTTTTACACCTTGTTTGGTTTTTGTTTTCACAGCCTACTATGATTTTCTTAGAAAAAAAAACCTAAAAAACCTTCATAACTTGCGTATTATTAAAAATAAATACATCGACCCTTATATATTTGGAATGAGAAAAAAATGAGGAATTTAAATAGGTCATAGCCAACTATCGTTTCCATTTAAAAAAAGGTAAATTTGTGTCATAACTTTTTAACGGCGAGCGTAATTTTTTTTTTTTTAGTATAATCAAATTAAACATAAAAATATCCAAAAATAATCTTAATAAATATTTTTGATATTTACAACAATAACGGAGATATGACACATTATTATTATGACAAAAAAAAAACACTTTTAATTCGATAACTCGAAAACCGGAAATGATAGAATATTTTTAAAAACGGTTCTGAGTTTGTCTCAAAAAACTGCACATTTTTGGTAATTTAACCGTTTCTCTATCTTAAATATTAACCGAGATACCCATGCAATCCCATCGAATTTGGACTACCCTGTACAACTCAGCAAAAAAAACATGAACTATTTTATATTTGTATGGCTAGTACAGAGGAAAGTTTGTTTAAAACTAAAGAATTTTTATGAAGTTCGTCAAAAAGTACATGTAGGGAGATGGTTACAATAAAATTTTATCTCTTTAACCACTAAGAAGATGATTACCATTTCCCTATAAATACAACTGTTTTTGATTGAAGTTGCTATTCTGGTAAAAAACATTTTACTTTTATGTTCGGTTCATGCTTAAATAGCGTTTAAATAAAACCATCATTCAGTTTTCGTGTTGTCGTATTTTCTAGCATATAAGGCACATTTTTCTTTAGAGAAGTTCACGGAAAATCACCCTGCGTCTTATACCGTAGCAATAGAAGGTTATTGTTTTTAAATTCCAAAATATGTCTTCAAAATTGGGGAGCGCGTTATACAGTCTGTTGAACAAAATGGGCCCATGAGTTATATGACCAAACGGCGTATATTCTCTAACTTCTGTTGCAGTTAGGTTAAGTCAATAAGGGCTACATTTTAAAAATATTTTCAAACATACAGGGTGCTCCAAAAATGAGTGGCATATCAAAGTTATACTTTTTCTTATGGAACGCCCTGTATATTTTATATCTTCAAATTCCTCTTCAAATTCCTCTTCAAATTTACTTCAAAAAATGTAAAAGATCATAATGGGTCTAAAGTCAACAGTTTTCGTGAAAATTGCATTTTCATGAAAACACAGAACTTTCAAAAATTTTCAAAATTTAAAAACTTTAGAAAGCCTGAAGAAAAAAGCGTTTTTACGCAGTAATATATACATTAAGCGTTTATCGATTATAAATTTGAAACATTTATTTTTTGTATTTTGAAAGGCGCTAAATTAGTATTTCGCTTCTCTAGCCGGATTTACAAAAATTCGTGATAATTTTTTGCCTTCTTAGTTACTACAAGTTTTATGAAACTTGGTGAATTCCCATATTATAAACCACGGTGATTTTAAAATTACATCCGTCTTGATACATACGTTTAGTGCTACAATATTAGCAGGATCCAATGTCAACTTGTTCTTAGGTGTGCGCTTGCTGGTTAAATCGAAAAATGTATGTACGTTTTTTGACATAATGGTAAGTTAGCAACTCTTTAAGAATCGCAGATCGCTGGGTCTTGGTGTGGTTAGGATGAATTCTAATAATAATTCTAAATTACCATCCTTCTTTAAAAACATTGAGAAGAATACTCGGGTCTTTTTCAAATGATGAAAATGTCTTTAAACAAATAAAAATTATTTTAGAGTTCATTTACACTAAAGCTAAATAAAAAAGGGTCTGTCGGAGTTCATTCGAAAATGTGAATAATCAGAGTTAGTTTTAGGATTTACACCTACCACGAAAATGTAAATGTGGCAAACTGATTGCTTAACATGTTGGCAGGTGCAGTTGTAAGTGAAACAACAGATTTAAATAATGTGCTGCACTTACTTGAATTGTTATAAATTGCAATACATTTTAAAGATTATCGTAAAACTGTCAAAAATTATAGGGGATATTTAACGTTTCACAATAATTTACGGCTTTTTAATCATTTGTAATTTCAAAATAAATCTCATGTAAATTTGAAACGTAAAATAAAACACATTCACCATGCACAGGTGATTCATTTATAATTAATACAATAACACTTCTCCTAAATGACAAGGCATGAAAAGGAAGTAAGAATTTGAATTGAATGATAACTTTATGTTTAACGAGTTAAGTAAAAACAATTTAATAATTTCATTATACCCTACAACACACGCGTAAATTGAACGTTTCGAATAATTTTTAAGTAAGCATAAGCCATCCAAATATAATATTGTGCATTGGTAAAAACTTCGGTTCACCTTGACGCCATACAAAAACAGTTGATTCTTAAAATAAGTAGTATTGTTTTGCAGATCCAATAATTTTTAACCATATGTTAATTTAGAGAAATGGTGACAGAAACAGTTTTTGTCGATATAAAAACCTACGACAACAACGCCAACAGGAACTACTCGAAACCTACTAGACTTGGACCGTTATGTAACCCTGTCCACGCGAATCTTCTAAATTGTCGTTTAAATATTAATGTTGAGACATTCATATGATAAAGCGACATCACAAACTAGTAAAAATGAAAATTTCCTCCACCTGCCAAATTTGCGTTTTCAACCAATCACTAATCTTAAAGCTTCTAGCTAGAGACTACCAATAGGAGCATTATTACAAGGTAGGTAATAATTTTACTTTCCCCTGTCAGATGTTGATGCTTCTGTCAAATTTGCGTTTTCGACCAATAATACACATTTCCTTGAAACGACCAATAAACATAATCATACACTGATAATATCCTTTTCGCAATTAACAGATTTTCATGCGTTTATTGGTCGTTTCTAAGAAATCTGAGTTTGTGATTGGTCAAAAATATAAATCTAGAGTGGGAATTAAATATTTTGGTCTTGATAATTTTTTGACGAATTTCGGCAACCAGCAGCGTTACTTTTATAAAGATTAAACCACACTTCTGACGCACCACTCTGACAGTATTTGTAAAATTTGACATAACATACATTTAATTTGACAGGTATGTTAGGTGAAGTAAATTTTCTGACAAAATATAACTCGTGCATTGCAAATAATCTATAATTTTTGAAAACTCTTCACTCATGCAAGTTGAATCAGAAAAATGCATTCGGGCATATTTACCAAAAATTATCGATAATTTTCAATGCACTTGTTATATTCGGTACTACTAATAATTTACAAATTTTTGTTTAACGTGATTCATCTTGTACGTTTGTGTGTTTAATTAAAAGTCAAATCTTATTTAAAGCGTTTTTTAATTTTAACTAATTTTCGCCCTGCGGATGCGTTTTCAAAAATTTGTAGTTTAAAGGATTTTCATCTCTTACTAAAAGAATAAATCTTTAATATATCCAAAAACAATTGTGGCAGTGAGGTTTTTTCACAAGGCTTGAAGGCCACACGCCATGTCGGAAAAGATAAATTTTTTCTTAATAACTTCGCAAAATGCACAGAAAATAAAAATTTTCACATTTGTGATTTATAGTGGATTAATCTATGCCACTGTCAGTACACTCAAAACACCAATTTAGTTGTCTGTTACGAAATATGTAGACGTTTGTTATTTAAATACTCACAGCAACTAGTTCTATTTCGAGTGTGAACGTTTGTAAGCATTATTAATAGCAATTTTTCCAAAATAAAGAAGATAAGTGATTTGGAAATAAACCATCGAAAATTACCGAAATTTTAAATTTAAAAAATTATGTTCTAACAAACATGCACACGCACTAACAAATTGGGAATTTATATCACCTAGAATACTTAAAATACAAATGCAATTAGATAAAAGTAAGGACACGACAATAATAATAGTGTATGGCCCAAATGAAGATGATACAGCCAAAGAAAAAGAAGAATTCTGGGAAAAACTAACGGTCACCGCCGAAACAGGAAAAGATAGAATTATAATACTAGGAGACTTTAATAGTCAAGTGGGAATAGAGAAAAATGAAACAGTTGATGTATTAGGTCAGTATGGCGAGAAACACAAAAACAACAATGGAGATAGGATGATAAATTTCTGTATGGAAAATAATTTTATCATAACAAACACTTTCTTTATGCACAAAAATATACACAAGTATACTAGAGAATCTAGAAGCAGAAATGAAAAATCCATAATAGATTATGTATTAGTGAATAGAGAATTTAGAAGAGAAGTGCTAGACGTTAAAGTTAAAAGAAGTGCAGAAATCTACAGTGACCACTACATGTTGGTGGCAAAAATAAAAATACAAGTAGAGAATCAAGAAAACAAAAGGAATGAAATGCAGACAAAAAATATAAAAGAGGTAATCAGGTCGTATAAGTTACAAGAGCCAGAAATAGCAGGCAAATACCGAGAGGAAGTGGAACTAAAGATAAAATCAATAAAAGACTGGGAAACTATGGAATTAGAACAAATGTGGAATATGCTAAAACAAATTATTCTGAAAACAGCAGAAAAAACATGCGGAATAACAAGAATAAACAAAAGAAAAAAACAGACGAGTTGGTGGAATCAGGACATTAAATATGAAGTCGGAATAAAGAAAAAACTGTGGAAGCAATACCTGGGCAGTAAGTCAAATGAAGAATATGAAAAATATAAACATCAAAGAACAAAAGTTAAAGAACTGATCAAAATAGAAAAGAACAAATCATGGGAAGAATTTGGCAGAAGAATGGAAATGAATAGCAGAACAAACCAAAAACTTTTTTACAAAGTACTACAAAAATTAAAAAAAGGCAAACAACAAGTAATAAAACACGTGAAAGCAAAAAACAAGCAATTACTAACAAACGACGCAGAGATAATGGATAGATGGAGAGAATACTTTCAAGAGCTCTTAACCACAACAGAAGAAGAAGTAGAAGAGGATGAGTATATGCCGGATAACATGGAAGAAGAAGCAAACATAAATAGAATAGAAGTTGTAGAAGCATTAAAACACCTAAAGCAAGGGAAATCGGCTGGACATGACGGTATCACTCCAGAAATGGTAAAGAATTTAGGAAATGAAGGAATAGACATAGTTACACACTTATTTAACAAAGCATGGACCCAAGGAGAAGTGCCTAACGAATGGAAAATCGGAATAATAATACCAATATTTAAGAAAGGAGACAACCGACACTGCACAAACTACAGAGGGATCACACTATTAAGCATTATATCCAAAGCCTACGAGTTCATACTAGAGAGGAAACTGAAGAAAATAACCGAGAAACAATTAGCCGAAACACAAAGCGGATTTAGGAAAGGAAGAAGCACACACGACCATATCTTCACCGTGAAACAACTAATGGGAAAAAAGAAAACAAAAGAGGCAGAAGTATACCTGGCATTTTTGGACTTAGAGAAGGCTTTTGACAGAGTGTCACAAAAGACAATCTGGGAAGGATTAAAACGCAGAAATATTAACCACAAACTATTAAAGAGTATACAAAGCCTATACACTAACAACAAAAGTTACGTAAGAAAAGATAATCTAGAATCAAAGACCTTTGACTTAAATGACGGACTAAGGCAAGGAGGTGTACTAAGCCCGACACTATTCGTATTAGCCATGGATGACGTCATTAAAGCTGTAGAAACCAAGACTAGAAAGGTACATATAGGTTTCAATAAGTTAATGCCAGTGTACATGTCAGAATGTGCCTTTGCTGATGACATGCTGATTTGTGCACCAACGGAAAAAGCCCTACAAGAAAACCTATTGGTATGGGAAGAAGAATTAAAGAAAAAGAAATTAAAGATTAACACGAATAAAACAAAGGTTATGATGATAGGTAAAGATCAAAAGCAACTCAACATAGAACTGAATCAGGAAAAAATAGAACAGGTGGAAGAATATAAATATCTGGGAATTTGGATAGAGAGAGAAGGTAACATAGAAAACGAGATAAAAGAAAGAATAAGCAGTGCAGCTAAATTGTATCACAGTATGAATAGATCGATAATAAGAAAAAGAGAAATAAGCAGGAAAACAAAAATGACTATTTACAAAACAGTATTCATACCAACCCTGGTGTATGGAAGTGAGAGTTGGGTACTAAATCAGTCGCAGAGTAGTAGATTACAAGCGATGCAGATGAAATACTTAAGAGCAGTAAAGGGTGTCACACGTAGAGACAGGATAAGAAACGAACAGATCAGAGAAGAACTGGAGGTGGAGTCGATACATAGTGTGATCGAGAGAAACCAACTGAGATGGTTCGGACACCTCAACAGAATGGGGGAAGGAAGACAAGTGAAACGGATATGGGAGGCAAGGGATGGAAATAAACGAGGAAAGGGGAGACCGAGGAAGACATGGAACGATGAAGTGGCATTAATTTTAAAGAATCGAAATAAGAATTGGACAGAAGCAACAAGAATGGCGAAGAACAAAAAGGAATGGACGAAATTCGTTCACATAAGTCTAACATGAATAATTACAAATACCCTACACCTTAGGGTAACAAGGGTAACAGATTATATATATATATATGTTCTAATTATTGTATGAAAAACAAAAAACATGTTTTTCTAAACCCGTGCGCAAAGTAGGTATTTGCGCACTTATTTTAGTGCGCATAATGATATTTTACCGCACAGCGTGCAATTATTTTTTCTATCACCGTGTCTGACAGTATGAGTTTTCGCATGCAAAACAGTGTTAAAAGTAAACATTTGAAAATAACCGTGCGGAAAATTCCTACTTCCCGAAAAATAAATTTTTTTACCCAATATTTTGTTGCTTCACAACTAGGCCAGATACTAGTCATCCCATTTTAATACATTTACCTCGACGAATATTATTTAGATAAATGCTTTGGTGCAAAAAATCGGATAACATGTTACATCAAAATCAGGTCATTTCTAAACTGAAATAGTTACGCAGTTACACATTACAAACAAATTTGTATCTAGCCACAAAACAATCTAACGAGGAAGAATATTTTATCATTAAACAGAACGTAGTTGGTGATGGTAGGTTTATGCTTCTTGTTATCAAAGTACTACCAGCATAATTACTAGCACGCGTCAAATGATAACACGAACTGCTTTGTTTATAGTAGCGGAATAATATAATCTCAAGCTCTAACCATTTTATTTTGCGTATATAAAACAACAGAACAATCACAATGCAAAAACATATCGTTATTTTCTAAAAAAATAAGTGTTAGCATGGTTTACTTTTTAGCGACTGTTAAAATAGCTAAAATTTGGAAAAAAAAGAGCATAGATTAAGAAATCTATAAATAGATACCTTCATTTATGTCAACGCTTACTGTGATACCAACTGAGAATTATGCATTTAAAAAAAGTTGAGCGTCTCTGTTTCATCAAAAATACCACTACCTAAAATTGTTTAATTTTGCCCATTTGTATCGTCAACGGCTAATAGACGATACCTGTTAAAAATTTAAGTCCGCATGGTTTTGCAAAAAAAAATGCAGGAAAACAGTTGCATTTTCGAAAATTATATGTGCAATAAATAACACCAAAGAATTAACTCTGTCTTATATCTCAGCAAAGTTTAAATATGTATTTCCATTTTTCAAGATGTTCATTAAGGACCATTTTGCTTCAACGTTTAAAAAGAATAACTTACGATATAGCTTATTTAATTCTTGCAAAACGAGACGGCTCAAGCACACCGGTTTCAAAACCTTTTATCGTAATATAAATTATAAATGTAATTAAATGGAAATGAAAATGTTCATTACCAGTTTGTGATAAGCGGGAACGTTTATCAATTGTTATTTAAAAATTAACATCGGCTATCGGTTAATATAAATAAAGAAAATAAAGGATGAGCAACACGTGTGTGTGTCTCAAAATATCTCGTTAAAATTGTAATTAAATAATTTTTTAATGATATATTTTGATATTATTTATTTTTGTAATTACGGATATATTTTAAATTATTATATTTATTGTAATTTTATTGTTCGTAATTAGACATAACTTTATAATAAAAACTTCAGGCTGTAATAAAGTATACGGGACGTCATACCATGGTACATTAAAAAAACGTAAGACCGATTTTCGAATAAATTAAATAACAATTAAGTAAAACTTACTACTTAAATCTCAAACCTCAAACAGATGCATAAGACATTCATTTACATAATTCACATCAACCACTTTACCTTATTAATTAACAAATCGGTAAGTCATTCTATACAATTTACAACCCTTGGATTTGACCATTACTTTCTTTAACATATAAGGTACTTGGAAATTTGTTTCTTAAAAATTGCCTCTCAAACTACAACAGAAAAAAATTTAATGTTGAAATTTATTACTTAAACTTAAAAAATGTACCCACAGTTATTCCAAACATTCTATGGATATAATATAAACGCAATTTTTTCTTGGCTGACAATATACTAGTTTATTAATGTTTGACCGTGCTCGGTGGCTGGTTGTGTTAACAACCAAACTTGCAATCGGAAGGTCATGGGTTCGAATCCCAGGGCCGACAGTCATTGTAGAAGTTTCTAGTGATTTTCTACAGCTAAGGCAAATGCTGTGGCAGTACTTCCACCTATCCTTGCCCATCCTTGTCTAGGCACATCCTTACCCACTATCTTTGTACCTCTAACAGCTGAAGAGGGTGTCAATCCCCCTATAGCAGTCTGCCGCGCGAGCCGGGTTATTAATGTTGTACAGAGTTTGCAAATCTATTTACTTGCTTTTTGAATTAAGTTAGGATAAAATTATGTTTTTTATTAATTTTTGCAACAATTTCGCAAACTGCTGTTATTACTATGGAGATGGTATATTTGCTACGATAGTTGCGTTAATATTATCATTTAAAACTATGCAACGCCGTTTGGCTTCGACTTGATCCAAATTATTTTAAAATAACATTTGATAATGTTATTGTTGTAGGCCTTCGCGGACAAAGTTTAGTTTATAGAGTTTGCTTTCGGGTTGGAACCGTGTTAACAGTTTTCTTATAACCCAACAAAGGAGGACGAAACGTCGGTTATAAGGAAACTTTCAACGCGGTTTCAAGCCGTAAACCATTCTACAAATTTTATAAAGAAATTTAGTGAAATACTTGTAACTCTGTAAGTTTTCATATTTGTATAATTTAATAGTTATTTATTTAATCAGTGGGATAAAGGCATCATTAAACATACGAGCGCGTAATTTGCCCGACGAGGGCGTTAGCCCGAGGCGGGTAAAGGCACGAGTATATTTAAAAAGCCTTTATCACACGTATTAAATACAACTTTTTATCTACGACTGCCCAAAATTGAAAAAATATTTATTATTTTGTAAGATGAAGTAGCTACCTATATTCTGATAAACGTCATAATTTTTTAATTTAAAATCGAGTAGTTTGGCATTTGACAGCATAGCAACCAGGCAATTTGTCTGTCAAAAATATTACAGTTTTTGTAATTGCTCTTTTCGGGGTGAAAATTTTGCGATAAAACATGTAAATATAATCACGAGCGTATAAATAATTGTAAAGTTTTCGTCAAAAATTGTCCTATCAAAATGAGTTGTATAATGATTTCTTATCCCACTCAAGGCAGTAAGAAGCTTCATTATCTAACGCAAATGAATATCATAATAGCTTCTTATCATAGCAGTCGTAGATAATAGTATATTACATAACAAGAGTTGTAAGAAGCATATTATATATTTTCACGAGTGCGTAATTGTTTAACAACTCGTGCTATGTAGCTTACTTTTTCTACGATCACATAGTACATACAATTATAACGGCTTTTTGGCTAATACATGTAATTGCGTCAATTTTGACGTAACCCTACTTTGACGTTTTTAGCCAAGTGTGCGTTTTGCTTATCGTGCGTTATGACTCACTTACTATGATGCAGGCTGTGCGGCAAGAGTCATTTACCTACATTAGTGGTAGTAGAAACAAATAATTATAGCACAAGTGTGTAAACAAAATTCATTAGGTAGGTACCCCACTATAAGCTTATAATTGATTATAACCATTATTCTACTTATTAATTACTTGGGCTCACAGATACAAATTATTTTTTTTTACCGAAACATTCTACGCTTTGCAGATTGTTGTTTTAAATTATATTATTCCTTTGACTAAATGGTAAGCTTAATCATAAAAATCTTTTTAATACAACATAACTAAAAAAAAACTAGTGCATATAAAATGTAGAGTTTCAAAATTAAATTTAACTTTAAATTTAATTTGGAACTTTTATGGTCACGTGGCGCTCTCTTAGAAGCAGTTATGAAATTTCACGTATTGAACGCCGGATTAAATCTGCTCTGAAAAATAAGTTGTAACTGTACCGTTACGTTTCAAACGGTCTCATATTTTGTACTCGCTAATTGATGAATTCAACTTCTTCTGTCAAGCACCTGTGTTTCTGTTTTCACTATTTTCGAGGAATTTATATGACTAATGCCTCGTTTAAAGGAACATTTTTATAGCGATAAACCACGAAAGTCTTACGAAGAAGTTGTAGAAAGCAAAATTCCAACAGGTATGATTAAAGAAGAGGATAAACACGGCTGGAATAACCAGAAGTTCAATTACGCTGCTATTGGATAACAGAAGAAACTTGGCATTTTGAAGATGTTGACCGGATTTGTAACAAAAACCTCGCGTCACTACTAACGCTGAACTGAACATACACAAAAGTCTAATAATTACTAAGTGATTCGCTTCGGTCATTGCAAAACCAGTCTAAGATCTATACTTTATACTTTGTAGCGATCAGATTATTACACGTTTGGTTGTGCATATTTGCAATTAATCAAATACGTCTTATGAAAATATAAATCACTTTTTGATTTTCCTCAGAGTACAGAAGTATAGCGATCATTAGCAAACAAATTGATGATAGCTTTACGATTCAGTGGTTGTAGAAACTATAAATCAAATTTTAAAAAAAGTTGTTCGGTACTGGCTCTTGGTATTAAAAATTCATATCTAGCTAAAATTGGTTGTCGAAAATAATTTTAATATAAAATTAATTAAAAATCACATCGAAGTGATTAAGGGACAAGAAACTTACACTGGTTTTGCATTTCTAAAAAAAAGAAAGGTGAATTTTAAATGCAATATTAAAAAAGGACAACTTAATATGGCTGGATCAATTACAAAATAAGATTAGTTCTGTGGCACAGTTAAAAATAAAGGCATAAGGAAAAACAATAATTAATTGTAAGCGTTAATAATTTCCTAATTCGCCACTATACTACCCAGGTAATTTAGGGGCTTAAAAATACACAGGGTGGTTCTTAAGTATTGCAAAAAAATTCATGAGGTGATTCCTTATCGAAAACTAAGGGGGATTTTTATTCAATTTTTTTTTTCTTTGACGTCTCCTTTCGGAGTTACACCCCCCAAAGGGGAGCTGTAAAATTAGGTTTTTTATTTTATTTCTCAAATTTAGATAAATGTAGGAGAATGATGTTTGATAGATGTTTTGTACTGATTAAAAGGTTTCCTATAGTAATATTTTAAATCATCTCCCACGTTCACAGAGGACTGAAAAGTGCTATAGTATATTTCTTTTAAAACTGCTCACAGCGGATTAAGAAGAGGCAGAACTAAAGGAAACAAATGCACAATCTCCGTCTGTTTCTTTAAATATTATTTGTGTTTACAGTTCAGTCTAGGCCAATGAAAGTTGTAATCTATTGAATGAATATTATCGCAAGCAGTCGAAATTTGATCCCTAATTATAGGTTCAATAAGGTTTAATTTGGGTTCTTAGGTAAAAGAAAATTAATATCTGTATCAGTGTTTCCCAAAAGTTTTTGCTTGAAAACAATTACTCTATAATTTAAAATCTATTATAGCGTATATAAGGTAATAAGCTTTTAGCGAGAACTTGTTTAGAACTGCAGCATTATGGTCATTATGCTCAAAGAAAAGCAATTAGGAAGATGTGGTATGCGATTATGATTTTAGGTGTTGTGCCATACAAATCATTTAAGGTTTATAATCCAAGATTGTGTATGTACCTGGGTTGTTTGTTCCAACTGCTTAAGCCGATATGGGAAGTTTTATTTAAGATATACTATACCCCTGTTGGTTTTTTTAATCAGAACTTTTTGGTGGGTTGAACTTTTTCAATTTAAAATATTTTTTTTAAGCTTACTTTATATAGAAACTTTTTTTATTCTTTAGTTTTTCTCGTAAAACTTACCGTTTTTAAGTAAAAAATAAAGTAATTAAACATGAACCATCAAATACTTCAATATAAAACGATTCATTTTGGTTGTTGCCATGGTTTGTTTATGTTCATATTGGGTGGAACCGCGGGCGTTTTAGCGATGTCGCCACGTAAACGTTAAAATGAATTACACCCGTCAATTCTACCCAATATGAACATAAACAAACCATGGCAACCACCAAAATGAATCGTTTTAAATTGGAATATTTGATGGGGCATGTTTACTTATTTTATTTTTTACTTAAAAACTGTAGATTTTACGAGAAAACCTAAGGAGTAAAAGAGTTTCTAAATAAATCAAAGTTTCTAAAAAAAACATTAATTGCAAAATTTCAAACCACCAAACAGTTCTAATAAAAAAAAACAACAGGGGTAGCACTTTTCAGTTCCCTGTGAAGGTGGGAGATAATTAAAAATATTACTATGGAAAACCTTTTAATAAGTATAAAACATCTACCAAATATCATCCTCCTACAATTATCCAAATTTGAGAAATTAAATAAAAACCTAATTTTCCGCTCATCATTAACAGTTTATTAACGATTTCGAATTACATTTTACTACTTTCTGTGAATTCATAATTTTTTAACAGACTATTTTTAATGACCTAATGTATTGGAAGAAAGTTTCTTGCAAGATATTCTAGAATTCTAGATCATGTGATAAGAAATATTAATTTTATTTAAAAATATGGGATATTATATGAAAAGAAATAAACTGAAAAATTTATTACAAAAAAACTAACAATTTAATTGAGTGACTGTAAAATGCAATACTAACGGGTGCCCCAAAAAAATTATACACATTTTGAATAATTATAAAATCAGTAGGTACTTATTAATATTTTAAATAAAATTTAAAAAACTAAATTGGCCAATAGGAAGAAAATCCCCATTGTCCATACAAAATAAAGTGCCACTGTACAATCAAATACTAAAGCCAATTTAGTCATATGGAGTAGAAATCTGGGGTTGCGCAATAAAGAATAATGTGGAATAAATCAAAAAAATCCAAAATAAATTCCTTAAAAACATCGTAGATGCCCCATGGTTTGTAAGGAACGACAATTTTCACAATGATTTGAAAGTACCCACTACCCACCATAAGAGACGAAATAAATACTGCATATCTTGCATAATGAAAACATACAAAGGCGACTCAGGAGGGTAAAATCTTTCGAGCTGGTTTAGTGATAAGTGAAAAGCAGAGTATTATGTAGCTGTGAGTAATCACATGAAAATTGAGACTCTATATTAAATAAATCTAATTACAGGACTCTGGAACTACTTAGCAGTTAAGTAATTAGGATGTTGATTGAAGATAAACGATAAGTTAGTCGACTCCGACTAGTGTTAGTTAAGATTTAAATTTATGTACGACAAATTTTCATCAAGATATGCCCTCAAATTGCTAAGTACTTCTCAAAATACGGGATCATCTTCATTGAGAACATGGACTAATGTTGAAATGTAACTTTTCGCTCGATTTTGGAATTCTTGTCGCACGAGCCGCTTGCGAACAGATTTCCTAGGAGTTTGGCGGTAAGTTTCCAGGATTTTTTTTTTTCGCTTCTTTGGCTTGTCGATGTTCGCGATCCTTCAGGATGCTGCTTGTGGACGTCTGCTTTAAATCTATCTCTAAATGCGAGTAATAGCGAGTCGAGTAGTTGGAGCTATTTAAATTTCCTTCTAAACTGTCTTCGTTGCACTTCAAATACTTCCAGTAAAACTTTAGGACAAATTTCCTTTGTTTAAAGTTTCATCTCAGCCATTATTTTAAATCAGTTTTACCCAAAACGAAAGAAAATCAAGATCATTATGGGTTGTAAAAGTGTGTTTACATATTTTTGGACACCCTGTTTATTTAAAAATGTTTTGCAACCATTTAATTATTTTGTAAAAAAAACATCAAAGCTCCATATCTTAAAATAAAAAATTATAGAGCTGGAAAGTTTTTACTGGGACTGGGACACTGTTTAACTTAACATAATTAAAAAATATAGCCGCTGTACCATAAAAAGCTTTTTAAAAATGTGATTCATCAGCGACTTTTTTATTCGATGGTTTTTAAATTCTAAACTAATTAGATGCTGTTTCTACAATTACATAACGTGTATTTTTTTCATGTCTATAATTATGCCTTTATCCTTCCAGGGCACCTGATTAGCTGACACATGAGCAATTTAAACATTTTCATATTTTGGCAATTTGACATGCAAACTGATGTTAATTTTTAGGTTAGGGTTATTGGCTGTCATTGACTTTATTTGAATTTAGCGTTTGATCAGAATGCATATCTTTGAAAATTCTACGTTAATTAATGGTCGTGCATTTGAGAAACAAGCAGACAGAAATTTTTTGCATATTTACAATTAAAATGTTGTTGGTATCTTAAATTAATATTCCTGGAAACTTTAAGAAATAATAGTAGCGGATAAGGTTTTACATCGCGATGAATTTCCGGTTATTTTTTGTCTTTTTTTAAACATAACGGTACACCTTAGGTTGGTTTTCGTACAGAAGAGTAAGCGTAACGAATTTTAGCGATAACTTTTCGGTTTGAAATTTATTTGTACGTCTCATGATATGCTTTATTATTGCGTAACATCAAGCGAATCATCGCCTACTTGAATATAGATAAGCTCCCTATTCTATAATATCAATAATATCACGATTTAAATTCAAGAAGGCGTATCACGTATTTGAAGATGAAAAAAATAAATATGTAGGCAATTGTCCACGTCTTTGACCTGTATAAGCTCCGCTATTAAAAACAATAAGTTTCGTTTATGGTTGGCATTGTTAACCTAATGCTCTGACACCACGATAGAAAAGGAAAAGAGACTCGCAGGGAATGATAAACATAGCACGTTTTTTCAATTATTGCCTATAACTTATACGCACGGCCAACTTATTTACCTTCGGCTACGATATACAGCCCAATGAACACAACAGAGATGGCCAACTATGATGTTTAAATCTATTTATACAGACCAAGAAACTAACGGTGAATCTGCGACCGGAAGTTCAACGTCGTTTTCAGAGCTTACTAGACTAAGGACTTTAACCTCAGCCTTATGCCATTCTATTAGTCATTATGCAAGTATAAGAGAGATGCAGATACTTTTTAAAGGATGGAAGATAGAGGAGGAATCAACCGTGAAGATAACAAGCGGGATAGGACTGCATGGGATATTGAATGAATTATAGAAAATAGACATATTTATAGAAAGAGACCTTTGCTTATTTAGGTTCTGCAGGGAACTTTGCAGTGATTAATTGTGTAATAATGAAAGCCTCCCGGCGTTCTAATTGCCTATATAATAGTATTCTAACTGTGCTTACATTCCTGTAATATCTAGTAATCCGTGGAATTTTTGATATGCATTTATTTACTGTCCTTATTCTACAATTAAACAATACGGTTAAATTATATCAGCCTGAGAGTTCAATAACAACCAGAGTGCCAGCTGTCTTCTCCAAGGCGCTGGAAACGGTCAGTCACGTTTAGTAATAAATAAATTATGCATCAAGAGTTTAACAAATGGCATGCCATAACATTACCACCCCTCATTAATATTAAATTATCTACAGTGTACTACAAATACACAGAAACTTGCTGTTCGTATTAAACTGCTTTGACTTTATCTCCGTACGACGTTCTTCTATAAAAAAAATTGACAATGACTGAAAATTTTTGCTAAAATGTAATTAAATTAGTATTCCAGTACAGCACATAAAAATAATTTTTTAAATCACGTGCTAAAATTTTACCAATTTCACCATGGAAACTTGTAGTTTACTGTCAGCAGTGGCGGTCTAAGGGGGGCGTTGCACCCCGGGTACCAGCTAGGGATGTCAATCACGGTTACCAGACGTCCCGGGTTTCGCGGTTCTATTCCACTTTTTCGTCCCAGGTGCAGGGCATGAAACCGATTTTTTAAACCGGTTAACCGTTATTTTTTGTCAGAAAAAGTGATTTTTAACCGAAACCGAAACCGTTATTTTTAAAGGCAAAAAAAAACAGTAACCTTTAACCAAAATAATAAAAAACCGGTTTTTTTAACGTCTTTTTTTTAATAAAAATTACGATGAAAAATACAAAATCTGTAGTAAATGCGATTAGTTTACCAAAAGTCATTACTGAACGCTTGATTGTACATTTATTACAAAATTTTAAATAAATAATATCTTTTTATACTTTGCGTTTCTGATCTAAATAATTTTAAAAACCGCTTGATTTGACCGGTTTTTTCTAAACCGGTTTTTTACGAGTAAAACCGGTTTTTCAACAAAAACCGTTATAAAAATAAAGTTCTCGATTTCGGTTAACCGTTAACCAAAATTTTTTTCGGTTTCGAGCCCTGCCCAGGTGCCAACCTTTCTTAGTCCGCCCCTGTCTGCCAGAAGTTTATATTGTATAGCTAATAAAAGATAAATCTATATTAATTTAAAACCCAGTTTCAAAATCATATTTGCTAAAAACCAATATTGAATAGCAAGCAAAGAAGGAATGGGAAATAGTTTTATTTTTGTCTTTAATTTTAATAATACTCTTTCCATGGGGCCTGAAGTTTATTTAAAGGGCATATTTTCCGAAAAATGCAGATCTAATGTGGTTTAGCTGATACGTGAAGACTGTATTTCTCTAAAAATAACATCAAAAATTAACAGTAGATTCAAATCAGCGCAATGAAATTTTGTGTCCAAACAAAAAAATAAACTAATGTGCAGTGTAGCTTATACTTTGTTGAAGCTTTTTGTGGACTTCCTAATTATTTATCTTAAGTCTTCTGTTGTGCCTTACACCCGTGACGGTAGATAGACGACATGGATTAAGTAAGTAAGTCTTCTGTTATAGTTCTCATCAGAAAACCTTCTCAAATTCTTCAGAAGATCGTTACTAAAGTAGGAAAAATTAGAAGCAATGATGAAATTTACAAAAAAAAAATTATACACCAAGTTTTAACACATGTGGTCATGTACCTAATTCTAAATTTTCTCAAATGCCAAGAACTGTTGTGTAGATTTCATGTGTTGGGCGGATAAAATATTACTTTTCTACTAGCACCGGTGGAGGTTTTGCGAAGCCTCGGGAAATAGTTATTAGTGGGCCCCAAAATATTTTCATAAAGGAATTTTCTTTATCAAGAAAATTAATCATAACTATTCCATTATAAAAAAAAATTAGAAATTAAAAAGTGCAGAGCCCCTCAAAGTGCGAAGCCTCGGTCTGGGGCAAAAAAAATGACGTCTGAGTCAGTTCAGTTTTCTGCAACGATTCTCTGTTGACAAAAAATTAGAGGATAGAATTTGGGCCCAATCCTCTAATACTAATACAACGGAAAAATTAGAGAAGTCTGTATCAAATATAAAAATTTGTCTTTAAAAGAATTTAAAGTTGATGAAGTAATGCTTACTTACTTATTAAATTTTTTATATCCAAGTAGGCATTATATATCCACTCAAGTGTTTTTAGGAAAACAATAAAAATTTACTATGCTTAAATTTTAAACTACTTTTAGTCTCAGAAGCAGGGAAAGTGTAAACTAGATTATGTTTCATGTTGAAGTGATATTTAGTGCAAATCGAATTATTGGTACATCACGACCATTTTTTTTACCTCATTTAAAAAAAAAGTTATAAATAAATACTGTTTTTTTATTAGCAAAAATTTGTTTTACATAGAAAGTAACAAAAGCATCAACTTTTTAAGGTTGATTTTAGCAAAATATTGTAAACTGAAAATTTAAAAAATTGCACTCTTAATTGACTTGAACTCAATCAAAACCAAATACTTTTGAATAGATTTACAAAAAGATGCAGATCAACCTAGCTTACGTTTTCTTAATTGTCATTTGATCAACAGTTAACTTTAAATTAACCACCGGTTAACGTCAAATAAATGTTCATATACCGGGTGTAAACAAAGTGTAGTACACCCCCTTTTTATTTTTTAGTTTTGATTTTAGATTAATGAAATTTTAGACATGATATGTGTAAAAAACCGAATTTTTTAAGTACATGCACACAATTGTTTCACTTCCGGTTTAGCCGGAAATTACCCCAACTTTGTTATTTCAAATGGAACACCCTGTATATTTTTACATTTTTGGAAAGAGGAAGCAATTTTGGATACAACTGCACTATTTTGGTTAATTTTGATGATCTCAAATAATTTTTAAACCTAAATTTAATTTTAAGTTGGTGTCTTCCCGGCGAAACCGGAAGTGAAACAATTGTGTGCATGTACTTAGAAAATCCGATTTTTTATACATATCATATGTTTAAAATTTCATTAATCTAAAATCAAAATTAAAGAAAAAAAGAGGGTGTACCACACTTTGTTTACACCGGGTATGTAAACAAATTTTTGTAACAAACGATAAGGTATTAATTTTTCTTCTCGCCTAGTGTTCTTCATCAACTACAAATTCTTTGCTGATAACGGATACTCTCGTATAAAACGTAAAACTACATATCACACACAACAAGTATAGAGTTGCCCTTGCGGGCAGCTTACTCTGGTTACAGTATATGGTTTCTATAACGACACCAAGTACCAAACGCAAATACGTAAGTGAAGGTCACTTAAAGGCCCTTGTACGTGCAAGGATGCCGTGATCTAATTTTAACGCTGAAAATACACTAAAACCTACACTAAAAATCTAAAAAAAAAATCACACTCCAAATTGATATGTTCTTGTTGTTCGGGCATGCGTTAAATTACGTTGAGCAATTTCGTAACTTGTTTGTTTTTAGTAATAAAATACGCATATAAGATAATAAACCTTGTGAGTAATAACAGTAAGTAGCGATTAAAAAATAATAGATTAAAATCCATATTACGATTGGGAGTAACGAGTAACTAAAAATTGACTTGTTACATCATCTCCCCAATTTTAAACCATCAATGAATTAGTATAGTGACATGTCCTGTTAATCAGTCTTTGTGTGCATCAATATCATTTTAAAAAAAGGTATAATTATACATCTAAACAGATGCAAAGCATTAACAAGCTCTTAAGCTTCCACAACCATTACTAAATAAATATAAAATAATAATGACCACACGATTTAAAGATCATTAAGTAAGTGTAAAACAAGTTTTGTTCTTCTTACTATTAGATATGATCGAATTTAAACCCTCCGATCCATATGATCCAATTGGCATTTCAGTTGCTTATTATTACGTTTGCATGTATCGTTTCAGCATGATTTTTTTAACTTTTAATCCTGATTCTAATTCCTCAAACATTGTGAAAATTTGACAGTTTATTATAAAAGTGGAATAAGTTTCTTTTTGGAAAAATTTAAGACGACAAATAATTGCCATAATAGTCTAGCGCAGTGTTTCCCAAACTTTTGACATGTGTACCCCTTCTATAATTTTCGTACTGAGTACTAGGGGTGGGCGATATGGTAACAGGACAATCATCCCCTGGACAATCACCCCCCGGACAATAACCCCCCGTACAAATAACCCCCGGACAAATAACCCCCCGTGTAAAAAAACCGGACAATTAACCACCCGTGTAAAAAAACCGGACAATTAACCCCCCGTGCAGAAAAAAACAACGACTAACTTGAAATAACAGTAGATTATAATTGCCGCAATGTAAAGTGATAAAGTTGCACAAAAAAAGAAATTAAGGCAGATTAACAATTCAATCTTCTTCGGGTGTTACCTTTGAACGCACAATTTTTCACTTTTATGGCCATCGTGCAGCGATTTGGAATTATGTTAACATCATAGGTTTAGGATTAAAATTAGTAAACTTGTAAACTTTATGGTTTATTTAAATAAACTTATATTTGTAAAGTATTTTACAGGGAAATAAAAATCGTTAATAATGTATTTAAAAAAAACGTTGTGAGCTATTCCACGTAGATAGTCCATTATGCTGCGATCACGGTAGCTTCGAACAATGGTAAGAATCCGTGCATTTAAGTCAGCATACTTTTTTCTAATTCTATGAATTTAATATAATCCTAAATCTCGTTATGATGGTCATAACAGTAAAAATTTAAGCGGAGCATATTCCGATATATCGACGTTTCGATATATCGATATTTTGAGGGCGACAAGCATTTTTTTTTCAGGTCATCAGTCTCTTTTTTCACTTTTTTACCGACTTTTTTAGCTTCGCGCCGCTTTTATATCAAAGAAATCTCGATAAATCGACATGTCGACATATCGATATTCCGATATGCAGGGTGTCCCAGATTACATTTCCAGCATGGGGATCTCGCTTATTATAAGAGATACAGGTTTGTTTAAATTAGATGAATTATTCCTTGGTATGAGAGGAGCAACAATCAGTTTTTAAAAGTACAAAATTCTTTGTGCTTTAGATGTTATAGCAAAAAATATGAAAATGTCCAATTTCTTTTTTCTCTCATAACTTTTTTGTCTTAATCATTAGAACAATTTTATTTGTAACTGTGATTTTAGATTATTTTTAACACCTACCATTTTCGAGATATTACCTCTAACTTCATTTTTTCTTATGGGCCGCGAAGTTGACTATGGAATAGTTGAATGTGCTTTTTTTTCTCTTTAAAATGAAATATTACTTGCTACATTTATTTTTATAAATAAGTGACAAAATTAAGAAAAATCGTATTTTACCCAACACTTATCAAGTTATCTATGAAAATAACAAAAAACAACTAATTAAATGTTAAATGACAGTTACCGTTTGTCTGCGCTATCATTTATTAGAATTTCACATTATTGTTGTGTAATTCGTTAGTCTTTGTAGTAATTGTTATAATGATGGCAACATTTAAAAATAGCGATTAATTTGACATGTTGAGATGCTACATTCTTTGCCATAAAAACTGTGAAGAAGCTAAGCGAATATAATTAGAGCTATATCCCGAGAAAAGGCAACGAAGGATGCGTAATTACAAAAATTTGGAAATAAATTTAAAAGTACATGGTTTTTTCGACAAACCAACCAAAAATCCAAAATAAATCAATAATTAATTAGAATTATTTATTTTACACACTTTCTATTATAAATAATGTGGCATTTCAACATATAACATTTTTAATTAGTTGTAAATGTGCCCATAATTATATGATAACAAATTTGCTACAAAGACTATCGAATTACACAACAATACTATAAAATTCTAATAAATGATACAGCAGACAAATGGTAACTGTCATTCGACACATAATTAGTTGTTTTTTGTTTTTATTAATATAGATAGCTTGACAAGTGATAGGTAAAATACGATTTTTCTTGATTTTGTGACTTATTTATAAAAATAAACGTAGCAAGTAATATCTCATTTTAAAGAGAAAAAAAAACACATTCAACTATTCCATAGCCAATTTTGCGGCCCATAAGAAAAAATGACGTTAGGGGTAATATCTCGAAAATGGTAGGTGTTAAAAATAATCTAAAATAACAGTAAAATTCTCCATTAAAAAGTACTTTAAGAAAGTACAAATAAAATTGTTCTAATGATTAAGACAAAAAAGTTATGAGAGAAAAAAGAAATTGGACATTTTCATATTTTTTGCTATAACATCTGAAGCACGAGGAATTTTGTACTTTTAAAAATTGATTGTGGCTCCTCTCATACCAAGGAATAATTCATCTAATTTAAACAAACCTGTATCTCTTATAATAAGCGAGATCCCCATGCTGGAAATGTAATCTGGGACACCCTATATATCGATATATCGACATCGATATGTCGTAGGCATAATGTGAAATCCGGCATTTTATAAAACGCCTAGTCATTTTATAAAAAGCCGGCAAAACGAGCAAATTATGACTTTTTCTTAGATCCATACATTTGTATTTATACAAAAAAAAGCTTTAACCAACATTCAACCTGACCCTAATGCATTTGGTCAGTAGTAGAGGGTCAGGTTAAAGGTTGGTTTAAGTTTTTTTTTTAAATAAATAATAAAAAAGAAGCTAATAGTTTTGTGCCTAGGCGTTTTATAAAATGCCGGATTTCACATTATGCCTACGACAGATATATCGATATAATTTCGATATCGATATTCGATATCGAAATTTGGATATCGCCCACCCCTACTGAGTACCCCTCGTTCAAAAAAAATTCAAATAATAAACGAAAAATTAAATTTATTCATAATAAAATACAAATAAAATAAATAAAAGTTATATTATAAATAAAATTCATTATAATCGCGTACCCCCACCAAACTCTTCCAGTTCCCCCAGTGGTACGCGTACCACACCTTGGGAAACACTGGTCTAGCGTGACAATTTACAGTTACTTAATATATAGGGATAGCAACAGGGAACCTAAAATCTTGGACAGTCGCCCTGGGGTAGTTACGAACCAACCACCGAGAAATGTACAGCCAGTCGAATAACAAAGGAGTTTGTTGTTAAAATTTTTGTTTTATTTGTTTCTTACTGTGTACTACTTGCTCTAGACCTGTGTACTACATAAAACAACGTTTGAGGGTCCAACCACTTTATAAAGACGATCACGAGCCATAATTAACAACAATAAATATAAGAGTAATAAGTACTCCTCCCCAACAGTGCGGCCTATGTACAGTACAGAGCGTCACATTATACACAGCTAGTATTTGAGAAAAAGTCCGCATAACTACATTTAGGGCAGCATTACACATTGCAGCTTCTCGTTCCTAGTCCTATACCTGGATACTCAAAGTCAAAATTTTTGCGTTAATAGAAATTCAATTAAACTAAGGCAATTGAAGTCACGTTATGAATTTAAACAAATTAGATAAAAAAATACACTGTGTGTAACCGTATTTCATTATTTTCCATTCAGATTTAAATATCTACTCTTGATTATTAAATATTAAATTTAACTTCAGATTTTGTTACAGTAATTAAAAATATGTGCGACTATTTTTTTTAAATTTAAAATGTAAACTTTTACCTTTTTTTGAAAAAGCTAGATATTAACCTCACAAAAACTGTACTACTTTGAAAATTATTTTATCACTTTCAAAGTTGACTATTATCTTAAGGGTAGTTCACACGGTGACATTTAAAGTCGCGACATCAAAAGTCGTGACTTTTGATGTCACCGTGTGAACGCCTAATGTCGCGACAGCGATATTGACAGTTCGGCATTTGACGTAAGCCTACCATATTTTTATATTTTGACATAACAGACAAATAATGTACCTACATTAATTTGTTTGTCATCGATTTCCAATTTATCATGTCCCCAATAGATGTTCCAACGATTTTAGAGCATTATCAACAAATAGCAACTTCAAAATAATTTGTTCCTCTACAACACTCGATGCTGCAGTTACAAGAGCGGCCATTTTTATTTTGGTCGCGACTTTCAATTTGGGTAGTTCACACGGTGACATTTAAAGTCGCAATTTTAAATGTCACCGTGTGAACTACCCATTATGCGTGATCTATTTCTTTGATACAGATATTGAAGCGTTTTATATCTCATTTCAAAAATGTTTAACATTTAAATTAACAGTAAATACTTTACACGAGACAGCGAATTTGTCAAAGATGTCTCAAGTCAAAGCATTTGAAGGTAATGTACCCGTACATCCAACAACTTTTAATGTAAAAAGCGTGTTTCCATTTTTATTAACTGTTTTTATCATGACGTGATGAATAGACAAGTCACATTATGAATAAATCTGATATATCGGTGCAACAAAATAAACTTTGCGTGACCTTAACTTATTTATTTCAACAAGGAAGAAAATAACTCAACAGAACTTGTTCGTTTGAAGTTAACTGCGCGTTTATAATTTTATACACAACATTTTCATAATGCTGCCTCAGAAAATTCTGTGTTTTAACAAATAATTATTTTAATAAATGTTAAGTACCATTGAAATAATTACGTATTACCGCGCGTGGTGTTAGCTTGAGGCGTAGAGCTTTTTGCAGACTTGGTTTCACTTGAATTTATAATTTTAATAATGTTTAAATAAATTTTATCTTATGATAATCTGACACTTAGGTTATGAATGAGATATAATTTTAAATTTTCTTTTAGGCTACAGGCCCTTAACAACGAGATCTACACACATGAATTTAATTTTTTAAGCTTAGCTGCACTTAACGCCAAAACAACTTAAAAATTAAAATATTTAGGTACTTTGTAATTACCTAAGCTATGTAGCTACTAAAATTTTGTTATAAGATTAAAACGTTATATTTAATTTGAGTTTTATCTTTTATATTCAATATAGGTACTTTTAAATTAAACAAAAATACTACAATATAAATCTTAATTTAGGAGCTATTGAAAGAGTATAACAAATTTTCACGAAGATTGCACATTTCGTTTGTTCTGCGTTTATTACAAATGTACTTCTATAGTTTTACCGATATTTTTTTTTAACTTTGAAAAAAAAAAATTAATGAAATTGGATTATATTAAAAATCTAACCTTTTAATTACAACAGAAATAAAGTGGGTGCAGATTAATCTACCGTCTACCCTAAAAAAATCATATTGTAAGTACTACTTACTACTATCTAACTGAATTATCAATTTAATAGGTATTGTCTCAAAATAATTTTGTTTTGATTTACCTATAAATCTAACTTGAAAAATTACAATCAATTCAAAAGTTTTGCATTACAAATTAAATTAATAATTTTAAGCCAACGTCCTATAAATAAAAATTCAACAAAATAGATCATTAAATCTTGTATTTAAGATGTAAGTTTTAAAAATTTTGCGGTACTTTCAACGAAAAAACCAATGTTTCCTAATAAAAACTTTTTTACTAGAACATATTTTTACATTTTTTTTGCCAAGAAAGTTTAAAAACGATATAAACTTGTTGTTTTATGAGTTTTTGTAGAAATTATTATTGTTGCAAACAAATACATGTGAATCATTTTAAATTAACGGGTAACTAAATTAGCCGGATCATATATTATTTATAAAGCAACTACGCCGTTTACACTATCAAAACAATTATACATTAATTAATTGCCGATCTATTTTTAGAAAAATGAACGACGCAGGTATAAAAAATTAAAAAATATATTTCACACATGTTTCAATAAATTAACAGTTTTAACAGGTACAAGGATATATTCAAAGCGGTGCACACGAACTGCAGCCATTCTAATCCCATCATTACCAATTTTAATGGCCATGCCTTAATCCTACACTCGAACTGCGTACAAATATTTTCTAACCCTTGATTATATGGGTAGACCCTAATTTAATGTTCCAAGAATTAATCCTAAAACTATGTACTATGAGAACTACAAACACACGTGAATCTTTTCATAGTAAATTTAATTCATATTATCACGTTTTTGTGCATATTTTAATAAACATTCAGGCAGATTCTTATAATAATATTAACAGTGTTCATTGTATCAATCAAACTCCACGAAGAAACATTCGGAATCGCCATATGTATTTAGAAAAAGAAGTTGAACCATAAAAAATCAATTTGATATCTCGAGTAGATGCCGTGAGGCATAAGGCTTAGTAAAAGAAGAAGAAGAAGAAG
This sequence comes from Elmis aenea, assembly GCA_947652605.1. Taxonomy (NCBI): domain Eukaryota; kingdom Metazoa; phylum Arthropoda; class Insecta; order Coleoptera; family Elmidae; genus Elmis; species Elmis aenea. The sequence continues at coordinate 34,213,960 of OX393581.1, forward strand.
AGTAGATTTTGTTAAATGTTGTAGTTATATTTTCCGACTGTAGAAATTTTATACTCCTATTAAGTAATTACTATGTACCTACATATTATTGACAAATAAAATATTTTATTTATATTTTTTAATTTCATTCAAATTAAGTAGTGAATATTTAGGAATAGTCTAACCATTTCTGACCTCTTACCTGAATATGAAATTCCAGGAAAGGTATAATTAAAGAATGTCTGCAGTTTGTGTATCGGCTTAACTCTCATGCTTAATAAAAATTTGTGAATTTAAAAAATATTATATTTTTGTAATAGTATCCGGAAATAAGTGCTACTATTTTGTATTTAAGGCTTACTACCAAATTTTTGTTCTTTAAATGGGCGCACTCGATCTGCAGCTATTTTAATGGCTTGTACTTAAGTACCACTCGAACTGCGGCCAGTACTTAACACGTTATTTCAGTACATTTTTCCCACAGTGAATATATGACGTTTGATAGCCTAATAATATAGCGTATTGTAGCTTCTTATGCTACGAACGTTAAATTATTGTTTTCTACTAAACATTTACTAATTATATCATTGGACAAATTTATTAAAGAAAATTTGTATTTTAAAAGTGAAATTGCAGTTAAACGTACCTATTACTATGACAATTTTAAGCCTACCATTTAAATTCTTTGAAATTGCGCATGGTTTGCCCATTAATTATCATTAAAACAGCATACAGTTAAATTATCTATAAGAAAATGCAAGATATTTAGAGTGTTAATTTTAAAACAATTGACTTATTCGTCTATAAAATATAGCTAAATCGTCAAAACAAAACAAAAACCCATTTTAAACGTTTAAGTATACAGAAACCACCATAAGAGTATTTAAAAAAACACAAAATGTTTTACACTGGCTTTGTTAAATCGCTAAATATTTAAATTTTTTCTGTAACCGCCAATATTTTCACAAACACTTTAATAACTCAAAAACGATTAATTTTAGGTACAAAAAACCTTATTTTTTAAAAGAATGAATTCGATTCGGAATCTAAAAAGTGAATATATTTAAGGCAAAAAATCTATATAGCGATACGCAGAAACAAAATACTCCTTATAACTGAAAATAATTTTAGGTTGTATAAACTAATGATCTCCAACAAATTTTGTCCTTAAGAGTTTTATATATGTATAGTAAACTAGATATTAGGTTGACGCCCTGTACCTATATGGATTTCCATATTTATTTTTCTATTTCGCTTGAGAATTAATAAAAATATTTTAAAGAACCAGTGTGTTACGAAAAAAAAAACAATGTAGTTATTTCATTTTATATTATTATAGCTTATAGCAAATCGCCGTTAAGCGATTAGCCGTTTTTGCGTGGTACTTTTTCTGTACAGCGTTGTCCAAAAATCACCTGATTTGATTAAACTCAGTTTAGGAATCCGATATATTTCTTTAAACTTTTCGATATAAAATATCAATCAATGTCAACATGAATAAGCTCACAACGGTTTGGAAGGTTTTCATCACTGTAAAATTTTGATCAATAAATTCATTTTAGTAGGTACTTTTATTTAGTACTTTAAGTGACTTTTGGCCAACCTAAAATTGACTAAAACTTGAGCTGAATTTCAAAACGTTTCAGTATTTTTTTAAATTATTTTAAATTGCAGTTGTTTAACGTTTTTCTGTTACATGTTTTTAAATATATTTTTCATTTCAAGGGCAAATTATTGTTGCTTACTCTGATGTATCGGCATCTGTAACTATACATCAATATAAAATTACTTGCATATTTGATTAACAAAGCGCGTCAGTAGTCACACTTTATAATTGATACGAAGTAAAAAACGTAATGTGATCTCACCAACACGTGCACTTCTATTTTGTTTCAACAACTTTCATATTAATTGGATTGCTATCTTAGGAGCACTTGCATTCCAATTCCAACTCGTTATAATGCAGAAAACAGGTTTATTAAATAATTGTTGTCGCGGTATTCATAAGCAATTGTTTTAAATCTAAAAATACTCGGGGATTTGGGAAATTCAGAGAATAAAGAAACAGGGGCAAATAATGTTTTTAAAATTCATATTTAACAGCTATTTTGTCATTTAAATGTATCTTGCGGTCAAACAGATATGATAATATTTGTTACAATTGTTTATCAAACGTATTTCTAAGTTTAGAACACCATGGCCTCGGGGTTTTCAAAATAAGAAAACTAAAATAAAAGCAAACAAACAAAAAATTCACTTCCAACAAAAATATAATTTTTGTAATATTTTGTTTTTACCAGCTCTGTTCGTATACGTCTAATTTCCTGATGAGTTTTTAAGGCGGTTGAATTTTTTTTTAAATTTTAAAATTTACTTTTTCAGATAGTTAAGAAATATCACAGTCAACTAACTACTGCTGTAGAAACAATCAATTTTGTTACACCTTTAAAAATTGCATCGTTATATTTACGTCAATTAACAAAACTTGAAAATAAACCGTTGCTTACTGAAAATAACAACAAAGATAAAACACATTATTAATGTTATAAAAATTACACCTTCTACAGTAACATAAATTAAGTAAATTGATTTATTTTAGCATATATAAGTGTGTAAATTGTACAAAAATAAACATATTTATGTAACTAAACTTTAAAACACTTTATCAATCTTAATTATTAATAATCTAAATGTTTATAAAATCCTATCGATTTGGATCATACTTTATTAAGAGGCAGCACTTTAGTAAATATTTGTTTTATATACAATCAAGAGTATAATTATTCAAAAAAAATTGTTTTAGAATTAAAAAAATCAACATTTAAATATTTCATACAGTTTTTGTAAACTTGATGGATAAAATTTATTGCTATTTGTCTCTACAGGTTTGCTTATTCTTATTGAATTTCCTATTAAACACTTAGTAGTGTGACTTACTAACTATACGAGTACATAAAATAGGAATACGAATTTAAACACTTGCTGATTATAAATTATAACAATACTTTCTTCATACTAAGTACGTATGGCGAAAGTAAAAAAAATTATTTCAAAAAAATTCTTTGCTATACATTTGAGTACAATTTTACCATATAATAAAGAAAAATACAATTTTGCATACTAATGAGTGTGCTTGTTTATTTTCAAATAAAGAATTAGATCTTGGCTAAATATTTGTTATCCCAGTACGAAGGGCATCTACAACGTTTTGCAGAGTTGAGCGACATTTTGATTTTAAAATCGTTTATGCTGAAAACGCCGTTTCGCATAAACAAATAGAAGTATATTTAAAGCAATTTTAGAACGTCTTGGAAATTAAGTCCTTAACTCAAGCCAAAACTCGCTTTTTTGGGAAATTGAAGTTGTAAATATGTGTGTCGTTTGATACATCGGTAGATTCTTGTTGAGTAAGTTACTGAAGTTTTACATTTTAATTACGTATGGGCTATGAACCCAACTTAGTTTTTTAAAATCGAAATGAAAAGGATTTTTTTTTTAAAATTGTGTATCCAAAAATGCAGACACTTTAAATACGCTGACGGTAATTTTTACTTATTGTTGTTGTTAAAAGGAAAATATTTTTTAACTTTAATTTTCATGTGTATTACCGTAACAGCTTAAATAATTAACAATTTAGATTTTTTGCCAACATTTAGCATTTTTTCAGTTAAAAAATCAGGTAAATTAATGCACAAAAATTTTGATGCAAAAATAGTCTACAACGAAAGAAGTATCGCTTTAGTTTTTAATAATAAATAAATAAAATTAACAAAAACTACTATGGCAGTGTTTCTCAAAGTGGTGTCCTGAACCTTTCTGAGGGGATCAGCGAGCCTTTTCATAATGTTCAAATATTATCCAAATTTATTTTTCAGGCCAAAAAAAAAAAATTTTGTCTACAAAACAATTTTCATCGGGGTTCTGTTTAAGCACTTAATTTTGAAGGGGGTCCTCGGAGTGAATAGTTTGAGAAACACTGAACTATGATGTGATTTGGAATCGGTTTAAAGGTACCATTTTAACCGACCTATTAATATAGGTTAGAATGGTTAGATCTTCAAGTGGAGTTTTGATTTTAGAACACCCTGTATACGTATCTAGCGTAGGTAGGATGTTTTTATAGATGAGGATTAATAAAGGCAACAGCATTTTAATTTGATTTTTACTTCTTCAACCTTACGCACAAACACAATATATTTAGGAAGAACTTTCTCATAAACTTGGTTGCTCAAATCAGGCGGAGCTTTAGCTACGCTCTCAGTTTTATATATCCAGGTTCTTTTACGACTCCTCCTAACCTCCTTCTGCATACACCACTGATACATATACAGCGTCATTCAAAAAGTCTGCAACAAATGGAAAAGTTTTTTATTATCGATTTCTCAAAATATATTATTTTTGATAAAAGTTGGTGCATGGTCGAAAACTAATTTTAATATTAAAAAAAGCAGGGATTTGGAGCAGTCCAATTTTTTTATTGCTCCGCTCCGGCATCAAAATGCCTGCTCCAGCTCCGCTCCATGCTCCAAATATTGTTAACATTTTTTAAAAAGTTTTTTGATTTAAAAAAATTGTTTTTAAAAACAAAGTTTTAATTTTATCGGATATATAAAAGTTGGTAACAAAAAACAATATTTGACCCTAACAAACAAGCGAAGTTAAATAAATGTTTGAAAAACAAATGATTGATCTTCAAACGTTGAAAAAAAAGGAAAAAAGTAGTTTTTTTTTTTTAATTGTACATAATAAACTGGAGCAGTGGAGCAATCAAAATTATTTGCTCCGGGCTCCGCTCCTACTCCGGGCTCCAGCTCCGATCCAAACCCCTGAAAAAAAGTTCAATAAATGCCGTAGGACACTAGATTTTAGCGATTTTTGAAATATTCGCAAGAGTAAAGTGCCTTATTTTAAGAAACAAGAAAAAAAATTAATAAGAAATACTTATTTACAATCAATAAATAAGCCTAAATTTAAATTTTGACGGTCAAATTCCAACTTTAAGTTTTTAAGAAATTTTAACATTCAAAAAGTCTGCAACAAATGGGAAAGTTTTTCATTATTGATTTCTCAGGAACTTTATTCTTGATAAAAATTGATGCATGATCTAAAACTATTTCTAAGATAAAAAAAGTTTAACAAAAAGTCATAGGGCACTGGATTTTAGCGATTTTTGAAATATTCGCAAGAGTAAAGTGACCTTTTTTTAAGAGATGCAAAAAAATGTTATAGGAAAAATTTATTTAGATTTTAAAAATAAGCCTAGATTTTAATTTTGACGGTTAAATTCCAATTTTTATTTTTTAAGAAATTTTAACGTTCAAAAAATCAAAACCCATTAAAATCTTGTGTCATATGACTTTTTATTAAACTTTTTTCATCTTCAAATTAGTTTTAAGGCATGCACCAACTTTTATCAACAATAAAATTTTCTGAGAATCGATAATAAGTAACTTTTCCATTTGTTGCAGACTTTTTAAATGTTCAAATTTCTTAAAAAATAAAAGTTGGAATTTGACTATCAAAATTTGAATTTAGCCTTATTTTTGGTTTCTTCATAACTTTTTCCTATAATGTTTTTTTATATCTTTGAAAATAGGGCACTTTACTCTTGCGAATATTTCAAAAATCGCTAAAATCTAGTGTCCTATGACATTTATTGAACTTTTTTTAATCTTAAAATTAGTTTTAGACCATGCACCAACATTTATCTTGAATAACATTTTCTGAGAAATTGATAATTAAAAACTTTTCCATTTGTTGCAGACTTTTTGAATGACGCTGTATATGTTACGGTTCAAGTGAATAACCTGCCAATGTTATAAATATGAGTGTTTTCTTTAAAAAAAAAACAACTTAAACCGACCTTTAACCTGATCATCATTCGTTTGTTCAGTAATAGTGGTTAAAGGTTGATTTAACTTTTTTTTAAGAAAACAAACTGTAATTGTGATCCTAGCACTCATACTAATCACACTAACCGGTTAGTATTAATTCTAACCGGATTTATCACATGAACCATAACACATATATATGCACTGTCAACAAAAACTTTTAATAATGTTTTTAGAATAATTATCAGTAACTGAAAAACGATGGCTACAGACAGCCGGTCAAGTTAGTATAAAGACAGTTTAATAATTAAAAGGACTTTAAATAAACCAGGGAAGCAGCTACTACATATTTTATAACGAATTAAGCAACAGTTGTGGCCTTATCTCCACAATTTGCATTTATTAGTTTGTTAGACTCTGAGACGGCGATCACTCAACTCGCCCGGCAAACAATGAAATGGGAAGTTAAGATATCCTTATTAGCACGCTTATTTACTGTTTGTTGTTCAATTTCGCTGTTTCGAGAAAATGTCGAATGACCCAGTGCACTTAAGTAACTCGAGATGCGTAATAAGATATCACACCCATGTGACCACGCTGCGCTTCGGGGCCAGTCCTGACCTTGACATTGGCTGTCGCATTCCCTGTCAGGGGCCCTCGCAAGGCTGCACCCGCTACATGTTCTTACGATTACTCACTATTAAATAGAGCGATCCTTTGCTGTTTTGTAAACCGATGCACGCGATTTGATCATTATTTCAACAACAAATATTTAAACGCTGAGTGCGAATGAAATTACAGGTTTTTAACAATAAAGTTGTGAGGTTTTTGTGATGTTGAAATTTAACAACCACTTGTATCAAAATAATTAGATAGTTGAAAAGATTCTCACGTATAGCAGAAGAGCTCGATGCTGCGTTAAGAATTATTTGTACGGTGTAGGTTCGTTTGATACAAGACTGCAAAAATTCCCAAGTTCAGGCTAGAAACATTACTGCACCATTGCACAAAATGGTTTAATAGCAATAAGTTTAAAAGACAAAGTACACATAACTACAGTGCAGTCTCTATAATGTGAACTAATTAAAGACAGTGATGTGCACTGTTTCGAGGAATTCACGTTATTGAATAGGTAGTTATTAGAACTGATTTAACGCTGTGGATGTGTGGATTAATATGCACCAGGAAAAAAACTAAATATTAAATTATATAACTTTTACACATGCTAGAAAGGTTATTCTCTCTTTAGTTTTTTTCCGACAGGCGCTGATTTTTCTTCACCCGAAACTTAAGCTTTCTCTGGTAATAGCTTCTAGTACAAGTCTATTTCGTCAGCATTATACAACTGCTAATGCATTAAATTTGACTCCTTAATTTTATTTGCAAGTTTTTGTAGAAAGGGAGCGACTAGCTCTGGTTGTAAATATAATTTGTATCCAGTAATAGTCAGAAAACGTATAACATCCCGATTCTTAAATTTTTTCAACCATCCTGAGCTAACGGAAAATGTATGTCATTTTTCTCGAATATTCTCGTAAAAATGGATTGCTTCCTCTTATTAGAGCATTTCTTTCACTTTGTTGCAAAAACTACTTATAGGATATCTCTTTCATCCTAGTAAAATCTGAATTTTTCAAGGATTTTCATTTTCCTGGCCCAGAACATGTCATAGCAACTGTTGAGGCAACTTTTGCTTCCTTCTTTTTAAGACCACATACGGAGGATTTGGCGACCCTGTATTTTTTTGACGAAGTAGTCACTCCACATCTCTTCTTCGTCTCTCAAAAAGTTGCACTTTTTTTCTCCAACGTAAGGTAAATTGACTGCTAAGACGCCATCATCACTATAATACATGAAACACGCTTGGTCAAAGTTTGGATTGATATTAAACAAGTCTAAATAAATTTAGACAGGGTTTTTTTGCAGATAGAATAACTGATTATACAGGGTGTCCCAGATTACATTTCCAGCATGGGGATCTCGCTTATTATAAGAGATACAGATTTGTTTAAATTAGATAAATTATTTCTTAGTATGAGAGGAGCCACAATCAATTTTTAAAAGTACAAAATTCGTCGTGCTTCAGATGTTACAGCAAAACATATGAAAATGTCGAATTTCTTTTTTCTCTCATAACTTTTTTGGCATAATCGTTAGAACATATTTATTTGTACTTTCTTAAGGTACTTTTTCATGGAGAATGTAACTGTTATTTTAGATTTTTTTTAACTTCTACCATTTTCGAGATATTACCCCTAATTTCATTTTTTCTTATGGGCCGAGAAGTTGGCTATGGAATAGTTAAATGTGATTTTTTTTTCTCGTTTAAATGAGATATTACTTGCTATACCTTATTTTATAAACAAGTCACAAAATGAAAAAAAAACGTATTTTACCCATGACTTATCAAGCTATCTATGAAAATAAAAACAAAAAACAACTAATTAAATGCCAAATGACAGTTACTGTTTGTCTGTGGTATCATTTATTACAATTTCATATTATTGTTGTGTAATTCGATAGTCTTTGTACTTTGTAGAAATTGTTATAATGACGGCTACATTTAAAAATAGCGAAAAATTTGACATTTTGAGATGCTACATTCTTTGCCATACAAACTGTGTGGAAGCTGAGCGAATATACTTAGAGCTATATCTTGAGAAAAGGCAACAAAAAGTGTGTTATTACAGAAATTTGGAAATAAATTTAAAAGAATATGGTTTTTTCGAGAAACCAACCAAAAATCCAAAAAAAATCTATGATTTATAAGAATTATCTATTTTACACAGTTTCTATTGTAAAGAATGTAGAATTTCAACAATAATTTTTTTTAATTAGTTGTAAATGTGCCCATAATTATACGATAATAAATTTGCTACAAAGACTATCAAATCACAAAACAATTCTATAAAATTCTAATAAATGATACCGCAGACAAAAAGTAACTGTCATTTGACATTTATTTAGTTGTTTTTTGTTTATATTTTCATAGATAGCTTGATAAGTCATCGGTAAAATACGATTTTTTTTCATTTTGTGACTTGTTTATAAAAATAGGTATAGCAAATAATATCTCATTTAAACGAGAGAAAAATAGCACATTTAACTATTCCATAGCCAACTTCGCGGCCCATAAGAAAAAATGAAATTAGGGGTAATATCTCGAAAATGGTAGAAGTTAAAAAAAATCTAAAATAACAGTTACATTCTCCATGAAAAAGTACCTTAAGAAAGTACAAATAAAATTGCTATAACAATTAAGACAAAAAAGTTATGAAAGAAAAAAGAAATTCGACATTTTCATATTTTTTGCTATAACATCTGAAGCACGACGAATTTTGTACTTTTAAAAATTGATTGTGGCTCCTCTCATACTAAGAAATAATTTATCTAGTTTAAACAAATCTGTATCTCTTATAATAAGCGAGATCCCTATGCTGGAAATGTAATCTGGGACACCCTGTATACATTTGCTACTGATTCTTCATTAGTTGTTCACGATATGTAAATATTTAAAAACTTTTTTGCTAATCTCTTAGTAAGAGCTATAAAATATATTCAGACAATTAATATGATTATTTGAAGTTCCCATAACATTTGTTTTAATGTCACTGACTAAAGAGTGACGGGATAGACCAGTAAGGCGAAATAAAACAAGAAGTCGGTTATTGTTTTTTCCATGGCAACGTTGACTTTTATCTTAAAAATTGCATTTTTTTAGGTTATTTCGCTTATTTTTGAAAATAGACATAAAATATTATATCATTGTAAAGAAAAAAATAATAATTTAAATCTAAGTCATCACCTACTACGGCTGCGGTTTAAAACAAAGTTGTTTTGTCAAATATCTCACACGGTAATTTATAAATAAAAATCTGACTATCACCGTCTTAAAGCAAACAAATCTATAAAAAAAAATCCTTTGGCATTTTCGTGTATTAGCAACGATAGCCGAGATATTTAAGTTATTAAATTTTGGTCGATTTCGGTTTTTTCGTTATGTCAAGCAAGCCATGGAATTTTTAAACAAAACAAGATCTTGTTTAAAATACACTCCTAAATAGCTAACTTTTGTCCCAATTAACCAACCTTGTATTTTCATTATTTGCGGAGATAGCAATAGTGTCCCATGGAAAAGTGAAACCCTGTATATTCGGTAACATTTTACAAGCACGAATTATAAGCAAAACAAAGCTGTAGTCTGTAGTAGGTATTAAGGGTCTGTGCTATTTATTCTTTCCTGTGAAACTAGTTCAACGCACTTAACGTATTAAATCACAATCATATCACACGTAAGCAAATATGTTTGGTCAGCATTCGGCATTTAAAAACCATAATACATGTTAAAATTTAAGTTTTTGGATTGGCAACTGCGTCTTGGACAGAATAAGTACGATTCAGCTAAAAAAACAGTTTTAAAATGCACAAAAAATTATTATTTGCCAGGATTTTATACCTCGTTCTCTAGGTTTTAAAGTACGCAACATAAATCATAATGTCTTCAATTAATTTACCAATTTGCAAAGAGCACAGTACGTATATGATATTTTTTAAAGGTTAATAAGCGATTGACACCATAAATAATCATATAATAATATACCAGGAGTGGTCAATTAATTTCTAATATTTATGATTATTAAATTATTAAATTAATATTCATATTATGCAAATACTGCCTACGTAATTTACGTTCATTTTGGACTTGTTTAAGTCACGATTTACACAATAAACATCTAATACAGAAAAAAATAAATCCAGATTTATTATCTAATGATAAATATCAATGACAATCGTTGCAGGCGATATTGTTTTTGTTAAATAATAAATTTCAATTTTTAATCAGCGCACACAAGTAAAGAGACAATAATAATAACAATGGATCGTCGACGTATAATCTTTTTAAGACTAAAAATACCGCTTCTGACATGAAAAATGGTATATTTCAGATACTTCTCATTGTTTTACCTGTTTTAGGGTTTTTTTAAAGCGAGTGTAGGTACCTACCTGAGTGCCGCAATTAAAAATAATATAGATCATATTTATTTTTAATAAGTAGCCTTTTATATTCACGTTATATTAAAGTTTAACCATTAGAAATTATTTTCAAAATATATAAATTTTTAAATTAAAAAATATGGAGATATACTAGGATTGGTTTTATTCGTGTCATTAGGGAGTGAGAATCAAATTTTACGCTTTCTTAATGTATTTTTGACATTGAACGATCTCCTACTTGCCAAAGTCATTGATGTTATTCCATAAGTAAGTACCTACCTATGTATTTTTGAATAAAAACGAAACCGTTTTTAATTAAAGGAGCTTGCAAAATACAGTGCAGTAACAAATTGTAAAAAATAAAGCCACTAAAAATTACTTGTGATAAAAATATTAATCCATCATATCAATATCAATCAATAAATTATTAGATATTTTTATTTTGAATTTTTTTCTATTAGGTACTAACAATCATAGCTACATCATTCAATGTATTTCCAAGTCATATTAATTTGGTGCTTAAAGGGTTCAATATAATGTCCTTTTGACAAATTTGTAAATAAAAGATACCAAACACATTAAATTTATACATTAAACAAAATTATTTTTCTAACCGGTAGCGTTTTGTTGGAGACTTCAATGCCGGTGTAACAAACAGACCTGTAATCGCTTGTAAAAAAAAACAAAATCAATAAATGTCAGATTAATTTTTTTAATGAATAAACTAAAGGTAAACAATAATGCTGAGTTCAGGTTAATATGTATTTAAAAAACTATGTATCGAAAAAAGTTTACACTTTCGATAGACTACAGGATGTTCACCTGGTGCGTAGGTATTTCTTTCATAACTGCTTTATTATTCAAAATTAAAAAAAAAAGTTTTAGGACACAATTTGTTGGAGATCATAAGATACATACCTAATCTAAAATTATTTTCAGCTATACAGAGTGTTTGGTTTCCTCGCACCGATGTGTAGCTTTTTTATTTTAAATACAACACCCTGTATATTTTTAAGATTCCAAATTGAATGTAGGAGGTTTTATGACCCTAAAATCATTAGTTTTTGAATTATTTACGTTTTTTTTTTGAAAATGTTGACGTTACCGATTTTTTAACAAAATATGTATTCATATTTAGCGATTAAACAACATCAGGGTAAAATAATTTGGTAGTTTTGTTAACAACACTATTATAGTGCTTTCTGAACAATTAAACTTTTTAAATAATACACAGGGTGTTTGTTTTTGTGGGTCCATGTAGCTGAATTTTAAACACGAATACCTAAATCGATTGGTTTTTGATGGAACACCTTATATTTTTGTAAATTTTGGTGTAGATAATTTGATTGTCATTAAAAACTAATAAGGGTGTATTACCTATGTCTAAAACTAATATTTCTCAAGTTATTGCCAAGTTCAAAAAATTTTAAGATTGCGTTTCTTACTTTTAAACTAGATAGATAAATAGCATAACATATTTTTAAATATAGCTGTTTAGGATATATAAATTAAAGAATAACAAATATTGTTTTGGGAAAAATAAAGTGAAAACTTCGAATATCTTAAAAACCATTATAATTTACAGTTTTACTAATAACCGTATTAGTGTTTTTCAAAGTGTGGTCCGCAGACTTGTATGATGTTCGGAAATCATCCAAATATAACAATACAACAAAAATATTGTCTATTAAACAATTCATTAAAGTAAAAAGTTTAAAAACTGCTCTAGATAAACTATATTTTAATTATAGTACAAAAAAGTATTTTTATTCATAAAAATTTTAATTTTTTTTATATCTCGTAGGTATTATAGTCAAACCTTTAAAAATTAAGTGTAAAATTGTTTATAACGATGAAATTGGTTTCTCCTGTTTTTCTTGATTACATAAAATTAAAACGAAGGTTTTTCTGGTTTAAACAGGTTTATTCACTTAATGAAAGTTAATTTTCTTTAATAAAATATCCTACATGTTTCGCCGAACACTTTTATCGGCATCCTCAGGGCTTGTGTTCTTCAGTTTTGGCTAATCTTGTTTGTTCTTTGATGATTTTCTTGAGTTGTTCAGTGATGTTGTTTCCATATTGACGTTAAATTTCTTTGAAAAATGACATTGAAGTTGATTTAGTTTACTTTAAGATTTAATCTAATCAAGAAAAACAGGAGAAACCAATTTCATCAATCAATCTCAACTGGTTAAAGTAAACTAAATCAACTTCAATGTCATTTTTCAAAGAAATTCAACGTCAATATGGAAACAACATCACTGAACAACTCAAGAAAATCATCAAAGAACAAACAAGATTAGCCAAAACTGAAGAACACAAGCCCTGAGGATGCCGATAAAAGTGTTCGGCGAAACATGTAGGATATTTTATTAAAGAAAATTAACTTTCATTAAGTGAATAAACCTGTTTAAACCAGAAAAACCTTCGTTTTAATTTTATTGTTTATAACGTTATATAGTATATAGGTACCTACTATACACCGTATCCGTATCGAAATCTAAATCACAAAATTTTTGTGATCTTTATATTTTCTTACACTATCTACGACGAAATTATTTAAAAGAGACAATAAAGAACTCGTTATCTAATCTAGTGTTCGGTCATCTGCACACTGAATTAATCGTACACTTGGCATATTCATTAGAAAATTGCAAATTTTATTAAAATATGCCAACCTGTATGAAATAATGTACATTGTCTAAATTCAATTTGAATTGCAAAATCTTTCTTTGCAGGCAAAACAATTAAAAATCAAAAATAGCACGGTCTGCCTAAAGAAAGAGGCGGTAAATCCAATTTACAGTTATTATTTTGCCATACTCCATTATAGTTAAACTTCATGTCTAAGGCTTATTGATAACGGTATCGTTGTTGAAGTTGCCAACATTGATTTCTCGATAGACTTTTTCCAAGCAAATATAACTAAATACGTGAGTACCTAACCTAAACCGTTGTTAAGTGTCACTCATGTGTAAAGTGTACAAGCTACAATGTAGATGCTCTGTTCGTTGTTAAATAAAATATAACATTGACAGCAAACGTTTGCGTCACATAACGGTGACCTGTGTGATGGGCAAGCCATACTAACTTAGCAATGATCATGTCGTCGCCTCACGATATGCAATATTTATTAAAATTACCATTGCACATGTAAAATTGAAAATATTTAATTTAATGTATTTGCACCACAATGATATTATTCAGCAATTATTCACTACAGTTACGTATATTGTTTATTCGCGACTGAACGCAAATATTGACAGATGGTATCTAGAACGAATTGAAAAACTCGATGCACATTTGACAATGACAATTACCGGTTCAAATCACGTATCTAACATCTGGTTATGTGATAATATAAAATTATCTACACAAAAACTAGAAGCGCTGGCATGCGGTTGTTTTGTTGTAAACTTTGCTGTTGATTGGTTAATCATTGACATATCTTTTTTCTTAATTAGCACCTGCTCGTAGGGATTTACAGCGATTTTTATATAGGGCTAATGTAGATAAGCATCCAGGCAAACCGTTTGGTAAGAAGGACAAAAAATACAATCAGTTGCAAATAAAATTGTTGTCTGCAAAATGAACAAATACAATGTAATAAATGAACAGTTGTTTAAACAATAGAGATGAGTAGTGTTAAATTTATTTTATTTTAAGTAGTTATAACGCAATTAAAACTCGTTGTTCTTTATGTTAAACAATACCATTGGTCAGTTTCAAGTTTAAAATTATGTGATAAACCAACAGTTTTTAATTTCATCTTTGGGCTATATCTCGTAAATGGGTTTATTTTCTGGTGGATTCCTAACATGAATTGGAACACTCTGTCAATCTGTGACTAAACAGATTTTGTGAATTAAAGTTTTTGTCTATAGACTATAAAAACCAAACTTTAATTTTCTTTTATTCATTCATTCATTGAGCCGTATAATCCTAGGGATTATGGCTAACGCCGAGGCGTTGTTGTAGATCCATTTAATGAGGTGGATCAGTCCTCTCCTCTAATTTTCAAGCTCATTAGTTCTGGCTGCCTCCGTTATTTTCTTCCATTCTTTCCTGTCTTTGCATTTAAATTTCCATTCCCTTATTCCCAGTGCCTTTGCATCTTCCTCCAGAGCGTCTCTCCATCTTTTCCTTGGTCTACCCTTGTTTCTGGGCCAAATAGGAATCCATTCTGTTACCCTCCTGAGCATTGCGGTTGGTTTCCTTCGCATGATGTGTCCTGCCCATCGTAGTCGCTGTACTTTGATGTGTCGAGTGATGTTTTCTCCTCCGAGTTCCTCCTCTATTTCTTTGTTCCTTCTCAGTCTTACTTCTCCATCTCTTGTTACGTTAGGACCTAGTATTGCTCTCATTATTTTTCTCTCCACTATTTTTAATTCTTCCTCCTCTTTCTTATTTATTGCTACTGTTTCCATGGCATATGTTATGACGGGTCTTATCAGGGTTTTGTATATTTTTATTTTTGTTATTTTGCTTATTGTTTTGCTCTTTAGTAGGGTTTTGTTTCTGCCGTATGCTTGATTTCCATTCAGAATTCTCTCCTTCGCTCTGTTCTTTCCAGCTTGTCCCACTGTCACGCCTAAGTAGTTGAAAGTATTAACTTCTTCGAAGGTGTATTCTTTTGTTTGTAGATCGTTCTGTAAGTGCATATTTTCTTTTCATATCTTCATATATTTTGTTTTTTCTTCATTTATTTCCAGACCCAGTTTTTTTGCTTCTTTGTCTAGTTGATCTATCGCTCTTATTAGGTCTTCTCTTCTATTCCCTATAATTGCTATATCGTCAGCATACGCTATTATTTGTATTTGGTTGATCATGATGTTTTTTTTATCTAGTTTCGCTTTTCGTAGTGCACCTTCTAGTATTAAATTAAATATGGTGGGGGATAGTGAGTCCCCTTGTTTTACGCCTTTGTTTACTTTGAAGGGTTCTGTTGTTATTCCTTGGAATCTCACTTTTGCTGTTGTGTTGTTGAGGGTCATTTCTAGCAGTGTTATTAGTTTCCCCGGTATTCCCAATAGTTCCAATTCTCTTAGCGATTCTTTTCTTTTAACCGAGTCGAAGGCAGTTTTAAAATCTATGAAAGCTACGTGTATCTCTTTATTATGTTCCCACATTTTTTGGAGTATTTGGTCTAAAGTGTGTATAGCATCTATGGTGGATCGACCAGATCTAAAGCCATTTTGGTAGTCTCCTAGTATTTTCTGAGCGTGTGTCTTTAGTCTCTTATTTATCAACTTCGCTAAGATTTTGTAGGCGGTATTTAGCAAAGCTATGGGTCTATAGTTTTTACAGTTCTCCTTTCCCACTTTTTTGTGCAGTGGTATGATTATACTAGTATTCCAGTCCTTTGGCATCTTGTTTTGCGTCCATATTTGCCTAATTAAGTAGCATACTTGTGTATGTAGTTGCTGTCCTCCATATTTTATCAGTTCTGCCTCTATCTCGTCCTCTCCCGGAGCTTTGCCATTTTTTAGCTTTCTTATTTCTTTTTGTATTTCATCTTCTTCGGGGCAATCTTCTCCTTCTTCTTGTTCCGATTTATTTTCTTCATTTCGTATTTCACGCTCTTTCGTATATAGCATTTCTCTGTAATATTGCTTCCATATGTCTCCCATTTTTTGTGGGTCGTTCTCGATTTTACCGGTTTTATTTTTTATTCCTCTGATTTTAGTTATTTTACTGTTGTACTGGAGTCTTATTTTTTTGTAGAAATGTTTCAGGTTGGAGTTTTTACCTTCTTGTTCTATCTCTTCTAGCATCGTGTTTATCCAGTCGTTTTTTCTCTTTTTATACACTGCATTTGCTAGATTTCTTTTTATTTGGTAGTCGGTTCTATCTTGTTCTGCATTACTTGTAATCCATTTTATTCACAATATGAAAATTATAAAGAAAATTTGCGAAAAAGTCTTTTTATTAATCAGAAACTGAACATATTGTGCAAATTTTCAGTGTAAATCTTACTTAACAGTAAAATACACTACTTTGCCAATTTAACCATCATTTGATCCCCAACTGTTTCAGAAATTTTTACGTAATTTAGTGTTAATCATACATTCTGTATATTCCCATTTTATACACAGTTAGTTTTAAGGAAGGCACCTACACTGTAACAAAAAGATAGATGTGAAAATAAACGAGAGGATAGGCCCAGCAGCTAGACTATTTATGGCGATAAAGAAACACTTCCTTAAAAACAATGGTAGAAATTCAAAGTTTTTTTAAATTGAAGGTTAATCGCGTAAGGACAAAATTAGAAACGAAACCCTAAGAGAAAACCTAAAAGTACAACCCATAGAACAAAACATTCAAGAGGCCCAACTAAGATGGCTAGGTCGTGCATAAAGAATGGGAGAACGAACATAGGATGCTAAGGAAAGCTAATGGAAGGAGAACATAGGACGCTAAAGAAAGCATATGGAAGGAAAACATATTATACATGTAAGAAAATTAATTTTACTTTTAAAGCTGTTTTCTGTAGTGGATAGTGCAAGAAAAATCGGTTAAAAAGAATGCCCAAACATAAATTTTTACAAAACAGTAGTCCTTAACTTTTTCCAAATTTTGAAAACTTCATTAATTTATTATACTTCGACTTATGTACAGAAACAATATTAGAAAGAGATTTTAATAATAAAATAATCTTCATAGTGTCCGACAGCCAAACAGCGTTAAAAGCTCTTGGCTCGTCAGAAATAAACTCAGGACTTGTTCTGAACTGCATAAGGGCACTCAACGTGCTAGGAAGAAGAAAATGTTAAACTGGTATGGTGCCCAGGGCACACTAAAGCCTAGTCCAGATTGTAAACAAATGTTTCGGAACAGTGTTCATGAACAATGTTCCCGATGTTTCGGAACAGCTCAAATTTGTTTCTAGCTTGTTTCGGAACTTGTTGCGAAACACAAAAGGCCTGTTCCTTGTTTCCCGTTGAAATGGAAAACATTGGAACATTGAAAAAGTTTTTTGTCAAACACGGTTCAGTCAAACAGAGTTTTGGTTAGTGATTCTTGGTTATATTTTATACAATGTGGAATCAAGAGAAAACTTTAAAACTTATAGAAAAAGTCCACAGTTCATCTTGTTTGTGGGATGTCACCTGTGGTGACTACAAAAATAGAAATAAAAAAAGGGATGGTTTTTTAAATATTGCGCAAGCATTTGATGTTACCGTTGCCGAAGTCGAAAAAAAAGTCCACATGCCGTTAAGTAAAATAAATAAATTGGCAGCACAAACACCTGCAATAGCCTCACTGGACATGATAATCAGTTTAGAAACACCGAAACACTGACTTGAGTCTGGACGCGGAACAACGTATACAAATTGTTCCGAAACAATGTTTCGCAACTGTTCAGGCACATGTTCAATATTGTTCCGAAACATTTGTTTACAATCTGGACTAGGCTTAACATACGAGGAACGAGAAGGCAGATCGCCTTGCCAAAATTGGCAGCGAGACACCTTTCTTCAGAACCCGCAGTTGGTATATCCTAGGGAACAGCCAAGCGGTGTCATATTAGTCATATTAGTACAAGGGCATAATGCTCATTGGAAAAAAGTTGCAGGACAAGCCCATTCTAAGTCTATCCTGTAAATGGTCTCTAAAGAAAAGACAGAAGAAATGCTCAGGATGAGTATAGTAGACATCAGAGCAGCCACAGGACTCGACACAGGACACTGTGGGCTAAACAAGCACTTTTACATAATAGGGCTCTCAGATACCGATATATGCAGAGGATGTGGTGAAGAAGAAGAATTTCCTCTTCCCGTAATATGCCAGTGTGAAGGATTCACACCCTATCGGCGCAGACTTCTAGGGATGGAAAAAGCCAACCAAGATGAGCTAAGAAAAACACCCTTAAAGAAAATCCTGGAGTTTTTCAAAAACACAGGACTTCTTTAAGGGGCTATCACCAGAGGGTACAATAGACCAATAGGTCGCAGTACAGGAACCCGAAAGAGGACCACGTCCGCGGAAACAATAATAATAACAATACTTCGCCTTATAAATCTGCTTTACTTTTCCCATTTCATGGTCTTACAAAATCTGAGATAGCTGTAGTAATCAGTGGAAAAAAGCTCTGTATTTTATTCAGTATTTGGGTGACAAAAAAATAAAACGAAAACATTTGTAGGTAAAAGTATTTATTTGTCAAACTTAATACATTTAAAGGAAAACTATGATTTTTATATTTTAATTTTACTTTCAATTTTCATGTTTTGTAAAGCCATAAATGTTTGTTACTATAATTTAAATATGACGCGGGTAAACCCCAAAAACAATATTAAAAATGTAAATAACTGTAAAAACTTTTTTTTGTTAAAATAAAGGTACATAATAAAATTGTAATTTTAGATAATTTCATTATTTTTCGGAAGAAAAGTAGGACGATAGTTAGTCAACTTACTTATTTGAAAAATAAAAGCACTTAAAAAAGAGTAAACAAAAAGACAATTTCAAAATGCTTGCGATAACATTCTTAAGCATACTAAACTATCAACTATGAAGTTCAAGCATCTTGCAATTTTTGTAAATATTTCCGAGTAAGTATCAATCAAATACCTTATACATAGAATATGTAGTTGTCCAATAAATTCCAAAGCACTCTACTCATATTTGATTTGTCATAACTATCCATCATTGCTTGAAGTGTTCTTGGTGGATTTTGCGTGCGTACTTTAAGTATGTCAACGTTTACTCGAGTATGATGGTATATTTGTATAATTAATTGATGAATAAGCAACATATCGAATTAAATGGCATGATTTTGCCTCTGACATAATAGGAAATACCACAATAACTGGATTGAGTATTAGGAAAAATAGAGTAGCTGGCTATAAGACTAAGAGGTTCAAGGTTTCTGTTCACAAGAGAAAACCAACAGGAAATAAATACATCAAGGTAAAATAAAGATACGCTGAAAATATTTAAAAACGTGAAATAAAAATATATCAAAATTCAAGAAACAAGAGACAGGAATAAAATGCTAAAACGAGAAACGAAATGTATAAGCACGATGACAACGATTACACAAAGAGGCAGCACAAGAAAGAAAAACAAAGATGTATGAAAACAACGTTTACAGAGATGTTAACAAAAAGGAGAAAAAGAAAATTAATGGCAAAAATTAGGTTATAAGAAAGTGGAAAATAAGTATAGAAGAAGAATGATTAAAACAAGAATATTTGGACAAAAGACAGCGATTTAGTAAACTAAATAAAATAAACACGTACCAAAGTAACTCGTAGAAAAGGATGAAAAACCAAAAAGGTATTGGTAGAAAAGCGTATTTTATTAAGCCCACTCACCGTAAATGTACTTTTAATTACATCATATCAATTAAAAAGCAAAATATGAGTATACATACATTAGCTATATACAGGGAGTCCCCAATTAGATGTTTCACGTGGGAATTTTGCTTATCGTAAGGCTACAAAATAGATTAAACGGGGCAAAGCTGCATAATGTCGATCTGAGTTTAAATCTGAAACAAATATTGTCATAGTTTAGAAGATATTCAATAAAACCTTTTTAAAAAAATTGTATATTTTTTTTCATTTCCATAAGTTTTAAAAAAAAAATTAAAAATACTTTCTTGAATAAACTTTTTGATGAGTGTTTATATTTTTATAATGTCTTGTAAAGCTACAGCGCAATGGCAATTTTCTAGCTCTGGAGGATGGTTTGTATTTAAAATTAGTGTCATTTGTAGTCTAAATGATTTTCTTTTCTTTTAATCTGAAAACTGTAAAGCCCGTGTGACGGTATAGTTTTCTATATAGAAAACGATATAGAATATCTCTTGTATTGTTTTTCTTGTATAGATTTCAATATAGAATTCCAAACGTTTAAAACTGTGTGTGACACGGAGACATATTTTATATACAATTTACTACCCATGCACATGCGCACATTCGGGTTTTGAGTTTTGGGTTTTGAGTATTGATGGTAGAAGTACAGATTACAAAGAAAGAATTGGTAGGGGTGGTAGTGGCATATGGCTCGAATGAGAATGCGGCAGAAGAGGATAACAGTAGTGGTATACTACGGTTCCTGCGACAGTTCGATTGCATGTCCATCCGGAGCTTACTATGATCGATGTTTGAAGGTCGCGAAGAAGTCTTTCAAGGTCGTCGACAATGACAAAGGGGTGGTTGCTGAAGGAGTCTTTGAAATGTTTGAGGGTGTGGTTTTTGGGGTTGCCGAAGAATTCTTTCAAGGTCGTCGACAATGACCAAGGGGTGGTTACTGAAGGAGTCTTTGAAATGTTTGAGGGTGTGGTTTTTGGGGTTGCCGAAGAAGTCTTTCAAGGTCGTCGACAATGACCAGGAGGTGGTTGCTAAAGGAGCCTTTGAAATGTTTGAGGGTGTAGTTTTTGGGGTTGCCGAAGAAGTCTTTCAAGGTCGTCGACAATGACCAGGAGGTGGTTGCTAAAGGAGACTTTGAAATGTTTGAGGGTGTGGTTTTTGGGGTTGCCGAAGAAGTCTTTCAAGGTCGTCGACAATGACCAGGAGGAGGTTGCTAAAGGAGCCTTTGAAATGTTTGAGGGTGTGGTTTTTGGGGTTGCCGAAGAAGTTATTCAAGGTCGTCGACAATGACCAGGAGGTGGTTGCTGAAGGAGCCTTTGAAATGTTTGAGGGTGTGGTTTTTGGGGTTGCCGAAGAAGTCTTTCAAGGTCGTCGACAATGACTAGGAGGTGGTTGCTGAAGGAGCCTTTGAAATGTTTGAGGGTGTGGTTTTGGGGTTGTCGAAGAAGTCTTTCAAGGTCGTCGACAATGACCAGGAGGTGGTTGCTGAAGGAGCCTTTGAAATGTTTGAGGGTGTGGTTTTTGGGGTTGCCGAAGAAGTCTTTCAAGGTCGTCGACAATGACCAGGAGGTGGTTGCTGAAGGAGCCTTTGAAATGTTTGAGGGTGTGGTTTTTGGGGTTGCCGAAGAAGTCTTTCAAGGTCGTCGACAATGACCAGAAGGTGGTTGCTGAAGGAGCCTTTGAAATGTTTGAGGGTGTGGTTTTTGGGGTTGCCGAAGAAGTCTTTCAAGGTCGTCGACAATGACCAGGAGGTGGTTGCTGAAGGAGCCTTTGAAATGTTTGAGGGTGTGGTTTTTGGGGTTGCCGAAGAAGTCTTTCAAGGTCGTCGACAATGACCAGGGGGTGGTAACCCCTAAAACCACACCTTCAAACATTTCAAAGACTCCTTCAGCAACCAACCCCTAGTCATTGTCCGGATCGACATGCAATCGAACTGTCGCAGGAACCGTAGTGTACTACTGTTATCCTCTTCTACAGCATTCTCATTCGAGCCATATGCCACTATCACCCCTATCAATTATTTCTTTGTAATCTGTACTTTTACCTATATGCACTCCCTCTAAAACAAGGTATTTATTCCTTGTAATTGCCATTTTAAACAATAACATCATCCTACTTCGGATTACCAAGAATTAACTGTTCAGGAATTTCTATTGCTTTTATTTCCTTTAGCTGCAAATGTTCAAAATCAGCCACTATTATTCACGAACTGAATGCGCATCTGTAGCACGCACTTTCTGTATCAAAACTTATATGGAAATAGGACGTCGTATAGTATTTTCTGTACAAGAAACTATATAGAATTTTGTACGAAAATCCTGTATGACACGATATAAGATTTTCTGTATAGTATTTGGTACAGATTTCTATATAGAAAACTATACCGTGTCACACGGGCTTAAAACAATATTTTTTTACATTTAACATCACACACGAACTAGTTTGCTTAATTAATTTATGAAATAAATATCTTTGTTAAAAAATGCGGCTTAAAAGAAATTCACAAAAAAAAGAAGATGCAGCAGCATTAACGGCTTGCAACTAAAGGTCAATGGCGATTATTTTCTCTGCAATAAACAATAAAAGATAGCTGATTGCTCGTTAAGACGAACTTGGGAGTAAAAATGATTGTTAGTGATATCGACAGATTTTAAATGGCTCGCTAATTAAGCAAATGTGAACTTTAATGCACGGTCAGACAGGGAACTTGTTTATTTTCAGCACTAATTGACTGCTAAAGGTAGATATTTTGCAATAAATATTGAGCCATAAAGCACAGCAGTACATACAAGTCCTTCATTACCCACTACCGACTACGATTAACCAAAAAACAAAATAAATGCGAAGTTATTCAGACCCTGTTATTATCGCTTACATAAAGAACGTATTTTAATCTTGATAAAACTTGTTTCTGTTTTACCTAAATTGAAGTGATCGTAAGTTTGGTAAAAAAAAATGAGCATAATTAAAGTAATTTTGTCTTAGTTTAACACAGTTGCAAATGTACAAATTAAAATATAACTGACGCTATGTATAGGTACCTACATAATAGTATAGTATAATAAGAAATTAAATATTAATGAATGATCTGAATGTGCATCTCTGACAAATATTTTTTGATACATCAATAGTCAGAACACGTAACATATATTTTTTTGTAAAACTTGAATAATGCCTACAATATTTAAAATTTAGCAAAAAAACAGACTTAGGTACATCATGTAAAAACCAAATATTTACCTATTTATAAACAACAAATATTTCATAACTATTTTTTTCACATAAAATCTAACCCTTGAATGTTCATACGTCAGTCATCACTTTAAATAATTGTAATTTAACTTTACAAATATATTTTTTGCTAAAAATTATTTTAAAATAGATCTTAATTGGCTGACAAATATATTAAGGAGTTGTGCAAATGAAAACTTATTAGGAATGTTAAATATCATGATGAATTATATCAATAAAACATTAAAGTAACTGAAACTTTTTCTAGTAACGTCAAATTAAGCAATTAAATGACTTGACCGACTACGAAAAATTTTGCCTAAGAATTAGATATAGGATGCATCCGATTGCATAAAATAATAAAAGGGTTTAATAGGTTTAAATGACATATTACAATAAAAATTCGTTGTTTTTGACTTGAAGCTAGTAAATTAAGAAAAACAACAATCGGATCTCTTATTAGATCTCGCACCACCATGATAACACACTTACTCAACTCTCAACGGTTTACCAAAAACAAATTGAAGACTGATACAACTTCAAATTCATCAAACTTCACTGTTTGATACAGATTTTTATTGTTTATTATACTCAACACCAAAACAATGTGTGCAATAAAAGCACTTTTAACTAACTGCTTCTTTGTGTATAAAAAACAGTAACGGCGTTTCCAATTTATATTATTAATTTTTTTAGTTTTTCTGTGCTTTTTTATTGCTGCTCTATAGCACAACTGACATGAACCTGTATTAATTATTACTGTATAAATCTGAAAGTTATTTTATGAATTACTGATTTAGAGGTTCTGGTACAACTGTGTAAACATTTCCTACCTCTAATTTTACAGAAACTTAAAAGAAAATTATTCTTTTGCTATTCTTTAAAATCGAAAGTAATTTGTAACAACACCAATGTTTAACAGATGTTTAAAATATAACGAAGATGGGCAAATTTTTAAAAAAGGGTGTTGAACTGGATGGTCGTTTTGAAATTAATTAAATATGTATATCTAGTTTGTTTATTACTTTATTCAAAAGTACTTAAATAAAATGTAACGTATGTTTATTAGAAGTTTTAGAATTTAAAATTTAAAACTGAATGATTTGACCAATCTGTCATTCTATTTACAAAAATATACAAAACGTAGCTTAAGTTTATTATAAAAATTCTGTAGGTGGGTACCCGGGTACCCAGTCATTGAACAACTTTGTGAATTTAGGTGATTGACATAAGGGTTAAATAAACAATTTGTTACTACACGTTAAAAAATATTGCACGTATGTAGATAATTTGGTTAAATAATACCCGGACTGGCGTCATAAATGTTTATTTATGAAAAAAATTGAAATCCACTTTATCATCGTCAAGATAGTCTCCTGCTGCTGCTACACAATGCTTCCAGAGCCTTCTTAACTTCTGGAAACCCTTCTTGTAGACACTCTTAAGTCAGACTGCGTTTTTTTTAAATCTCGTCAATCGTTTGAAATCGACATCATTTTAACGAGCTCTTCAGTTTTGGAAACAAAAGAAAGTCACAAGGGGCCAAGTCAGGTGAATACGGAGGATGAGAAATAAGGGTGACTTAATTTTATGTCCAAATACTGCCTAATCAGAAGGAAAGAGTCAAGACTTTTTCTAGTCTTCTATCAAAAGACGAGGAATAAACTTTGCAACACAACTTATGCCTAGAATATTGGCCAAAATGTCTTGGCAAGACCCGTATGATATTCCTAGTTCTTCTGCCATCTCTTTAACAGTCAGTCACTGGTTAGTACGAATCAGTTCAAAAACTTTAAAAACGTTTTCGTAGTCGGACTCAGAGCATCTTCTCCGAAGACCGTTTCCAAAAGTTCTTATGTTTATGGCGACGTATTTCCAGGTCTAAAACAAAATTTCACACAAATGCGCTGTTCTTCAATCTTAAAAACTGCTTAGGTGGAAAACCGTAAATTACAAAAACCATTATCACTCTCAAACGAAAAGAATGTTTTATACGTAGTTAAACGGTCATAAACTCATAACTAACTGAATATGTTAAAATTTCTTAATGCTAATTTTCCTCTTCACTTACTAAATATGGAAAGACATGAGCAATCCGGGATCATACCACGTATAACAATATCACAATAATAAATGCAAATCATACATGCAATATTTTTTTATGGCAATAACAATAATTTTATTCAAGTAAAGCAAGTTGAAGGCTTACTTATTTATTCTTTTTTATATATAAAAGAGCTTGTTTGTTTGTTTGTGTGTTTGTTTGTTTATTCGCTATAGAATCCTAGGTCCGTTGACCGATCGGGACCAAATTTTGCACAGTTACTATTTAGGACCTTGCAGATCTAACGCCAAACTTTAAGTACAAGCACATATTACCAATTTAAAAAAATATATATTACTTGGACGGGATTCGATCTTACGTCGGCAAATACCTGGTCATAACACGATACAGCGCGGTGTATTTCACAAGTAAAGATTGTTTTGTATACAATTAGTAATAAATGTACATGAAGTATTATTTTTATTAGTACATTTTTAATTGAAACAAGACGAAAGAAAATAAATTTGAGTTATTATTCAATTTTTAAGCAATAAATAGTTATTTTTTAAGGAATTATAAGAAAATGAAAAGATGATTGATCACAGTATGTCATTTGTGTATGATTTGGAATTATTGGGCTTATTCAAGTTAAAACAGTAATTAAAATTGTAATCGCCCGTGCAACGCCGGGTAAACCATCTTGTTCTTTATAAACTTGAAGACTAGAAGATAAAAATCTTAAAGCAAAATGTAATCTGACTTGCAAGATCAAGTTCGCATGATAATTACGTAACCTAAAGTGATCTGCAAACTTGTTTTATTGTTGATGGCTTGAAATATAACTCGCGCATTTATTAAGAGAAACAATCGATTGACTGACACATAGCGAAATTAATCATTAATTTAATGATGCATTGATTCGCTTCGGTTTCCTTTATAGCCGAACAAAAAAAGTTTAATGGATTAGCAATTCAAACAAGTTTAGAAGGATATGGAAACAGAAAATAAGCGGACAGGCTTCCGCAAGAAGCGAGCGTATTTCAATCCTTACAAAGAAGTTGATTGTGTTTAAAAATCGGAAAAATCTCTCTTGCATTAAATACCTAACCGCATTTTTTATGTATGTATATCCTTTCAATAATTTTCAATTTTTATAAATTGACGATATATAATCAGGTTCTAAATGCATCAAATGCTGAAAAAGTCTATATGCGGTAAAATTTTAATGAATTTATTTAAACAAATGACTTGATATGAATCAAAACAGTTAAAATTGGTACAAAAAACTGTAAGTTAAAAACTTTGTCAATTGAAATTTGTGAGAGCTTTTTATACGTGAGTGTTAAAACACAAAATTACTCCATTTTTGTAATTAATTATATACAGGCTGTCACACAAAAAACGCCGCAAGCTGTAACTCCCTTATTTGTGGTCCGATTTTGGTGAACAAAAAATCAAATGAAATGTCTGTTCCAATACTATAAACTGAATTGCATTTCAATTTTTTTCAAGGTCAACTTAAATTTCAAACGATAGTCAATTTTTTTTTCCAAATGGCACCAACTATTTTTTTTTACTAAATCTGGTAGACATTATTTTTCTGAATTCAATGATGTAATCATAAGTTAATTTTAGTGCAAAACTAATAAGAAATAAAATATAAAAGTTGAACTAAAATAGGTTAGGTTTCACAAAATTTTCAAGCATGCCGTGGAAAACAAAAAAATCTTTATTAACAAATGTCATTTAAATACCGTCAGTGTGGTATTTAAAAGACATTTGTTGATTAAGATTTTTTTGTTTTCCACGGCATGCTTGAAAATTTTGTGAACCTAACCTATTTTAGTTCAACTTTTATACTTTATTTCTTATTAGTTTTGCACTAAAATTAACTTATGACTACATCATGAAATTCAGAAAAATAATGTCTACCAGATTTAGTAAAAAAAAATAGTTGGTGCCATTTGGAAAAAAAAAATTGACTATCGTTTGATATTTAAGTTGACCTTGAAAAAAATTGAAATGCAATTCAGTTTATAGTATTTGAACAGACATTTCATTTGGTTTTTTGTTCACCAAAATCGGACCACAAATAACGGAGTTACAGCTTGCGCCGTTTTTTGTGTGACAGCCTGTATGTATAGGTATTATTTCACTTATTTTACATCCACTAAATAAATACACTACGATATAAAAATTACACATCTTCACTAGAAAAAGAGGTTTGCGTCGTAATATACCGTTAAGGTCTCGCAATCTTTTTCAATTTTTGGATAAAAATACCTTAAAAATGAGTTATCCTTCGTATCCATTATATTTCATGAATTTCTCTTAAATAATACTCTTGCTTTAGTTATTACTTCTTCCATATTTTTAAATGAATTAAGAAGCTTTTGCTCTATTACAACCTTTTATTTAATTTCACATGTTTGTTTGTTTAGGTCAAATCTTGCAACTCAATTTTGATTCACTGTACATATCTGATTGATTTGGCGTGCTAATTAAAATTTTCGAGTCAAAATTTAGGACTTCAGATTAGCTGTGCCAATATGGCTGAGATGAATTAAACGAAAATGATATACTTTAAGTAATAAAAAACGTTTTAAAAACAAGCTTTTGTTAAAATGTACTAAAAAGAAGAAAACTAATTTTCCTACAAGCTTGTCGCGAGAACTTCATAGGTATTTAATTCGACTTCTCGCGACAAGCGTTTAGGAAAAATGACTAAAATCTGCAATATTTTAAAATTATTTACCCTTAGTCTATCGTTTAAAAATCCAATACTTAAATCTAATTTATTGTTGATTTATCTTTATAGCATTTAATGTTTTAAAATGATTAATTTGATCATTAAAGTCTCCGATTATCAAAATAATTTGTCTTTTGATGTCTTAGCAGTCTTCAATATTTTTATTAAGTGTTAGTAAAATAAGTTTTTTTATTTTGCGACTCTAAAGTACTCATTAGAACACGCAAATGCGTGTCATAATGAGGTCTGTTTCGATACGCATTATTTTATATTTACGGTGGGCACAACGAATACTACTGTCAAACTCGTCGTAACTTATTGTATTGGTGTGTCTGATCTAACCTCAATGTTTTTAAATGATTCATATACTAGATTCATTTTCTTTAAGTAGTACATAATAACCACTTTAGTTTGTTATCATTTTACATTTAAGAGTATAGAAAAGTTAAAAGTTACTGTCAGTCACTGTTTCTGACTGTTTCTCGGGTACGGTGACCATTGACCAACCACCACATCAGGCTTACAAAATTCCCTAAATGTATATATGTTTGATGTAATGTAAATATTTCATTTTAAAAGTCATAAAAACCGCAAAATAGAAAAAATAGTACAAAAAACACGTGTCATAAGGCTTTTGGCGCACTCTTCCTTTGAAAAACTCGTCGCTCCGCTCCTCGTTTTTCAAACTTGGACTCGTGCGCCAAAAGGTCGCCTTATGAGACTAGTGTTTTAATGTACTATTATTGCTTTAATTTAAGCCTTCACAACTTTTTAATTTTTTACTGAATTTATAAGTAAAATCTCAAATACCTCTTAATGATTTATCGCTAATCTTGCCAAATTTTAAAGATGATTTTTAGTATAAAAAATTGTGCTTAAATTGTGACTTAAGCTTCGACTATATTTAATTAAATTTTAATAATGTTTTGCTGTTGTTATCGATTTTTTGTTATTTAAAGTGTTTTGTCAAAATATTTCGTAAAAGTTTCCAATATTTTAAAAGATGTTTAGTAAAATTAGATTGGTTCTTAAATAATCGCTGTAACGGAAAAGAAATCGATTAATTGTAAATAAAAAATTAAAAGATAGTTTAGTTTATTCACCAATTTTTTAAATTAAAGTTATAAATAACCCTTACTGCAAGGGTGATTTACTTTTTCCAAATAAATGGAATTAATTTAATTACAAATAGGATAAGAAGTATTTCATTTGTCTGTTATTAACCAAAAAATAAGCTTCAGCTACGCTAAGATCTTAAAAACACTTTAATACATTTAATTATTAAAGCAGAGTTTGTTAATTTAAATCTGATTTGTTGATGTAATGGAACAAGAAAATAGTATTCAAAAAATTTCAATTAATTTCACAAGGTACATGATCATTTATGTTAAACTCGAATCTATTTGGTTAAACACAAAATTAATTAATGTTCTGGAATGAACAGGTGTAAATATCACTCACTATCTGTGCGATCGTTTACTGGCGAGCAACTTCAAGGAGACCATAATACAGGAAATATAATTTACTATTTTTTAACAGAAAATGGAAATTTCTATGCACTACTACCAACACAGTATATTCATAACTTAATATTAAAATATAATTTAATGTACGTATGTTATACAAATTAATTATGCAAATGAAAACATTTTCAACAATTAAAAAATAGTGAAAATAATTTGTTGTCTTCGCAATCATGAGTCTGGATAATATTACATTTCAGGAGCAGTTTTTTTTAGGTTTGTACTTTAATGTCCAGATATAAATCTTTAAATTTTATCTAAACACGTGTTTGATATATTAACTAACAGTAATTTTTATTGTACAAGTTTCGCCTATTAAAAATTGCTATTTGGAAAATGTCTTTGTTTTATTTTGCCGTAGACATAGATCGCTTGTGATATTAGTAATTACCCAATATATCACGAAAAAAAATCAAAGGCAAAGCGCTTAGAAAAACAGTAGCTTTGTTTAAAGGAAACATTCATCAAAAAAAGACTAATGTAAAAACACGATAGATTATATACATTTTTCGTTTGTGTTATTTTCTTAACTTATTTAATTATACCCCCTATTAGTTTAATATTTTTGACAATCTTAATATGACATACCTTTAAAAATCAACATTCTAATAACGACACAACAATATATTTGGTAAACTATTTAAATTATGTATAGTTAGATATTTACTTCGCGTCTATGTAACGTATCGCAAAATTTGAAATTTGTAGCAAAAATAGAGACACAAGACAGAACGGCGATAAAAAGACAAAATAATTTTGAATCTGTTATTAGTGAATCATTTTATTTGTTTCTATAAAACATTAATTTCCAGCAATTAATTTTCTGAAAATAATACGAAAATGATAATACACAAGTTTTAATGGAGATGTGTAG
Source organism: Elmis aenea (assembly GCA_947652605.1). NCBI lineage: Eukaryota > Metazoa > Arthropoda > Insecta > Coleoptera > Elmidae > Elmis > Elmis aenea. The sequence continues at coordinate 34,244,509 of OX393581.1, forward strand.
GATAATTGTTGCTTTAAGGTCAACCATTAATAGAAATCCACTGAAATCTCCTTTTTTGCGTTTTTCTTCGGGACCGTTTAAGATGATGACAAATTTAATTTTTCATCTAAGACAAATCGTTACAAGTTTTCGTGAATGCATACCGAATACTTTTGACGTACATTGGAAATGTAGCTTAATGTACCTATATGTGATTTAAGTAGTAAAAATGAACCATATTTATAATTACCTACTAATAAACAAAACAAAAATCTTGGCCGAATGAAATTAATATTATACTTTAATAAAATTCAATCGTGTACTACTAGAAATGACGAGTAAAAAGATAATTAGTTATATCAGTTGCTTAATTTCAACAATATACCAAACGTTTTCGTAAGCTGAAACAAAAAATGTTATTACCCTGTAACTAATTTGTCTATCCTTGATTTTTAACTAATTCTAAACACATTTCAACCGTTACTTATATGCTATAAATCAATCAAGTTTTCGTTTAAAAAAAACTGGACTACCAGTTGGTTAATGATAATCGAAGACAATAAATATGAAGTTTGATAAAAGCAAACCGAAATAAATCTTCACCTTTAGAAACTGATTGGCCCGGTTAGCCCACGCCATTGTTTCTTAACAATAAACACATCAATTGTTTCACGGTTCTTAATTTTTTTTATGACCTCTGAATTCTCAAAATACTTGGCACATGTCGTGATGTATTAAAAAGCAAGTTTTGAATTACAATAATTTTGTCACAAGAGAACACCACAACGACAGGTATAATAGATATTTTGTGGTAGCCAGATTGTTGTGGCACGCAACAATTTTTCGGTTGTGAGGCAAATAAATTCTTGCTAAATATGTCTTTTACTTCAGTTACAATTATAGCTAGGTTATTTAACAAAGGATTTAATGATAGGGTAGTGAGACAACTTCAAATGTCCCTAAAGCGATTGAATAAGCAATAGTTGCCAATATGTTTAACAAATACCTATTCGTATAGAAAAACGAACCACAATCGGAAGAATCTTTTTGTTTAAAAATAATTTTTAATTTAAAAAAATTATACAAATTGTTAACATTAATAAAACGAAAATTAGGAAACATACAGGGAAAAATATTTAATGCGCCAACTCTTCATAGACCGATAAGATTGGTTAATTCGCAGCATATCGCGTTTTCCCTCGTTATTGAAGTGTATTTACACAAATTTATTACGATAACTAGTAATGGACTTTCAAAACTTTTAGTTTGTTGATGGTAACGACATAAACTACAACGATGGGCTGCCTGATTTATAGTGGTTGTTGTCCAAAACGCAGTTTTACAAATTTGACAATAAATGTAGAAGTAAAATACCATGTGTGATACATCCAATATTTTTAGAGTTTGATCTTATTTTGTTCGCTACACAGTTGCTCGTTTGGATTTACCACTTGTTTTTATAGACTTCTGTAAAGTAAAAGTGCATGTGTATAAACAAAATATGAGGAATAACCTTTCCCCCCTACTAAAACAGCAAAAATAATTTTCAATTGAAGTAAGTCTACTCTCTAGAAGTCTAGATCTTTATAATAACTGTATGAAAAATTGTTTTCACCTACTCCAATTCCAATATTTTTCAAATAAAAACCATTGCTAAAAATTATTTCTTCATTTATTGGAAACTAAGTCGCAGCCTAAACCTTTCCACTACTTATTAAGAGCTCAATTTTTACTGTGATAACTAATCAAATGTTAAAAAACTCTGGTACAAACAACTTTCAAAAAATTACAGTTGCAATTTCAGCAAACTTTCAATAATTTACAGTAATAATTCTATTTGATTATGTAAAAAGCAAAAATTGCGCACATAAAAAAAAATTAAGTTGGTTGTCATAAAACAAAAACGAATTGACCTAAAAACAAATTAATGATTACCATTCGATTCGGTTTAAAATGTTGCTGTTACGTCCTCGCCGTTTGTGGGTGTGAGGGCGGCAAATCGAAGGACCAAAGTTATTTAAACTTATTTTATTTACAGAAACATACAAATATACATGGTTGCTTGCGCAAGCTCGGTGCCGACATGCTGCGTATTTAAAGTATCATTCCCCACTGTCTCTGTGGGCACCGCACCCGACTATTGGGGTAGGGGGTAGTGCATATGGCCTCAACAGTTGCATAGGCAAATTTTGTAAGAATTCTTATTATTTTATACTCCAAAGTAGTTTTCAACAACTGTATTTTTCGGTGTTTTCCTATTTTCTTGGATTATGAGATATTTCCAATTTCTTGGATATAATGAGATATTTGCATTTTTTCGGATTATGAATAATCACAGAATTAAGCAACTTTGCCAAAGTAAACCAATACTCTAGCTATTATAATAAATGAGATTCTCATGTTTAAACTGGAATTTCAAACATCCTGTATATAATAAATTATATACATCAGATGGAGTTTGATTAAGTTAACATGGTCATTTTATATTCTTAGAGCTACTATGTTGTGATAAGTTATGCAATTTTTAGAACTACCTTGTATATAATAGGTTTGTACTTTTATGTAATGTCTTTGTTAAATTACAATTTTTAGAAAAATACCATAATGAAGCATTTCTTTAATGCTCAGCTATTTCCATATTTAAAAGTTTGTATGTTTATTAACAATGTTCAAATTTTATTCAAAACGTTTTGAAAAGCTTCCTCATAGCACAAGCACTTCTTTTAGAGTTTTTTCTTTGCATGAATAAAATAAAAAATCATTCGTTTTGTATACAAACAAAGCTGCAAAACACAAATAATCTATATACAGGGTGTCCCAGTTAACTTGAACAGCATGGGGATCTCTTAAACGGTAAGAGATACAGAGTTGGCTAAATGGGTCAAAATGATCTATGATTCAAGAGCAACTATTCTATGAAAAAAAAACTTGAAAAAAATTTACAGTTTTTGGGCTATTCGTAAAAAACAAAAAAATGACGTTTTCGATTTTTGCTTATAACTTGCTTATTTAAAATCATACCCAAAATATTTTTCGACATTATTAGGACACTTTTTTGCGTAGAATTGAAATTAGTTAATAAATTTTACCTATCTTCATTTGTTTTTGTTATTTTAACATCAACTTTCTTATTTTAAATACGGGTCGTAGTTGGCTATGACACCATTAAAAAGAGATTTTTTTTCTCGTTTCATTGATGTATGGGTTGTTAGGTTTATTTTTAAAAATAAGCAAGTTATAGCAATATTATTGTATTTGTTAAGTTTAATCAAAGCCGCCATTGGAAAACAAAACAAAACATCACATAAATAAACTAGCTGAACTTAATTAAACACAAATAAACCTAAATAATTTAAGAATTTTTCAAATTACATAATAATTTATGTTTTTCCAATTACTGTCACTATTGAATCTAAATTATAACATGCGTTCAAAGTGTAGCTCACTCTCCATGTGCAATACAAATTTGAGATCTGCACATTGTAGGTAATAATGTTTTTCTAACGATATTTCTTTTTATTTGATAAACTTTTGTTAAACTATCCAATCTTAATTTTGTAATTGTGTTCAGCTGTCTTTTTATGATTAGCTGTTTTAAGAACATTTTATCAAGCAGAAAGTAATATGCATAAGAAATAATTGTTATCTACAAAGTGCAGATCTCAAATTTGCATTGCTCATGGAGAGTGGGCTGCACTTTGAACGCATGTTATAATTTAGATTCAATAGTAATAGTATGTAATTGGAAAAACATAAATTATTATGTAATTTGAAAAATATCTTAAATTATTTAGGTTTATTTGTGTTTAATTAAGTACAGCTAGTTTATTTACGTGATGTTTTGTTTTGTTTTCCAATGGCCACTTTGATTAAACTTAACAAATACAATAATATTGCTATAACTTGCTTATTTTTAAAAATAAACCTAACAACCCATACATCAATGAAACGAGAAAAAAAATCTCTTTTTAATGGTGTCATAGCCAACTACGACCCGTATTTAAAATAAGAAAGTTGATGTTAAAATAACAAAAACAAATGAAGATAGGTAAAATTTATTAACTAATTTCAATTCTACGCAAAAAAGTGTCCTAATAATGTCGAAAAATATTTTGGGTATGATTTTAAATAAGCAAGTTATAAGCAAAAATCGAAAACGTCATTTTTTTGTTTTTTACGAATAGCCCAAAAACTGTAAATTTTTTTCAAGTTTTTTTTTCATAGAATAGTTGCTCTTAAATCATAGATCATTTTGACCCATTTAACCAACTCTGTATCTCTTACCGTTTACGAGATCCCCATGCTGTTCAAGTTAACTGGGACACCCTGTATATAAAAGAGCTTGTTTGTGTGTTTGTTTGTTTGTTCGCTATAGAATCCTAGGTCCGTTGACCGATTTGGACCAAATTTTGCACAGTTACTATTTAGGACCTAACGGAAATGCCCGGGAACGGCCGGAAACGTCCGCCGAGCGCGAGCGCGCAGCGCGAGTAGTCTGTGATTGATAATCTGGGAACGTCCGCCGGGCGCGAGCGCAGAGCGCGAGTAGTCTGTGATTGATAAATAGTATATTGTACAACTAGTGCTGAAAGTTGAATATTTCACACGAGTATGACAGTTGAGCCCATTGAGCCACGAGCCGTCAGGCGAGTGGCTCAGTCATGCGAGTGTGAAATATTCTTTCAGCACGTGTTGTACACTATGCTTTTCCGACGACCAGTTAGACAAATGATCAATAATTCTGCAAAAAAGTTGTGAAAATAACATTTTTTTGACGTTGGTGACACTTGACACTTGTGAGGTTAGATTTGCTTGACAGCGCGTTTAGCGTGTGTAAAGTAGCGGAAATTGTGTGCAAAGTGCAGGAAATTGTGTGCAAAGTGCATTTTGCACACAATTTCCAGTGTCATGCGCAATTTGTCATTTTCAGTTGTAGTAAGTCGTGCGAAATTACTCGCTTTACATAGTGGTCGTCGGAAAAGAGAATTGTAATCACCCGTGCAACGCCGGGTAAATCGCCTAGTCATATATAAAATAGTTTTTCATCTACAAGAAATATATTTCAGAATTAGTTTACCAGAACAACCAAATTCTTAAAATTTCAATTCAATATTTTATAAGTTTTAAATGGTGTTATACCTCCATTACCCGATGCATCTATAACTTGATTTACCTCTGTAACTCGATTTTAGAGAGTCTAATAATATCATTAAGCTTTATGATCCAACCTTAATCCTTTACTCTAATTGCATAAGAATATTTCCGTACTCTAGACTCTAGATTATATGGGATTGTCTCTAATTTAATTTTCTAAAAATTAATTGAATTCGCCGAATGAACAGGCACCACTTTGTAATTTTATAAATGTAAAGACAATGACACAAGTATGAAAAGTCTTCAGCATAATTAAAGAATATATGCAGTTCAAGTGCGCCCGTTAAAATATAAACAGTTGATAAACAAACATTTATTACAGTGTTCCTCAATCCTCATCATCCTTCATGAATTAAAAAAAAAATATTATTGATTGATTAATTGTACTGGAGTGATCATTTTCAGTTCATATAATTTTACTTCTGTTCTAATTTTTTGTTTATATAATTAAGTAAACCTTAATTGATTGACTATATTGTAGAAATCATTTTTAAATTTGTAAAGTGAGTGAGGTATTATGAGCCCTTAAATAGAATTTTGACACTACGAAGGCATATAAACAGAAATTATTGGATGCGGATTTTCACATATTTAACAAAACCTCCCTAAGTCGATTAAGCTCCATAACTTGATTTTTTATAAGCCCCCTCAAGAGTCGAGTTAATTCCTTTAATTAGTACTGAAGGCTCGTCAGTTTCTCTTATACTGCTTATTTTTATTTTTGCGCATAAAATCTAACCCATTTGTCACATTCAATCAACTTCATAGTTTTAATTATATTTCATTCACGTTGAATCGTACTATAAACAAATAAACAAGTAATTACAAAAATTAATAGCTCGTGAATCATTAACTAATACCGTCTGGTATTTTTTAAATAAATTGCTTAATGTCTGGAGTGTAGATCAGGTGTATTTGTAATTTAAATTAACATTAAAAACAGTTTTTGATGAGGCAGCTGCCATACGAGGACGAAGAAATGTATAAAAACAAAATTAAATCACAAAACAATTCGTTGCTTAACAATTAGAACGGGGCTTTCTCTTTCAGCCACAAGGTAGAGTAAAATAACCGAGGTTAAAAACAAGACGGAAATACAAATTTTGACCTTCGTTGTATAACCGCAGACTAATATTGATTTATAATTTTCTATATTCAATTTCAGCAATTTTTTAATAAAAGGTCACATAAGTAATCAAACCATGTGACTTTAATTTCTGCAAGAACTAAAACATGTCAGAATAACAATTACAGCAAAAAGGGTACAGCGAAATTGAATACGATAATCTACAACTTTAAAAAAAATCGAATCCAATTTAGCAAGCGAACAGTTTGATTTGCTATAAGCTATAACTTTATTGTCAGCGCAACTATATCAAAAGTATCCATGATCAAAAGTTTGTAGTAGCTGTCATTAAGTAAACGCTTTTTATTTATATTTGTATATGAAATTTGATAGTTAGCAAGATATAAATTAATTATAGATCAAAGAACTGTTATCGGTGATAATATCTGTCAATTAGTAGCTGAAGCGAGGATTTAATTTATAGACAAATATGCAACGATACGCCAATAAACCCTTAACAAATTTAAAAATATACAATTAGCAATATTAGCGTACATATATAGAAATATAAATTAAAATAATAAGTAAACCTATTCCGATAAGTTCACAAAAGCACTTTAATTAATTCTAATATTATCACCAAAGTATTACATGTCGAAAACTTTTCATTCTTATTGTCTTCAAATTTTATAGGTCACAAATTTAAATTACCATTTTAAATTGTATAGATAAAATACATCAATAATTAAATTCTGATATGACACCAAAAGTACAAAAATGTTGTGTACTTGATTAATTTTAGTCGTAATAATAATTGAAAGTGGGGATCGCTCAAACAATGAAAATTTAAAAACTTTGAAAGAAAATCTTAAGTTTCTTCAAATAATGCCTAAGTGATCATATTCAAAATATCTACAAATTTATGCTGTAAAAGAAGCTGAAAAACAATTTCGTTTGTTCCTTTAATATATATACAGGGTTCTCGTTTTTCAAGGCCCCCATTGGGAATCTCGTAAACGGTAAGAGTTACGACTTCGGTTAAATTAGGATAAAGTTGTATATTCAGGTGCTTAATAATTTGACGCAAAGAACTTATCTAGCTTTTATAGTTTTTGAGATATAGGGGAAGAAGCAAGAAAGTGGATTTTTGGTTTTTGCCCGTAACTTTTTCATTTGATGTTGAATTTCATTTCTGTAAAAACTTTTTCATGGACACTTTTTGCAAGAAAATAAAATCGAAAAACAAGAACCCTGTATTGTATTGTTAATATTAGGGGTGCACTGTAAGCAAATTGGCCGATTACGTTTTAATCAGCAGTAACTTATCAGCCGACTACCGATTAATCGGTCGATTATTGACATTCAATATGATTTATTAGGTTACAAAATTAAAGCAGTCATGAAGTGTTTATTGTCAATTTTAATTAGTTAGTTTCTTCGTGATACCATAATATTTTTACATAGAACCTAAAATGCAAAAATTATATTATGCCTATAAAATGAAGCAGTTCTTATATTTCTACATAATTTAGGAGCACCAGATTTTGATTATATTCATTAAAATTGTTCTTGGTTATTTAATTTTTGTTTTCTTATCAGAATGTTTTTTCTAATTTTAAGTAGTTCAAAAATATGTTTTTTTTTTCTCAACATATTTTTAGTTTTTTGTTTTTTGTGTCAATAAATAGCCACATTAGCAGCCAGACACTAAAAATTACATTATAAGTTCATAAATAATACTTTTTTTGTTATCCAATATATCAGCAGAATGAAATTTAATAAAGCCAAAATACCGATTACCGGTCATTCGGCAATAGAGCCGATTATCTACCGATAAATCGGTGCATCCCTAATAATTAATAATATAGTATTCTACATCTTACAGTTAAACGATGACTACCCGACTACCTATTGCTTTGGGATGTATTTTGTTGTTTAATTTTTTTTTATAGATTACTTTGATATATCAGCAAAGTTTGTAGCAAAAAAGTAAGACATTAAAAGCATGTTTTAAATTCGACAATTTGAACAATTTAAGATCAAATTTTAAATCGTAATATCTTAGCAGTTTCGTTATAATTAAAAAAACATCACTTTAGATGGGCTTAGGTTGGAACAGGTAGATAGCTTTACATTTTTGGGCGTCATCATAGAGGAATAAATAAAGAGATGGACAAGAAAATAAGCGAAAGAACAAGAAATGTAAAAAGAAAATTTAACATTAGAGTTTAAGAATAAGGGCATCGAAAGGGAGGGGGGCGATGGGGTCAAATTTCCCGGGCCCGGTATTCACAAGGGCCCAGACATCATCCTACAGTTGGTTTATTAGCAAATAATTTATTTACTTGGGGCCTATATAAAAATTAAAAAAACCGGAGCCCGGCGACATCTCTCATCGCCCCTGTTTAAGAACAACATTTTTTGGATATAGAGAAGTCCCAAATCGAACAAAAGTGGAAGTGATAAAAAAGGTAGTAACCCCAGCACTTTTATAGGGAAGTGAAACGTGGACACTAGTACACAAATATAGTTGCCGTGTGGTACAACAAAAATGAGATTTCTAAGGAAAATACAAGGTGAAACAAAAAAAGATCGAATCTGAAATGAAACATATAGAGATCAATTAAAGATCAAATCAGTTGAAACAAAAATACAAGAAAGACAGCTGGGATGGTTGGATCACACTTATAGAGTGTAAGAAAACGGTTAACCAAAAAAGCCTACGAAGCAAGGTCACAAGGAAAAAACAAAAGTAGACCGAGAACAATTTGACAACACGAAGTTAAAAAAGCAGCAGCGGATAAAAACATCAAATGGGTAGAGTTAAAAAAGCTAACACAAGACAAAAAACATGGAAAAAAGTCAGCACAACACAACTCAACAATCCTACACCTAACACGAGAAGGACTTATGACTAAATAATACATTTAAAAAAATCAAATATTTGGAAAAAGCCACTGACCATTTAGATATTATATACCTAATAAACTTCAAAGTTCTATCTTTTAAAACAAAAAAGTGATGCAGCTGGAGTGCAGCATCCTGGACTTTGATGCGACCCAACTGATTGTGGTTCATTTTAATTTTTCAATTTAATTTCATAATAATTATTATCCAAAACGAGTTATTCTCGATTTTCGTCGTATATTAAACTCCAGTTGACTAAGTTGCAAAGTTATTGCTTAAGAATCACACTAGCAATTACCATGCAATAAAAAATTATACCAAGAACATAAACACTGAAGACACCCCAAGGTACACTTATAGCAAATTCCTAATAGGTGGTTAACCGGTAAATACCGTACAGAGAGAAACCAGCTGCATATAACATAATTGCAGAAAAACAATAACAGTTCCAGATAAAAACACGTACAATAAAAATAATACACTGCTCTCGGACAACATAACATTTAACTAATACCACAACTGTTGCGCGAAACGGTTTAAATTGTAGAATTATTAATTACATTTTATTATTAAATATAAATGCCAAGTAAAAAAGGAAACATGAATTATTCACACACGGTAACTTAATAAACAACCTTTAAAGTATTTATGATTATATATAAAATCCTTTTTTACAGCTATGTATACGAGTTATTACGCATAAGCAAATCATTTGCGACCAATAAATATGTAACAGAACGCAAAACCTTGTATTAAAAACTGAAAACTTACTAAAACGCACGTAAAAAACAGGGACTTTAAGAAGGACATTAAATTCGTGTCTATAATAGATCGTGTAATAGACATAAAAATATCTATAATAATTAATTACGTGTAAAAGCCGAAAAGGATAAGATTTTTATTATTTCCAACCTTAAATTTCGATTACGCAATTTTTATGAGCGCTTTTGCAGCTTATGAAGGTCGAAAATATTTGCGTGGGTTTGAAAATATGATAGCTTTACTAGTTGGGATTTTCCCGACTTATCCATGATTATTTCGCGCCTCATATTAATACGTACCTACTGCTTGAATCCATTCTCTCTTTTATTAACGTTATTTTATTGCTTTTTAATATTTTATAAAAATATATAGCCTATTTGTCTAGATTGAATTGCAAGTCCTTTTCGCTTTTAACCAATAGCACCGCATCATCTGCAAAGGCTGATTCTGTTAAGGATACTGGTTTTAGTTTATTCCAACACCTGTAGGCTTTCTTTGTGTTTTGCTTACATTCTTTAATTATTTTATTCATAAGAATAATTCTTATTATTATAAAGAGCAGTGGACTTAATGTGCCTCCTTGTCTTACTCCCACTCAGTGACGGACTGGGAACAAAAATCGGCCCGGGCATTCAGATTATAGAGGCCCACAGCCAGGGTTGCTCAAAATTTAATTTTTATTTAAAAAATCAATAATCAATTGATTTAAATTTAAAAAATTAAGAACTTTTGATATTTTTGATTTTTTTAAAAGAAACTTGACTATTATTTTTCACAACTAATTTATTAATTTTTCACGTTACATATATTCTTTATACAGCGTCATTCAAAAAGTATGCAACAAATGGAATAATTTTTTATCATGAATTTTATTGTAAATTTTTAGTTCTTCATAAAAGTTGGTGCATTACCTCATACTAATTTTAAGATAAATTTAAAAAAAAAAAAATTCATACAGCACTAGATTTTAGCGATTTCAGAAATATTCATAAGAGTAATGTGCCCTTATTGAAAACAACTTACCTATACAAAAAAAAAACTCATGGGAAAAGATTATTTAGAATTAATAATAAAACCAAAATGTAAAATTTTACGTTAAAATTTCAATTTTTATTTTTGAAGTAATTTTAACATTCAAAAAGTCTGCAACAAATGGAAAAGATTTTTATTGTAGGTTTCTCAAAAAATTTTATCCCTAGGAAAAGTTGGTGCATGGTCTAAAACTAATTTTAAGTTTCAAAAAAATTCAATAAAAATTCATATGACACTAGATTTTAGCGATTTTAGAAATATTTGCAAGAGTAAAGTGCTAGTATTTTAAGAATTTTAAAAAAGTTTCAAAAAAACTTTTTTGAAACCCTAAAATACGGGCACTTTACTCTTGCGAATATTTCTAAAATAGCTAAAATCTAGTGTCATATGAATGTTTATTGAATTTTTTTGAAACTTAAAATTAGTCTTAGACCATGCATCAACTTCTATGGCCCACTAAAAGCTTTATATGGTAACCACTTACGCAGACTTAATAAACTCGCATCAATATATTTATTATGAATCTGTTTAATAAACAATGTGTTTTATAAAATAAGCAGATTATGAAACTACTATATAGGTACACATGCACACGCCATCTATAGCTATGCGTCAGGTTTCGGATAATATCGGGACTATTTCTGAAGCACGAGTAGCGCGATCAAACATACGACGCTATTGCGTATTGTGGAGCCCCTGAAAAACGTTAAGATTGAATACGGCCCGTATTATACGGGCAAATGTTATAATGCCACCTTTTATCATAATTTTTGCGCTACTTTTACTTCAGCGCCAAACTTATTAAGCCCGTAGCTTAGACCGGCCCAAACCGGCCCATTCGGGCATTTGCCCGAACTGCCAGTTGGCCAGTCCGGACCTGCTCCCACTGTTATAAATTCCTGGGAACTGCTGTTATGGGTTCGCACATAATTTCTACTACTCTTACATAAACTCTTGATGGCGTTTAATAATTCTTCTCCCACTCTACTTTGTTTCAATATCTTCCAGATCTTTTCCCTTGGCACTCAATCGAAGGCTTTAGAAAGATCGATAAAGCACAAGTACACCATCTTTGAATGTTCCATTGTTTTTTCACTTAACTGTCTTAACGTAAAAATTGGGGATTAGATATAATATGAATATTAATATAACAGACAAAGGTATGGTTATAGCGAAAAATCGTGAACCAGTTACAATTATGCTAGACCAAAAAAAGAGCAGTGCAACCCTAGCTTTAGAGATAGAGTGACGGTTAGATTAGCAAAGAAATGTGTTTTTATTACGTAGATAAAAATGCGCGTATTATGTCAAGTTCTTAAAAATGCTTTTAAAACCCTAGAAATTTTTATTTTAACTTTAACTTTCTTATACCAACATTAGATATTAGGTATTGGTAGATTAAGTAAAACCCCTTAATCGTATGGAGTTACCATTGACACAGCCGGTCAGTTTTTGAGAGGCGAAAGTCATTTTCTTGTGGACGCCATTTTGAATTTTTGTTGACAAATTTTATACCAAATACATTGATTATAAATTTCTTTCAAAATTGTCAGTTAATAAGATTTAACGTCTTAGTCTAACTTAACAATATTTAATTTTTAATGTTGATAATAAGAAAATTAAAGTTTAAATTTTATATTGCAGTTTTTCTGGTTTTTTTTTGTGTAGTAGGGGAGACCGGGGATAAAAGTAACATTTTTTTGTTTTTATTTAATTTCTCATAGATTATTACAAATTTTTTACATCCAAATTGGTTTAATGATAGATTGGACATTTGTCTTGCTTCCAAGATATTTATTTGGTGTGTTTCGTAAAGCAACTGTTAGAAAAAAAAATGTTTCTTTAGTAAGACAGCTGTTACTTTCAACCTCAACATTGGGGCTAAAAGTAACAATGATTGGGGTAAGTTGTAACGGCAAAATAATTTACACAGCTCATAAGTAGTGGGTAAATATATTAGTATTCATCAACAAAATTAATATTTTATTCAAAAATACACATTAGCAAAATGAAAAAATTAAAAAAAATATCTTTGGTACAATACAAAATGATAAGTGAACAGTATGGCATACCAGGTAAGGGCGGTCCCAAATTATTAAATTTATACTGGATCATAATAACTGTTTGTTTTATTTAAAAAAAATCTAACCGCTCTTAAACTGACCGTCATTCATTAAATCAGTAAAAGAGGGTCAGGTTAAGTTGGGTTGGTTAAAGCTTTGTTTATATTAAGTTATAAATATTAAGGTAATAGAATAAAAACAATGGCGGCTGGTAGGAAAACCAAAAGTACCAGATCCTACCAATTTACATAGGTTTTATAATTTAAAATGCTTTTTAAGAAATGATTTAGCTTTACATACATTTCCATCATTAAACCGATATTATATACTGAGTTTTATAATTTAATAATTTGGGACTGCAGTTACCAGGTTTGCCAAGATTATAAGTACCTACATATTTAAAAATGTGAATCAAAAAGATACAACAAACTGGAAAATTATTCCGACAACTCTTGTATATTCTCATCTACGAAGAAAGCCACCAATTATGTGCTAAGAGTGAACATTTGCAAGTGAAAACATTAATTGGGGTTGGTTGTAACACTTTGTTACTTTTGACCCCAAGTGTACACAAATTTTTTTTCAGGGAATCCACAATTAACCACGATTCTAACGTCAAATTGTATTGCATCCACCAATAGCCAACTAAATTTAGAACAAAATAATATAGGTACTTTTTTGTTCCTATTTTAGAGATCACCTAAAAGTTACTCGACGGATGAGACAACGCAGTAACTTTTAGGCGGAAAATAGTGACTCTGGCTGGCAAAAAGTTAACCTCTATGACAGATGAAAACTAACAATGTAGGTAGGGAGCTGGATGTAACTTAACATTGCAAAAGCGTTTAGGGCGATATAAAACAAAAATTAAAGAAACTTTAGGCACTGTTACAACCTACCCGTGTTACTTTTATCCCCGGTCTCCCCTACCGGACACAGTATGAATAGTTTTAATTTGTATCATTACTAAGCACGTAAAAACACTTTTCTTTAATAATTTCACCCACTTTGCTCTAACGATTTCCGAGAATTGAGCGAATATAGTATTTTTTATTTATTTACTTCATAATTTGTAAGTTTTAGACACAAAGTTTTAACTCCATGACTGTCACGGCACATTAAATTTAATTATAGTAATAAATCGCTATCTTCCACACTCCCGTCGACGTGTCTATACAAATGCATTAACCACTGAGTAGTTTTGAAGATTTCTTGCATCATAAGGCTCATACATAGTAGAAAAATTAATGTCTTTTAAGAAATTTAGTATTTACATAAAGGCACGATAGATTTGTACCAGCCCAAAATTATTTGGGTTCGCTCTTTTAGTTTTTCATTTTTGCCTAGAATGTGTACAATATATTATGTAACACAAAAACTTTTCCTAACAATTTTTACATATTCAACTTTCAAAATATTAAATTTTTTTGAACGTGGAAATAAAAAAATAAACTTGAATGTATTCACCGAGTTCAAAACTTACCCAAATGTATTTTCAGTGAACATTCTTAAAAAAACTTTCATATTTTTTAGGAAAAATTGTTTTGATCAATACGTAAACCATCTTTATTTTCAATAAAATATCGATCCGTCGAGAAACAGTGTCTACAAAGTTATGACAATCTTGCTGGCTTTTAGCATGACTTTTTTTTAGCTCCACTAAGATTTTAATGGTAACGAATTAAGACTACTGGAAACTTATTTTATAAGCCCCATCTTATTTTCACTCATCAGTAATTACATCCACTTCGCAGCAGGATATGGAGAATCATTTAGTTAAAAATGTATCAATCGACTTCAGACTACATTTCCTCAATCGTACGCAAAATTTATTAGTTTGAAACTACATACTAGGTATATATTATATTTTAAGCATTAATAAAGGCTTCTGCAAAGTAAAGCTTACAAATGCCAACAGCATACACGCATCTCTACATTTTAAAGGATGCAGAGAACTTCCCTTGCAGTCTATGTGATGTTTGATTTTTTCCCGATTGCTCTGCTTTAAGCATCTTTTGCACAGCTTTCATAGTTCAGCTTTTTTGCTAAACGATTATTCATAGATTAGCAAGAGTGTTTCAGACCGGTCTTCTTTGAGCACTAAGCTTCAAATAGTACTACGCTAAAAATCGTATTCGGAAGTATCCGGGCATCTTCGGGCGCTACCTGCCTAACTTTTAACAGTAAATTTATTACCAACTTATGAGTAAATTAACAAGATATTTTTCTTTAATTAGCACAAATTATCTATATCATACTTGCAGAAAATTAACAAAAGGGTAAAATCTAGAGTAAAAAACCAAACGGATACAAATATATAAGTGCTACTTCTAGGTCTTGAGTGGACAGGAAACTTACCAAGCTCGTTATAGACGAGGAAGCACACAATTTCGATAGGTGGAAACATTGTAGATGATTTAAAAAACGACGGTGGTGAATCAAAAATATAAAACAAAATGCCGGTAACTGCAAAACGACATCAAATAAAAAATATAAACAATCGCTGTTATGTACTTGACTGTCTTTAAAACAGAGGCTGACTTGGACTTTTTGGAGCCCCTGGCGCTAAAGTTATGGAGGCCTTTTTCACTTTATTGATATGTGCTAAATAAGAAAATAAATAAAAATCATACATTTAAAAAAATTAAATCTAAAAAATCCGCCGCGGATGTGGGTTTTCTTTCCTTCGAAATCCCTGGCAGGCGCAAATCCGAAACCCGTTGAGTCTGCCACACTGCTCTGAGGGTTTTAATGTTGTTCCTACTTCCTACACCTATACAAAATACTATTCGTTATTAAAAATTAGATTTGCTTATTATGATATTCGCAGTCTGTATCAAAAAAATAAATAAAAGGAGATCAACAAAACTTGATTTCTGCACTGCGACAATCCTTCCGTTATGGTAGCGAAAACAAATAAACCGAATTTTACAAGTAGGCGGAAAAATAAAAGAGGGCGCATAATAATGGTTTCCCAGGTTTGGCCACCAGATTTAGCCTGGCTATTTATGTAAAATTAGCAGTATATTGAATGACACAGTCCTGCTGAAATCATGATTCACCTCACTAAATTCCTCAACACCTTCTCAAATTCTAAAATGAAAAAATATTTTACAAAATTACTGTCATTGCTATTTCCACATACTGACTTACATTCTTAGTTTAATTCTCTATACTTCTTAACTGTAAAAAGAGATCAAAGCGAAAGCTTAACATAAAAGGTGGTCCCTGGTCCGCAATGAAAGGTTTCTGAAATAATGCGATGTTTTGTTTTTTTTTTAAATAAAGATTTGAAATTACTTAAAAATTGTACGTTTTATATTTTTGGTACACAAATAGTTTTAAGGTATTGTATTTTAAAACTCTACTCTTGTTAATAATGTTTTTGATAGACGAAAACTTGAAATTATATTGCGCAAATGTTCCTTTAACGTAAATAACGGAAGAGCGCAGTTGAACAGGCCCGGCTTTAAATTTATTTTCTAGTTGTTTTTTTTTTTTTTTAATCGCAGATACATAACGTCATTATAAACAGTAAATGTATTTCAATCATTTTCCACATTTTATATTTGTTTAGTCATTCTAGTGATAGCAATATGGTAATGGACGGAATAAATTATATAACCTAGGTATTTAAAGCTAAATGTAGCAGGAAAATAAATTTTGCAGTTTACATAACAATTATAAGTTTAAACTTGAACGTAATGTAGACATAAGTGTAGCAACGTTCTGCGTAAATAACAAGTCTGTTAACTGCAACATAATATTACCCGCATTCGCAAGGAAACAAGAAGACATAAACAATAGTAAAACATTTGCAAACAAACAACGGTTGGTTAGCGCTCAGCCATGATTATGCTGTAATTTTACCGACAAGTACATGCTAAAATGTGCGGCGTTGCCTGGGAGGTAGTGGTACAGCTCGAGTAAGCACGGTACGGTTGCAAGAACCGCTGCAGCTGGTGCGGCAACGGTGCAGGCAGAGACCGTGATCTTGGCATTCCACCTCGCAAGAGCACGAAACAGACAGAGACGGCAAAGACCATAACCAATCTCCAGGTTTATTACAGGTATAATTCATTCCAAGTAGCTTTGGCCGGGGTACGCCCCGTCATGCGTGTAATACCTTTGTTATTTTTGGCACCTGTATGAGACTTACTTATTGTATGCACGGTAAGCAACAGGTGAATGTCGTGCACATATTTTCAAGTTTAATTACCTGCCTTAATTAATTTCGCCATTAATTCTTTCCTCGGCTTTTTGCATATTATGCAATTTTGCGCGTTTTTTATTTTACTTCCGTCAAACACACAAAAAAACTTTAATGTAATATTTATGCAACTAATTTACTCGTTATTTCATTATCGTGGAAAACCGTTAGATACACAACTTAAACTGTAGGACCCGATAACACATAACATCCTTAATTTTATTGTGAGGTTTTTTTTTCGGATGCTCCGTTTCCTTCTCGAGTCATTTCTACACATCCTGGGCGTTTTAAAAAAGTTCTTCCCTTGTCCCGGGAGGAGGAAATCCGGAACTGGGTGCATTTTCATTTTTATATTCAGGAAAGCAATTGAAAATTCTATAAACAAGTTTTGTTACAAAAATTATACAATTAAGATTTGGTTTTTAAGAAGCACTTTATTTGTTAAAAAGTTGCTATTTTCTCAGTTTTGATATACTTAACGAGCGTTAAGAATAATATTGTCTCATTTCGGAAATTTGCGAAGTAACTAATTACCACGTGGTCCTTTTTTTTCTAATGTAGGCGGTGATTTTTTTACACAAAAGTATGTAAAAATTGAAAGTTATAGAACTGAATCAGGTCCTATAAAACAGTTATGTTAGATAAAAACCGTCTGGATGTCCAAATAGATTAAGAAAGCAAAACATTTTTTACCTTTTTTTTAATTTTGTGTGCCAGATCAGACTTTATGAAACCATTTTAAAAAGTGGGGAGCCTGGAGAACTTGCTAAATATTCATTTGTCGGTTCAGACGTGATCGTGTGATGTAGCTACTCTAGCTAGCAAGAATACAATATTTTTTGTGGCTTTTACTTGCAAAAACCATTACAAAAATTTACAAATGCTTGAAAAAAAGTCTTAGTGGTGTTAGCTTTACACCAACTCAAATCTAAATAATGCTCTACAAGTTTTTGTAAAAAAGCAGTCCATTGCTACCAATTTATGTACATTTTTCATCCTACTGTTCTAGTTACAAATCTGAGCTTAAAATAGTGCAAGTTTTTATTTTATAAGTGTCCTTTAGATCAGCGATTCTCAACCGGGGGGTCGCGGCCCCTGGGGGACCGTGAAAGATTTTAAGAGGGGCCGCGAAACATTTATAAAACGTTTTTACTTTTTAAAATGTTGAAATCTTTAAAAAAATATTTTTTGCTCCTTATTTTACTTGAACCATCGGATAGATGTCTTCTTAAATAAATCGTAATAGTTTTGTTACAACAAACTAGGGGAAATATTTTAGGACATTTAGGGGGCCGCGACTACTAAAAGGTTAAGAACCACTGCTTTAGATACCGTTCAAGATCATATAAAGTTTAAATTCGGTCCTGTTATAAGATGTTCAAAATAGTTATTTATGTATCAAGGCCAAAAAGTGTAACTTTTTCGGCCGCGTTTGGTTTGCTGGCCGAGACGTAGTCGAAATGTACGTTTTGGCCGAGGTGCATATTAGGTACATTTTTTGTGCGATCGAATTAAAAACAATTTAAATTTTTAGTAATTTTCAAAATTAAAGGTTAGAAACTACGTGACATTCTGTCACTGACAGATGACGGCGTATGTACTGCATTACCGGCCCTCTCCTTAGCAACGGCCGTAAAAGTTACTTTTTAGGCCGTTGCTAAGCGTAACGGCCTGAAAGGTAACTTTTACGGCCGTTGCTAAGGATGGGGCCGGTAATGCAGTACTTTATGGTTGCTAACGCGTCCGTCAAACACCTGTTTCTAGTACGATCGCACAAAAAATTCTTTACTTACGCTCATTTTCGTTAGTCGACTGTTTTTGACGTTCGTTGTAGAATCGGTATTTTTTTTTAAATTCTCGCCTGAATTTGCCCTGCGCATCACCTTATCGCATATCAATATTATTTTTATAAGACTTTGTTAATACTTATCTTGTAAACCATTTATTTCAAATCTATTTTCTTAAAAATTTTCGTTAATGTTTAGTTGTTGGATATAATTAGGTATAAATATTGTTATCGCGATTTAATAAAACTTATTTAGCAAAAACTCAAATTAAACATTTGGCAGTAAACAAGTTATATTTATTAACGGAATAAATTGTTACGTTCATTATAATTTAAAAAATAATTGGAAAAGCATTTTAGGGTGGTCCAATTTATTAAACTGCCAACTAACGAAGTAAATGTTGATTATAGCTCACACCAAAAAGGCCGTGCGATTTTTTATTCAAGATAACTTTTAATATAAACGCACCATTAATGAAAAATGTCCTGTTGTATCTACAAATCGGCTTATATTTTTCCGCCACTTTTTATGCAATTTAACAAAGCAGTTGACACGCGCATGAAAAGTAAAAAAGTTAATTTACATATAAAATCAGCAGAAGTGCAAAAAAAACATCCCCCTAAAACAGGTACTAAATGGGTAATTAGGAATAGGTTCCCTTGCGGAAACAGGTAGTTGAACACGGCAAGCGAGTTGGAATAGATAACCTCAACAGGTCGAATAAGCGACCATGGGGCCCGATGAGGGGACCTCGGAGGCAGGGGTCTACACAACGGTTCACATCGACGGAGGCCTCAGCGGTCATCAGTCTTAGCTGGGCTTTGGAGGACATAATACGCGAAACTGTCAGTGTCACACCAATCAAAAAATTGCTTAAAGAAACTATCTCACACAGTGTTTATTCACCATTTTTTTTAAACATTTATCTAGTTCTAGTTCAAAACTGTTAGTGAATTTAATTTCCAAGACGTTGATAAGGATGGTTTTGGTTGCGATTTAAAATAAACAATTATCTAGTGTTAAGTGTAGTGACTGTCACTTAGGATGCACCCAAGAAAGGATTATAAAATAGTGTAGTGAAATTTAAATTCCAGTTGGATAATTCATAAAGACGTCCAGTGAACTTGTTCCAAGATGCCGAAAATATTCTTGATTAAAAACAGACTTCACCAACAGCAACTTCGGTTGTTAGAATCTCAAAATGCAGCAGCATCAAAAAGTGGTGACCTGGGGAACATTCTTGGTGGAGAGCCCCAACCATTGTCGCTCATCGTCCAAAAGAAAGAAGGTAAGGCAATCAAAACAAACATTTTTTTTACATTCATAAGTACGTCTTCTTGAATGGGATATCACAGGAACAGTGGAGTATCATTTCCTAGAAAAACAGATTACGTTAAATATTAAACACAACCCCTAATGGGAAATACAATGCTCGGTTAGACGAGTAACCCGCTGTCGCAACTTTACCGCTCTATGCAAATAAACTTTGTCAACTAGTCATTGATATTTTTAAGCCACTTTTATACGTTTAAATGTCAATAGTAAACATAACTAACCGGTAGTCAACAAAAAATGTTTGTTATAAAAGCTTTAAATCAGCGTTTTGCACAATCACTTCCGAAACAGTTACTTTTTACACGTGTTAATACACAACACAGAATTTGCACAAAAATTAACAATTATCTAAAAACTATTATTAATCTATCAACAAAGTTTGTAATAATGGAATAATAACAGAAATTAAAATTTAATATTTAAACAATAAAATTTAAAAAAGATGTCACGTAATAATTGCAAAATTTGTTAAAAAAGCTTTTGGGTTAGTCCCTATTTTATTTTAAAAATTATTTTGGGAAACAATTCATGCCAACGCGTACTTAATTTATTTTTTGACTTGGACTCTCTGACAATAATACACCAAATTATGCAATACGTGATTTTTGCTAATTTATTCTAAGTAGGTATCATGTTTCATCATATTTGTAAATAATCTTATTGCGACATTAAAAAAAAGCTTAAAATTTTTACTTTTACAAGTTCATTAACGTATTACAAAATTTTGTTTGTCTATAAAAAATAGTGTAGGTATTGTATTAAAGAAATTATTTTATAAGTTATTTTGATCGCAAATCTGAAATTTATAGTCACTTTCATTTTAAAAATGTATGTTACTGAACTAAAAATAACAAAAAAGTAGCTTAAAAGTCGTTTGTAATTCGTTTAAAAAAAACTACAGTTTTGAGCGGTGTTATTTTTAATATTGTAAACATTGGTACCGATTATATTTAAAATACGTAGTAATATATTTATTTCATTAAATAAATTAGATAAAACATAACATTTCATTTAAAAATTGATGTTTGATGTACATTTTTTACAGTTTCAGTTACATGTAAAAAAAATGTTTAAAAGAAAACATGATTTAATGATTTTGCTAGTTACCGTTACGTCGGACAACATTTTCCATCTTTTAAGTAGGTACCTATTTTATAATTTAATTTGACAAAAATAAATTACTCACGCTTTGACATAATGTTGAATTTAAGATAATTTCCACACTGAAAGATAAAATAATTTAACCTGAACAGTTATTTCAAATTAAAAAATACTTTTTTGCAAAAATGCTAAAATTTAAGGCGTTAGAAACATTTTTATTTAGAATTACGCTTGTCAAGATCGGATTAAAAAATATTTTTACTGTAAAGAAAATTGAATATTTTATAGAACAAATACAATCTTTAAATAAATGTAGATCAAAATCACTTACCTTTTCATTAAAGGATATCTTGTAAAAATGCAACACCAGTTTCTAAACTCTCATCTTGTTATTAGTAGCAGTCAGTCGTATTTATTTAAATTATGTTTGGATTGTTGACATTACTCTCTTAATTATTCCTGGTATTTATCAAACACTATTCCCATTTACAGAGAGCATGAGCTGTAATAATATTAATTCAATAAAATTGTTACAAATAATTCAACCTTACCATTATGCAAATCATTTATCACATTTATATCAACCCTTTATATAACATATTATATAATACTGATAAACTATTTCCAAATAAGTGATGCAACCATGTTTTGTTAAGCAAATTTCTGAATTATGCGTATCAGTTGCGTATTGTCGTAATAGGTCGCATACTGAAATAAAAAGACACATATTTTCCCAAAATAATAACTTAGATTTGCTATTTTTAATTGTTTACAATTAGCCCAAGTCTATTTCTGAAATATCCACGGTTCAAATTAAATTTTCAATCCATTTATAAATGAAAATTACTATGTTAAATATAATAAGATGTTACACCACAAATGAGTAGACATAGGAATATTTTAATAAATTTATAGCGTCAATAGAATTTTAATAGACTTATTTAAACCTTAAATTTCCATAAGGAATATATCCGTGCAGTATTTAATTGACGGTAACTTGTACCCTCGTTTATATCACTCAAAATTACAGAAAGGCAAAGTTGAGGTGTGCGGCAAAAATTTAAAACACTTGCTAACCGGCAAAAATTTAAAACACTTGCTAACCGGCAAAAATTTAAAACACTTGCTAACCAGCAAATACATCGAAAAGAAAGTGGAAATCAAAACCTCACATTTAGCCTCTAATTTAATTTATTTACCCCTTTTTTGAAACTGTAAATAACTTTTATTCTGAATCCTGATATACAGAATAAATGCATATAAGAACGTTTGACGATCATTTTAAAATTAATATAATGGAAAATTTTTAAATTCATGTAGGTACTTAAATGAAATATTTTACGTAATGATTTTGAATTATTTCAGCAATTAATTTATAATTATTATAGTTTTAATTGAATAATAAGATTGCTTCTGACGAAATGACGAGAGTTTATCATTTGTGCATGAGATTGTTAATAAAAATTAAAAGTATCTACCTTTTAATTAAACCTGATAATATATTTGATTATTTAAGTGATTAATTTAATAATAATGTAAATAAAATTGCATTTGATGCAAAAACGGTAGTCCTAAAACTGGTTTTGTATTTAAATGATAAATACTTCGGAAGAAGTGATCTTTAATGAAACCTAGGTATTTACAATTTTATATAATATTTGATCGCTTTGGCCTACGTTTAACGAAAGCTCAAATTATAGTTATTATACATATAGTGAGGTTTATTTAATTTTGTCATGTTGTATTCAATTATTTTATTTATTTTATTTTTCATTCCAATTCATTTATAGCGGGTTATTCGGTCTGACTGTCGCACCCCTATAACTTTGTTATTTTAAGAGGAAACCGCAGAAACCCTTATATTTTTGTGAATCGAAGAAAATTTTTTATTAAATGACGTTCAAATGTTTTTTTGAGTGGAATAGGTACCTATATAAGACTAGCGACAGTAATTTTTGTTTGTTGAAATTACATAGTATACATTTTTTTATTTATTCTAATGGAGAATTTAATTCTAAATTTGATAGTGCATTAAAAAAATAATCAAACATGGAAAAATGTTTGAGAAAAACTGGTTAAATAGTTTTATTTTTTAATTTTCACAAAATCTTAGAAATCCTTCTTTTCGACGAAACTTTAGTAAAAACAAAAACAAAAATTAAACGGTTATTTATTTACAACACATTTTAGTGTTTAACATGTTCAAAGTGTCCACCATCTACCTCCCAATACAGTTGTCCTCTGGTAACGCTTTGAATACAGACTCTCACAAGTAATTCGAGAGAAGGACCATTTTCAATTTAGGTAATGCCCACAAAATAATGATTTTTTTTCTCGAAAATATAAAACACATTTACACAAGTACACTGCCAATTACTGCAGCGATGGTGTTTTGTTTAGAACGAAAAATGATCAATAGTTTTTAAACTTATTTTTCTCAAAAATTTTCCCATGTACAATTAATTACTTTTTAAATACACTATCGTATTCAGAATTAAATTATCTATCACAATAAATCAAAAAAATTATACAATGTAATATCAACAAAAAAGTTGACTAACGTCAGTCTCACATATTTTATAGTAAAAAAACATTTGAACGTCATTTGACTATAGGGAATTTCCTGCAATCTGCAATTTACAAAACTATAAGGTTTCCTCTTAAAATAATAAAGTTATAAGGGTGCGACAGTTAAACTGAATCACTCGGTATATAGTTTTTCAGTTTTGCGCTGCTTCGTTAGAAGAATTCCTCTGACGAAGCAGCGTGTAACTGTGAAACTAAAAATGAGATTTTATGAAAAGCACAAGAATTAAGTGATTTTTAATGAGGCTCATAAAGTATGTAATGTTTTAATAATATAGCCAAAGATCGTAAATTTCTTTAAGTAAGATTGGAAAACAAAAATATCGAGTTTATTATGTTTTAAAAGCCATAAAATTGTATAATGCGTGTAAATTGATGGGTTTTATGAACTGGGATGTAATGAACATAGCTGAAAGTATTTAAAACGGTTGTGCGTTCAGCTCGAACCTGTACGTTTCGCACGCACTAAGTGCGTTGAGCATGTATTTTTCAGCCAATTGCACAGAAATCGGTCATCCGTGGTGTAATGCTACGTGGCACATTCCCGGGTTGTAAAAGACTAAGTATAGGTTTGGTGGACTCGTCCACTTGTTTCTGTTTGACTGTATTTGCATACATAACAGCACTTCTTTGTATGAATATAATTTATTCTTTACGGTGACTGCATTTTTTTAACGTCCGGTGTAACATAAAATGCATAACACCTTGCACTATCACCAATGCAGCTGCAGCGGTTGACCTTCCAGGCCAGATTTAGAAATACGAACGCCTTGTCTACAAAAATGCACCAGTTTTCTTAGTCGCACCTGATGGTATTCATTAAAAAACGCATAATTAATACAATTATCTACAGATATCGCGCCTTTACGTGGCAAGATCGTTTATAAAGAAATGTCAGGCGTCGTTAGATCTCATGCAGTTCCTGGTAGCGTCCTTATAGTTAACTATACCTACTCTGAAATACTTAAAAAATTCAAACCTTCGTGCGAGGATTTTAGTAAATTAAGTCAAACACGAATGCAGTTAATCTTGAATTAGTCACTAAACGACTCTAATAAATACTAAATTATAACTAGAAACTGCGCCGCTTTTCGAATTACTTACAAACGAATTTGAGATTATTGAATTAAACTGAACAACAAGTTGGGTACTTCTGAATACTAAACAATGTTATTTTTGAAAACAAATGGCTTAAAAAAAATATTTAGATCGATTGAGTTTACTTTGAAGTCGAAACAGCGATCGGGTTTGTTGCTTACTCCACCGTTGATGTCTCCGCGAAATTAATTCAATTTGATGTTTTCGTAATGGTTACAATTATTTTGACATTTGCAATAATTAAGCATATTGTTTTTGATTATTTGAAGGTAAAAAATAATTAATAGCAATTGTTTAAAACTCTAAAATTTCTTCAAAAAGTCGCTAAATAAGTTGCGTTTAGAGTGTAATTATGCTGTTAGTTAGATAATCGTAACACATTTTAAATCATAATTTTTCTGCTGAAATTTCCAGTCGGTTTGTGAACACGAAATTAATATATTAACACTCGTAGGTGCTATTTCGCTCGAGGACGAAGTCTAAATCATTTAGATTAAGATCAGAATTCAAAACTAGATTAGAACTCGTAATTTTTGTTATAATAGTTCAAGTTTTCGGCAGTTTTATTATGCTGCTACAATTTTTAAAAATTAAGGGCGTAACGTTAAAACTTTAAGATATAATTCGTTTTATTAAATTTTTCTTATATAACAATATTTGCTTTTATGAAACAAGTTTAACAGATTTTTTATTTTTTATTCCAAGATTCAGTTACATTATTTTACCTATTCAAATTAATTTTAGGGAATACAATTAAAATAGAAGGACGTTCGCAACATACTTTGACGAAACGCTAAGTTGCTAAGTATTTGATTTTTGTGTAAAAAAAAAAACAGTGCATAATAAAGCCTTCAACAATTTATAACAACAGCACATTTTGATCCATTTCGTTAACATTATTCTGCAGAAGTATTTTAAGTGGTAACTGTATTTTTTCCTACAAAAATGTGCCAGCGTTTAATTAACGTTCCATTTTACCAACGGTTTATCTCTTATGAATTAAGAGGTTCGTGCATAGTGTTCACAATTTGTGATCAGGCATGAAACTTATATTAAAAATGGCATCATGTAACCTATTAGTTGCTAACTGAACATATCTAGTTTAAATTATTTTGTAACGGGGGTTGGTCGCTTAACGTACCGTCTTTATCTAAAAAATACAACAGGACGGTGTTTAATGTGGTACTTTTCCATTTAAAAATACATTTTTGACATCAAACGCCCGTGGGGCATGCTAACTCGCCGAAAACTCGAGTAGGTTTCAATTTTTTGTTCTCGCGAGCAATCGCATACATCGCATAACAAGATCATCAATATACATCCAGAGATGTATAAAGGAGAGTCACCTCAACCGCCAAAACGAGAGAAATCAACAACCTAACCTTGAAATAGCCGTTTTTTATGGAAACCAGCATAGCTTACAAACCATTAAACGTACAAGGTCAGCCGAGCAAGTAATTCGAAAAGAACAATGCTCTATTATACTTGCCACATCACATTACCTGGTCTGAAAACAGACGCTCTTGTGTTGTTTTGACAAAGCTTGCTTCGATCCCGCAACTTGCGCAAGTTCACTGTAGTACGTTTAGCAACTCAAGGCTAAATCGATTAGACCTCCGGTCTTCATAATGACCGTTCTTAGTCGTACTACCTACCCACTTGAATAACTTAACTGTATTGTGATGTCACGGTATGTAAAGTACTCTATATGGGGTGTTGAATCTTGCCAGTTCGTAGAAATTAGAGCTTTTTTCAGCGGCCGAAGTTCTTTGAATTTATATTAATATTTCCTGGGTGACTAGCATACCTTAGTTATAAGTAATAATTTCTTCCAACATTAATGTTAGTCAGTTTTTAACGGTAAAATTTATCGCGATATCCGATACTTTACATCCAATCATCTACCATCTCTCTAAAGAAATTAGATATCTTATTGGTTATTTTAATAGAATAGAAAAAACGTCGATGAAACATTATCCTTTTATGAGTTGAAACAAAAAATTGACAAACTCCCTTAATTTAGCAATCAAGCGATATAAATCATTGGCAGGAACATTTTCCTTTAGCAACAGCCATTTCGTCTGTCTATTTGCACTGTACAAATTATTTGAAAGTGTATTAGAAGTACTTAACAAACTAGTAAAGTTAAAAACACATTTTAGGCATTTTATTTTTTGGAAAATTAACTGTAAATAAAATAAATAATTTTTTGAGGGTTTTAATGGGCATCACCAGAGTTTACTTTATAGAGAAAAACATTTTTTCTTGAGTGTTCTTTAAGAGTTTTTTAAGAGTTCTTCATTCTTTTCTTTACAAACGATACCTTAAAAAAAACAAATTTCTGACTTAATCTTCCTACCCTTATCAAATATGACCTTATCCCACCTAACTGTCCGTAACCAAATATTGTTGTGATTTTAAACTTTAATTAGTTATTTTCTCCCTAGATTGATTGTTACAGTACTGCCAGAGTTTGAAAGATCTTGGCGAATTATGATTTATACAGAACTATTTTATGTGACTTAAATTAACGCAACTTTAATAATTTGGTTCCTCTTATGATTTTATGTATTTTTAACTGTTATCAGATACATTAATACAAATATTTTTCCTAATTGGCAAAATATTGACGGTTACTTATGTTATTTTTTAAACATTATCACTACAGTTGATATAAAATAAAATGCAATACTTACATAAATTCATGCAAGTCACAACGGTTATTCATTTGGGTAAAAGTGTTCTCAGTCCACATGATTAAGAGTAAAACAATATTATTCATAGGAAATAAAAATCCCAAACTGGCGCTAAAGCTTGCCCAGTTTATATTATGTTGAACATGAAAATTATTTTATTTGCTATTCGTCTGTGGTCCATACAGATCTCAAAGCAAACACTGTTGGCTAAACTTCAAAAATTTAACACGTGCAAATTTAAGTGAAGTTTGTATATAACGAATCAAGGACATTTATTTTCGTTAAAATTAAATTAAAGCTAATTGTGTGATAAATTCAGGAACTTTTGGTGGTGTAAAGGTATTTATATTTATTTTTCATATTTTACTTATTTTGTGTGGTGCAACTAATTCTAGAGTGTATACGTTATTTCCGTTAACATTTATAGAGTTTAAACCCTAGGTTTGATTCACATGCCTGAATAAAATATTTTCATCTGTGCCGTTTAAATTTGTAACGTATTATTATTACTAGAACTTGACCCAAGGATCTTCGAATTCTGCAATTATTTGAACTTCAAGGTTAACACGCGCGCGCGTACAAACCGTAAAACACAGTGCCAAGTTCTGATAGACCGGCAGGAAGAACACAATACATGGATAGTTATTAAACAAAGCGAAACCGTTACGACAATAGTGATTTCGAAATCATTCCGTCCATGCTCTAAGTTGAACGGATTAATTTGAAAACGAGCGTTGAAAATCTCAGCAACTACGTTTGCAAGTTCAGAACCTCCTGAGATTCAACGGTCGTGAACCATGATTTAATTGCGAAACAGGTTTAGATTTTTTTAATCGATACTAATTTCCATAGCGAGTGGAAAAAATTCGCAACGGAGGCTAATTGAATTATTTATGAAGTTGAGGTTAACATTTCTTTAGTTTTGTCGAAAAAAGTTCATTAACTACGTGTAAAACAAATTAGGACTAAAATCAACCGAAATTTTATGAACAGCTAATTAAAATAAAAACAGCAAATTGTTGGTATTAGACCCTGAACTCATAGTAATAGTATTCATGAATATTTGCTGTCTCTAAGGAGTACACTGTGTTTAAATAAAAGTAATTGAGTTATGGTTGCTTCTTTAATATTTTTTAAGTATCGTAAAAAGTCACATATAACGCTATCGTAAATAATACGATAAATACGCATGCTTGATTTAGCCCAATGTAGGTTATGTTCAACATCAAAAATACGTGTTTTTAACTGCCCGCGTATAATACGCACCTGTGAGATTTAGATGACAAAAATGAGTAAAAATTTAACGGATTTTACGGTACATATAATCGTTTAATTGGTCATATTGTGTATTAAATAAAGAATTGTAATTCACGATATAATTTTTCTGTACCAAAAGTAAAGTTAGTTAATAAACCTTTTTGGCACCATCAAACCCAAAAATTTACTTTTGATAATAAGAATTAATGCAATTTTTAAAACAAAAATGTATGTAAAAAGATCGTAATTATTAGATACAAAGCCAAATAAAATTAATTACAATGTTTTGCTTTTTATGTGGTCCATGCTCACTTGATCAGAACTCAATTTTAAGCAATTTTTTCGCCTTTAATTTTAATGTAATTTAACAGGTACTTATATAATAATGGTTGCCATTGAACGAAAATTATTATTTCGAGGTTTGGGCCTTTGTCCATGGCTCACTTGCACGCCGGCGCACCAGCCGAAAGAAACCAATTTCAAGTAATATTGAACGTGATACCGTTACAATATTAATTTTTTTAACGAAACCACAAGTTTTGTCAAATTTAACAGCCTTGTGGAATAATGTTCTGCTCCAGTTTGATCATAAAAATTAAAGCTGTATGCACAGTAAAGTTATACTAGTTGATCGACTTGAAGGTCTCTGACTACATAACCTTTTACATCGAAGACCAAACTTTTGATTTTTATATATTCAAATATGACGAAACTAGAAGTTATGTTAATCTTAACCTAACTCTAACTGGAAAAAAATTTAATTATAGGTTACTTCCGTTGAATATGGAAACTTTTAATGATAATTATCTGGTTGGATGATTATTTCAACAGTTTTTTGCTCTATAAAAATACTACCAAATGCGGTATCTAGTCACACAACAAAAACCACATCAGTTTATCAACTTGTAATTTAATTATCTGTTTATTAGCGTTAAAAATAATAATTGTATAATGATTTTATTCGAGTATTTAATTGTTTTCGCCGCAAGGAACAAAATAATTATCTTATAACACCTTAATTTATTGTTTCTTTTTTGCATTCTTAACCGTTCCACGAACCTCTTAATGTTACAATATGTTTTTGTGATATTTTTTATTTTAAAGTGGACGCTCTGTCTAGTTCGGGTTTTTTTTTTTAGTACACGCTATTTTAACTTCGTTATGCAGATAAAAGCTAATTTAAAATTTTGATTTAATTCACGGTTAAAAACCTTAGGTTAAAATGTAAATGTAGTTGAGCACAGAAAAATTTCGTTTAAGATGTGTTTAGTACAAAATGACTCCAAGTTCATCGGGTATTTTACGTTGGTCCTTCGAGCCGGATTTAAATTTCCTTTGGGCCGGTGGTAACCACGTCATCTCGTAGTACACTAGATGCATTCAGTTGGGTTACGTTATTTTAAGTTAGAATATAAAATGTTCGATTAACAGAATTTTACATGAGTAGGAAATTAGTCATTCAGATAAACTCAAAAATAATCAAACAGTGACCATCACAACTTTTGTATTTAATTTTGTAAAGTGTGTATGGAAACTATTCTTTTCTATTAATATTTACTGAATACATTATGGTTTTACAGAAGATTTATATTCATAATAAAATTTAATGTAGCAAAAGATAAGCGAAAATTATCATTCCCTACTACATTTTTAAAGCTCGCTTGTTTAAAAATACCGAAAATGTATAACATATTATCAGTTAAGTGCAAATCCGTGTACAAAATCCCTTTAATTATAAAACTGCGCTTCTACTTTAAGTATGTCAACCCAATTTAGACAACAAAGGGTCCCTCGACGGGCATTTCACGCTCTGATAACGAAATTTAATGGTTTTAAAAGTAAAAGTTCGAAGGGTAGCATTAAACCACATGCAACATTATTACTGAACGCTTTACCCTTAAATGAAATCAAAAGTACAGGTATTAAAGCGTTAAATATGAATGAAGTACATAGTTGCAACTTTTTAAAGGTTAAAAGTTGTCGACAGAATTACGTAGTCTTGACATATGAAAGCAGGAAATTGTTTTTACACCAACTATTACATACCTTTACAGTACGTGTATATAATTTAGATAAATTGCTTTTGTAATCGATAATTAATAATTGTATTGTCAATTCCCTCAGAGCCGGATTGAGAAATTTTATTTTAAGTCCGAAGTCATACAATTGACATTCGCAAAATACTTCATTCTCCATTTATTCAACGGCTAATCTCGTCTCATTTTTCAACTCTCTTTAATTTCAGTTTCTTATTATCATAAAAAGATTTAAAAATAAAATTGCTCGAGCAGAAAATTAATAAATCTGTCATTTCAAACGAGAATTATCTCCATTTGTAATCAAAGTGTATACACATAATAATCTAGCATTAACTGATTGATTAACATAAAAGCTGCATAGCATTAACGTAACACGTAAAGTACTTTTAAATATTATCACAGTTACAGTACATGTTCGTAGAGTATTAAAATTATTATTCCTCGACTTTAAGACGGTTATTCGATTGTCACAAGGCATGTATGTACGTTATTATAACAACAGTTTTAAATTAAATTCAATTGTGACGCACCTGCGACCTGATTAGCTTCTAATTGTCGAAGTAAGCGTTAATTTGGACTTCGTTACCGATATTTAATGGCAAAAAAAGTTGTTGATAACAATAAAAATACTTGAAAGTATAAAGTTTGATCCTTGCACACAATTTTGCTGAACAAAAGCGATTTTAACGCACAATTATAAACGGCCAGTAACTTCAAGTTGCTGTTGTTTACAAAACTACCAAAGGCAATTTCATTAAAAATTTCCTTCACCTGTCAAATTTGCGTAAAAAACCAATCACTAATCTTAAATCTTCTAGAGACTACCGATAAGAGCATTATTACACGGTAATAATTTTACATTCCCCTGTCGATGTTGATTCTCCTGTCAAATTTGCGTTTTCGGCCAATAACAAACACAGATTTCATAGAAACGACCAAGTGATTGGTCGAAAATATAAATTTGGAGAGGGAAATGATATTTTGGTCTTCATAATTTTTTGACGAACTTCGGCGACCAGTAGCGTTGCTTTAATATAGATTAAATCACAACCCTGACGCACCACTCTGACAGTACCTGTAAAATTTGACATAACATACATTTAATTTGACAGGTAGGTTAGGTGACAAAATATAACTCGTGGATTGCAAATAATCTATAATTTTTGACAACTCTTCTTTCAATGCATTCGGCCATATTTACCAAAAATTACAGATAATTTTCAATGCCCTTGTTATATTACTACTGAAAATATTATTTAGAGGCCAATTTTCGATCGATTATTAGCTTAAATTAATTTACGACAAATTTGATTTTTTACATCAAAATATTAAGTAAATTATTAATCTGCTATTGTATATTTGTATAAGTTATACCTACAGTTGTGTAACTACTAAAAAAAAAAACGCAGTTTTATGATTTTCTAAATCGAGCACTAAAATTCTTTTACCCTCAATGATATTACAAAAACGCGTTTAGTTGTTTCTTCCGTATGTGTTATTGCTGCCAAAAGATAAATTTAATACAAATTTTGTGTGTTTTTGAAAATAAAAACGTCATTTTAAACAAAATGTGTGCATCGTTTACTTGTGCTAAAACTTAAAGAAAGATTTATTTAAAAAAAGATATTAACTTTTTAATAATAATATGGCCAAGGACTGTAATTTCTCATTTTGTTAGACTCGAAGAATTTTCCCAAGCATCAAGTATGTACTTATAACGTCACACACGTGCCGAGAGTTGTTACATAACTAGGCAACAATAGTAGATGATAATGACCCAGAACTATAGGTAGTAATACTAAAAGTCGTATCACTTCGGCCGGTGAAAGTATGAGAACACTTTCTACTTATTACGTTATTTTATATTGCCGTAACGAGTGATAGAAATGCGAACGCAGCCTTGAACTTGACCTTGATTTCACCCGTTCTTTCTATCTCAACGGGGTTACGTAAAACAATCTGTTACGGAAAGTGCGTTCAGAAATATTATCCTCGAGCCAGAAGGAATTTACTGATACACGTTAAAAATGTACATGCCGGGAGATCGTGTTGCGCTGATATGGAGCATAAATACATTAGCCAAGCGCTGCAAAAAATTAAACGTATAGTTGTGATGGTTTAACCCTATAATTTTCATTTTAAATACGGTGAAAATCGTTCACCACGACACCATAGACACAGAAATATTTTTTCGTGTTAAAGGAATTTCGTCTGATACCAAAAAATGTTTTTGGTGTCTCAATAATGGAGTTAAGATGTCCGTTTTCGAAGAATTCCCTACATCTACTGCTTTAAGCAACTCTAATTTAACTTTAAGCGAAATAGCGCTTAGTTTAAGCCTGATTTTTCGGCCATTGCACTATTAAGGGAGAGAAATTTACCAATTTTTCCCTTCTTGTGCTTCTAAAATGCAAAATCTTTTCGTGTTAAGCGTTTTTTGTTCCGTGTTAAAAGAAAATAAGTCTATCAAACTATAAAGCATTTTGTCGGGACCAGAGAGTTCATGTCAATTAATTTTTTATGTTAAGCGTCTCCGTGTTAAACGATTTTCACTGTAGTTGATAAAATATTCTAGAAAAATTTAAAAATACCTTAATTTTTGTGATTCTTTGAGCTGTGAAAATGGTCCTTCGTGTTTTAGTCATATATTTGCCGCATTTTATCACATCATTTTATTTAATTAACTAACAAAATAACGTTTTGACAATACAAAAATGTGTCAGTAACAGTACGTTTTTTATTCGAATATTGACCGCAATATAAAGTTACGGTAATTCATTTTACGTCAATGTTAATTATAAAAAACTTCTACGAAATACATTGCTTACTGGTTAAAACTTTTTAGGTTTTATTATGCGTTTTTAGAAAAGTAATACCCACTTTAATAAAAGTCAAGTTACAAAATACTAAAATAATTAAAATATGAAAAATCTTGTTGTCTATATCTGACACGTCTGATTTGGTACTTTGTGATAATATTTTGAATTTGCAGTTAAATATATTAACTCATACACAAAAGCGAAATCATTTATCTGAAGCATATGTTTTAATATTTTTTATGCATTTAGTTAGGTAATAAAAAAATAGGGACTGCTCCGAACAACGAAGGTAACAAATGATTACTTTATCAAAGCTCTGCACCTGTCATTTTTTAGTGCCTATAATCCAAAAACATCTTTTATGAGTTACTCGGTTTTTCTCTATCGTCAGAGATTGCCGCCAAATCTTTAAAAATAATTAATAAGTAATAATTTTGAGATCTATTGGACACATTAAAACTGAATTTATCTTTTAAGGATATTTTTACAGATTTACAAATATCTAACATTTTACTTATTTCCAAAAATGTCTTTCATAAATTATAAAAACAACAGCTTTACCAAAATAAATCTTAACGATCTTTACAACAAAACTCAGCGTTATTTAAATAAAATCCTTAAATTGTTTAAATAGGTAGTCATTTTATCACATACTTTTTAAGAGATCTGCGAACAAATAGAGACAATTCGTTTGTTTGTTTTTTAGGTTTCAGATAACGATTCGCTCTTGTTTAGCTGGTTACTTGTTTTATAGTTGTTGAAATCTAAAAACTTGCCTGGAACAAGCGTATTAATGAATTGAATTTACAAGACTTTTTTTTCTATATACCAGATTTTTGGAATTGCTGACTAATGATGATCTAAAATCTGAAACTTAGATATGGAACTAGAATATGAAACGTGTGTCATTGTTGATCTAAGCTTCTTTGATCTGTATTTTAATTATCTGCGTAGGCACGTTGTTAAAACAGTTACGTCCTTGGTTCCAAACACCTGCTGGTCTGATTTGCTATATAAATCTCCAAAATCACGTAATAGCTTTTTACGCTCCATAACTTTTATCTAAAAAACCCTAAATTAGGTAGCACGGACCCTTTTACACGATTTTCAGGTTGTTCTTTGTTTCCTTAACAAGGGCGCTACCAGGTAGCAAGTGAAAGTAAAGTTAATCAGTTTTATATTTTATGAAACAAAAAGCTTAACGTCGAAGGATATAGTCGGGAAATATTATTACGTGTTTATTAGCTCCGAGTGTTTTATTTAAGCACAAAAAACGAAATGTAATTTAATTATAAAAATCGAACAGTATCGTTCTTTGAAACTTATTCTTTGTATGATGTTTATACCATAGCAGTATAATGTATTACGTAAAAAACAAAACAGCACTATAAATAATAAGAGAACGTCATAAAAAAAAAACAAAAGGTTGTTAATGTCAGCTTCGAATGTTTATCTGTCATAATAAAAAATTTCTTTCATATTACAAACTATGCATTTTTAGCATAGCTGTCGATGAAATGTTCCTGAAATAGTATTTACACTTATTGCACCAACTGCATAACTTATTTCTTTATTTATCCTGAAGGTTGAATTCTTTTTAGTAACTACGGCAAGAAACTGTAATTGTAAAATAATTGAACATTATAATACATAAATGATTGATTGCGTATAATACGCATGAATGATTCATAAAACAAATGACCTATAACGTGCCATTGTTTTTAATAATTTCACCATTTCGTTGATACTGCACTATAGGATAGTAGGTATACATCCGTTATACTTTTACATTTTTCACTCTTTTGTTTTTGTGCGTAATGTAAATGAAATTTGCACTCATTATAGATTGTCATACAGATACCGCACGTGTCAATTTGTTACGTAAGAAGATTACAAAGCGCATATAATTAAGTCGACTCTTTGGGTTAAAAAATTAGCACTAAAAAATTTTACTCGATTTATACAAAGCAAAGTATAAAAGTTTTGCCTAATAAAACTTGTAGACACGCCTTATCTTGCATTTTCTTTCTAATTGTCTTTACTATGCGCAATGTGCGCGATTTCTTAAACAAAACACCGCGGTGTAACAAGCATCAGTATGATCCGGATAATTTAATGTACTATTAAACTCTGCAAAAGTTTCAAAGTTATCTAAATCGAAGTCAATTCAATCCCATCATAAACCATTACCAAAAAAAAATAAATCTTGTCCATTTTTTAAAATAAATATCACAGTAACCTTCCAATTTTCAATGTCCACACGTTCTTAGCTATAAAATTTACATATATCTGCCATATTTTTAACGAACAACTTAATCTGGCTGCAATACAGTGTCTGAGTTGCCAAATCTGAAGTGACATTTCGGTTAACACGATAAAATCAATTGTCAGGTCTTTAAATCACTCAAGCTAGTGTTCCTACTGTGCCCTTTTTTTAAATCTAGAATAATAAATTAAGTTAGTGACACGTTTGAAACTTATGAATGACTAAACGAATAAATATGCAATAAGAAATGAAAAACAATGTCACTAAGACTTTTCCTTATTTTTAAATTATCTTTCACTAATTTAAAAAAAAAACGTTTTTTTCTTTACAACTGTTGAATCATAGTAAAAATTAGTTTTTATTTCGCACTCTTTGTACACTGAAAGCGATAAAAATAAGATAAAGTTTTGAAAGTAACTAACAAATTATTTTGTACAAACATGTTTAAAAATGTCAACCATTATGAATTAAAAATGCATTGTTATTGGATACAATTGATCACAGTATGAAAACCAAATGAATATTACATATCATTATTCACTTTTAGTCGAGTAAAATATGAGATGTTATGAAACTTAATTAACCTTTATAAGCAATTAACTTCTCAGGTTAAATAAATACAAAAACTTTTGTTCATTTATAGTCCAAAAATAAAGTTGTATTCGCAGGATAACCTTATCCCATGAATAATTCTCAAGATTAGAAGTGCATGAACTTCAATATGACCACATTAGGACATCGCTTTTTAATTAGCACTACAAACAATAGTAATTTAACAATAATTACTTTTGAATATTTCATACTGTATGCCCATTATAAGTCATAAATCAAGGTTTTTATTGTATATGTGTTTCCAAAAAGGCAAAAGCAGGACTGCTGCGCGTATTTTTTAAATGAAAGCCTAGTTGGCTGTATACAGTCAAGGACTTCATAATTTAAAATTGTTTGCTACTTTGTACTTAAAAGGATGTTGTACATCGAGAATTGCTTTTTAGAACGTTTACACATGATAACCAATTTGGAAATTTTAATTACAGTACAGAATTAATTAAATTAATTGCTCAGAGTTACAAAAAATTAAACAAATGGGAATTTAGAACACGGAAAAAAGTGTTTTTCCTAACAGATAGCATTTCAAATTATCAAAGTATTTTTGTAAAAATTCAGCTTTAGTCAGCTTAAAGGACAATTATTTTTAACGTTCAGGGTTCAAAATTAACATAGTTTTGGAAATATAATTTGAACTAAATCCATATTTAAATTATTTCAAGGATAACTTAGCCAAAAGATGAGATACATTGGCATTTTAAATGTAAAACTTGAACTCGTGTGACTTGGACACGTTATATTACGTTTTTCGTTTCAAAAATCATATACATAATTTCTAGGACGTTCCAAAACCTTCCTATCATATTAACAGAAAGACGCAATAGAAACAATTAATAATCACAATCAAACAGCAACTTAATACCATGCTACATTTGTATTCCTAAAGCTGAAACAAAATGAATGTCAAAATTATAACTCTTTGATCTGCGTAACAAAATTTAAATTACCAAAAACTTTTATGCACACAAATTTTAATCTAAATTTTCGCTCACTGACTTTATAACGCAATTTTTTTAATGTGTATGACAGATAACTGTACCTATTAGGTAATTGTTTTAAATTACGATTACCAATTAACAATAATCTATTCACTTTCTGTTATGTTTCGTTTCGTGGCACACTTTATATGAAATCATGAATTTCAATAGAGACGAATCAATTGTGGTATAATAATAGAAAAAATTAACATAATTCACGTATTTAGGTCTCTGTAACCTATTAAACAATGCACATTTGTGTTCCAGTTCTTGCTATTATTATGTTAAAATAATCATCCATTGAAATAGTCGATGTTCATTTGCCTATAAACCTTCGAATGTTATTATCGATTTTTATATCATCTCTGAGAACCAAATTGCAAGGACCGTGGTTTGCAAGCAAAATCTACGAAGAGGTGTCCCGTTCGCTTTTTTTTTTCAGCTCACATGAACAAATTTTACAATTACTTATGGAAACTCTCAAGTTAACGTAAAGTCAGTATTTGTCAACACTTCAAAAATCGTCAAGAAGATAGGAAACACTTCGCAATGAAATGTTTAAGTCCCCCTGACTGTAACGGTTTTCTAAATCATATCACAATCTTCAAAAAAAAAAAAATGATCTGAAAGAATATTTTAGCGACCAAGATATATTATGGACAAGTTATTACTTGGAGAAGTGAATTAAAGGATTTAGAGATAATTTGAAGCTTCCCTATGTGTGTTGAATCGGGTTGGGTTTCAATGCTCAAAAGTTAAAACTGCTACACTTTACTAAACTTTAGTCTTTAAAAATAAAACGACGATCTACCTATTCACTTTTTTTTTCTTTCTACTTTTGTATCTTTCGTTCCATTTAATTTCATCATTAAAAAGCACACACCTTAACACGATTTCCCATATTTAAAAAAAGATACATCATCCATAAACATTTGAACTATTCATTTGATTTACAAAACTTCATTTGTTTCATTAGCGATTTTATTGTATGATAATTGCTTTTTTTTAATACTTACGAATCTAAAATTCAATTGTTCTACAGCTTTAAAAGCAAATAAGCAATATGTATTCAACATTTAGATGCGTTCATCTGTTTCTTTCGCCTTCATTTCTTTTTCTGCTGATTTAATTTTCGATATTTTAAAAGAATTACGCATGCTTGATTCAATGAATGTGTAGATTTAAGGAAAAAATTAATGGAATGAAGTAGTTATAATTAATAATGCGATGTTAATTGCGAATTCATTCAATATTCTAATGGCGTAGATCGCTAAAATGATTTAATCGTTAAAAGTCAAGGTTGCCATTTGATTGGTACGTCTTTGAAGCATTAGCGGTGCTGAAATTGCTTAAAGTAATTGTAGTTTGAAGGGTCCTAAGAGCGATTTAAACGACGACGTTTATCAAA
The DNA here is from genome assembly GCA_947652605.1 of Elmis aenea. NCBI lineage: Eukaryota > Metazoa > Arthropoda > Insecta > Coleoptera > Elmidae > Elmis > Elmis aenea. The sequence continues at coordinate 34,283,660 of OX393581.1, forward strand.
ATTTGTTGGTTATTAACAACGCCTGATTAATGTTACTTTTAACAATTATTACTTACCTAAGGCAAAATTAGACTTTGAATGATTAACAATGCAATAAAACGAAAATTTACTGCCGCATTTTACTTAGTTTTTATTTCCTGGTGCGTGTAATATTTGTTTTTGGTTGTTAGGTCCTCGTTAAATATTCTTTCTGCGCCCGGCCAGAAAATCACTTGTTACCCATCAATTTTTAGGCTGGAAAATGCGTCTTTACTGGCCTAGGCCAGAAAGCAACTGGTTCCCATGGTAATAACAACTCTTTACCAGCCTAGGCCGGTAAAGTAGCTGGTTGTCATGGTGTCATGGTGATGAGTTGTTTTGTTAATTTGCGTTGTCAAACAAGCGTCATTATACCACCAAGCGAGTTTGCACCTGTAGTTTGTTAAGTTATTGTTTGATTTTGGTGTCAGTGACGGACGCAACAAACCCGCAAAGTGTCTTTACTGGACGCGTATCCTTCAGGACTCGCCAAGGCTCGTCCCAAAACTGTCAACTCGTCCAGTAAAATACCACTTTCCAGTCTTGTTACGTAGATAACTACTATGGCAAAAAAATTGCCAACGTTTTCAGATTTTCTTCAAATTAAGCTACAAGTTTCAACGATTACTTGCTCTAACAAAAATTTGAATTAGTAATAGATCTGTTAGTAGAATAATTCTATATGCTATATGCAACAATCCAATTATTTTTTTCAAAATATTAGTCGAAATAATTTTGGTTATAAAAGTCAACAAAAAACCTAAATTTAAAGTTACTAAATTTGTAATATTACTCCACCCTCTCTAGAAACTCCTACGATTTTGTCTCGACAGTAATCGAATAACATACATAACAAATGAACGAAACTTACGTCATTTGTTTCATTTTAACCGTTAACATTACGTATATTGTAACTTTGTTATGTTAAACAAATCATCTGGTTTATTTCGTTTTTATTACGGTGCCATATGTTGGCAAAAAAATTGCATGAACTTGAGAAATATGTCTGCAAATTTTTGACGAAATAACTGCCACCAGTTTCATCAATGTTTTTTTAAACTACAATCTAACAAGACTGATATTTAAAAATGCAGTGAATTATAAAAGGAAGTACACTAACAATCTTCAAAGATATTATTTTACAAAGAACAAATAATGAAATGAGCTTTCGCACAATATTTCCAAGAAATTTCGATTTTATAATAAGTTTTAATAACTGAAGTAAAATTGCTTGTACGACCTTAAAGTCAGTTAAATTGATTTTGCTTTTAAATATTGTAAAATTTTTAATAAATTACGAACTTCAAATTTTCCACAAGCGTTTTTTCTAAAATTAATAGGAGTATAAAAATTTGTATGCCTCGTGCTTTCTGGTTTGTTTTGAATTCATGTTCGCAAATATATTACCTGCCTTCTTCGTTCATTTTATTTCTGTCAACGCTTTCAACGCTCATTATAGTCATATGGCAGATTCGAAGGAGTGATGTCATGTCGCTTAAAAAAAGATTTAAAAAATGACCTCTAAAAATTCATGGCTTGTGCAATTCAATGACCCGGACTATCTAAACACATGTGGAAGAACATTATACTGTTGTTCAAATGAGCTAGTCCTTGAAACTAGGTGTTAATCATATTCGGTGTACCTTTTTGTTGTGTGCGTGTCATAATCCGCTACACATACACGTAATGTGGTCATATACATTCAACAGAGTACTTGAGGTTACGCTCTCATGATTTTTTTTAAGTTTATGGCAGTCACGTACAACTTAATTACAACAAAAAAACTGTTACCTTTAATATTAAACAAAAATAATTGCTATTTATAAAAACCAAAATAATTGCCAATTTTTTGTACGTTCAAATGGTGATTGAGGTTTTGAATAAATAAACTTTAAATGATTTTAGAAATTTTCAAAGTTCTATATTGTATAATGTATACCTAAAATTAAAATTTAGGGACACTACCATTACCAGAGTAATTTAAGTAGCAATTTATTCAAACACATCTTTTCATCTAGAGAGAAATATAATGGTTTTAGTATACAACAGCGGAGAGCAAGTAGTTTTAATTTTACAGATATAAAATAGTGGACAATAATTATAGTGAACGTGCTGTTTATTTTATTCTAGCTTACTTGATCTCAACGTAAATTATGTAGTTACAGCAATTTTTCAAGCTATACCTATTGGAAACAACAATGAAACTTTTTTTCTTGGAATTGTCATTAAAATTACAAGGATGACCCTTGTCATTTTATTTGTAATACAAACATACATATAAGAGTGTGTCATGTGCTTGCTAACATACGCAAAAATAATCGCTTAAAAATAATTGCGATAATTATTTCCGCCAAATCAAAAATATATCAACGTCCCCTTTACATAAATTATATTTTAAATTTCGCTTTCGTGTATAAGAATTGTTAAAATACGACGTATATATTATTTTTTTAAATAATTTCATTTAATTATGATTAGTAATGAATAATAAACAATTTAATTGCCTGCGCCCCAATTATTTTAAGTATGGAAGTATACTAACATTTTAATTTTAAAAAAAGTGGTTGTTTTGTAAAAAACGTTCACTTTTTGAGAACCTATAAAAAACGTTGCGATTTTGTTAAAAACATTTGCAAGTAAAACAGTTATAGTTTCATGTGATTCATTTGTTTATTTATAAATTGATTGTAAACAAAAATTATTATTTAGTTATCTCATTGTCAGACGTATTAGAAAATATACAATTCAATTGTTTTATTATATAACAACGCCTTAAAATACAAATTTGTTTTTAACGCGAAGTTTAGGTAGGTACATATGTATGTACAACAATCTATTATCTTCGCCTACTATGACTAACTTACCGCAAATTAACAACATTGTTCTTTTGGTATAAATTTATAAATAACCTTCGTTTCTAATTACATAAAATTTAAGAACAAATGCTTTCGTTATTGCCCTTTTGTTTATATAAGTACTTAGCCGATTACAACTAATTTGCAATGTATTCTAGTCGGCGTTGACTCAGATGCATGCGCTGTCTAGGCTGTATCGTGGATGCCATGAGACAAACTAGGCTTTCTTTGTATTTAAAACAACAGCAGAGTACCAATTAGATGGGCCTGAATCGGAGGGAAATGATGCTGATTGAATTAAAAATATTTTACGGTTGAAAATGTATGAATCTGTTTATTCAGTAAAAGGTCATAACTGCAGCAACAACTTAAGACTATTAGAAATAAATTTACATGGATTTCTAAGAACAAATATCCGCATGAATGTCAAGCATGCTGCGTAAACAATCGCTCGTTTTCATGGGACTTTACGTTCTCTGGTATATCACACTTGTTTTGGCGTTCTCAAACTTACAACGTGATGTATTATCACATGCGCCCGAAGTAATCCATTAACATAAGAATTATTTTAGTCACAAAATACGTCTACAAACAACAAACATTTTTGGAGACCGATTGTCTGGAGAACAAGTTCGCTAGAAACGTTTGGTACACATTCCTAACGCCATCTTGTGTCATGATCTTAACCTGCAGTACCTGTTGTATCAGTTAAGTTGATCTTTACCCACTTATTAGAAAGCAACAATGAACTTGACACGCGTTTTCACGAGATATTTATGGCGTATACGTTAACAAATTCTTTATTATTACGTAATAGCAGTAAATTTAACGTATTCCGTAACGGTGAGTAAATCAAAGTAGCTTCTGCGTTTGAATAAAACTGGATTTGTCGCGTTATGTAGAAAAGTGAATCAATTTTTCAGATACTTTTAAAGCAGGAATGGACAGACGGAGTAGGAAGTCGAGGAGTGGATGCTTTTTGGAGGAGTCGGGAGTCGGAAAAACTATCTCCCGATTCTTTGATTCAGTTTTGATTTTGGATTAAACAGAACGAAAACGAAAACAAAATAACGATATTAACCCATTTTTTTTAAGAACGGAAACGCCTTTTTTTTCTTTCGGTGATGATCGTTCAACAAAGTTGTTTTGTAAAGTAACAGAATAACTCCGCTGGATTTTATTACTTAACCCAAAGATACTTAAAACAATACCAAATTTTATTAACTTTCTAATACTTAATGTTTGTATCTATCACAAATTAAGAAAAATTGAACGTCATTCTTACTTTTTTTTTATCAACTTTTTTCGACTTTGAAGGAAGTTTTCAATCATTTACTTAAAACCGCAGTAAAATTTTTGTCCTACCAAAAGAATGCATTACTACCCACAACTGGTATTAACAAACAAATTCTTGACATCTTACGCATTACAATACTGTATAAAATATACGAGTTTGGAAGATACAAACGAATTTAACCCGTCAACAAGTAACTGTTTATAAATTTAAACATAAGATAGTTTTTAATTCCACTCAAAAGCATTCCTAACTTCCAAGCCATCCATTTTAAAACATGATACCGTACCGATAAAATTACAGTCACCTGTAAAAGACTTCAGGTGACAAGCACCTCTATACTTGGTCATTACATTATTCCAAATCAAGTTTTCTTAGACGTTTTGAATTCTGATATTTTTGTACGACTTGAAGTTGCTTTATAGGAACGCAAAGGTGTTGGTTGTGGCGGTCGGTGGCTGCTTCAAATTAGAGTTTAGATCAAAATTTAATTTACAATTAAAAAAAGATTTATTTTTATCTGCGCCTTTAGTACTTAACACATTTTTTTTGTTTCGTAAATTGTTCTAGAGGTTGTCTACTTAAACATTTGGTGGTTGTGAAAATTTTTGCGTACAAATTCAATACTAATAGGTATAGAGAATTTTTGATAAAACTGAAATTGTTTGTTAATTAATTTGCAATATGGATGGAATGAAGAAACAAGTTTCTATAAATGTATGGTGAACATTCATTAAATTCATGCGGATAAACAGACACACAAATAAACTAGAATCGTTCGATTTGGGCATTTGGTTAAAGTACTCCTAATAGGGAGCCTACAAAAGCGAAAAGTACTTACATTAGGTTTGTTCCAACAAGCAGTTTAAAACCGATCCTTAGATGAATGCATAAACTGTTTTATTCGCATGCGTCAACTATGTACTAATAAATGTATTGCTCAGTATTAGCCGTTGTTGGAACGCTTTTACGACTGGCCTAACTGTAAATGACATTTGCGTCTATTGGGTTCATAGAAATGTGCGCATCGCTACGGTAAACACCTTAATAATCTAGCACTAAATGGCATTGGGAGAGCGACGCATAGCTTCCTCTCACGTTAGTTATGAACAGCGCATGCGTGTAAAAATTCAAATGCTGGTACATGCTCTCATCTAAGAACTGTTTTGACCGTACACTGACTAGTTCATGTATTAATTTTGTAATGATGGAACAGCCGACTAAACCGTACAGTGAACGATCAGAGACTGTGTTGGAACGCGATATTGATACTGCGCACACTCGTGATTGTTTACTGTACCGTCCAAGTAATTGTTGGAACAAACCTATTGTAATATCTTCTAGAGCAGGCGCGTCATTGGTAGTATGGGTTACAGTCATAAATAAATATTAAATTAAATATGCGACCCTCGACAACTTTTTTTGGGCGATGCGACCCAGAAGATCCAAAAGGTTGGACACCCATTTCCTAGGGTAACAATAGCATTTTGGCAATGACATTTACAGCTTACCGTATAATGTCGTATTACTCCAATAAAAAATTATTTCTGCACCCAGAAAAACTGCACCGCAACACACTACAGCTTGAAAAATTTCAAACCCCTCACTAAAGTGCACAGTTCACACCAACTCCTTTGTAACTTAAATAACACGAATTAACAAAAATTCAATTACGCGGCCTGTTTGCAACAAAAGAACAGTTCTAAATGTAATTGACCGATTCGTTTTCGTTATCAAAATGCAGAACTTTAAACCAGTTCCTCGCACAAATGTTTCCGAAAAACAATGAAACGAGTGTAGGCGCAAAAAACAGATACAAACAAATAAGTGCCATACGTTTCATACAAATTTAAAACTGTATTTAGTGTGTTTATGTATTATGACAATGGTGAGTAATAATTTACAGATTTTCACACTTTAGGACTTAATTAGCTGATAAGCAACGTTGTTGCTTTTTGTGTTTTTGTGCAAGCAAATGTTTAAGTGTCTTTTTGCGAAGAAGAAGATTTTCGCCGTTGATTTATAAAGAATACTAAGATTGAGAAATGGCTCGTTTTAAAATGTTTGTGTTGCATGGTCGTGAACCACTTTTATTTCAATGTTAATGCACATGTGCACCGGTTTTGACCCTACAGGTGCTCATCTTGTAACATCTTCCCCGATCACCTTCAGACTTCCTACCTTCCCATTTTTATTTTTATAACCTTGTATCTCTTACGAACATCATGTTTTATCGCCCATCTGCAAGTTCTGATAAAAACTCAATCTTAATTATTATACTAATCACGTCGATATATAAGATTACTTTAAATTGGCAGCGAGCGCTTTAATCAACATTTTAAAACTGTTATATAAAAAACAATTAAAAAGTTGTGAATTAAATAACACGATTTTTATCAAATAAAGGGGTTGCCAATATTTTAGGACCGCATAAAACAAGATTTTTATTTTCTTGCCAAAGGTGCTAAGGTTAGCCGATCTGAAATCAGTACAATCATTAAACCTTGACATATTTACCTAAATGTTGTCAAATTATTACTTACTACAATAATAAATAATTTAAACTTATTTTGTAACTCAAAATACCTCGAAACTTCGAATTTGGTTCACTTACAGCTGAATGGGGGCGTTGCACATATCGTTAAATAATAAGTTATTTTACATAGTTGCAGTTGCTACACAACTGATAATTTTTAAGCTAAAATCGCTCCTAAGTTTTTATTTTTATCCGTTTTCATTTGTTTATCTTGGTGCCAAAAAATGAGATAGCGCTTTAGTTATCAAGATGATATTAAAAATTCTAGGTCGAAAAAATATTTTTTTAAAGAATTGTATGTGAGTAAAAGGTCAAATTTGCAGACGACAGTTTAAAAAAATTGCTTTTTAGATAGTATCCAGTAGGCTGAAATATAATTGCATGTTTTATTTGCATTAAAAATAACAAGAGGTCACTAAAGTCTAGATCAAGAGACGATATCATGAGAACGTGAGGCAAATGCATAAATGAAATGAAACCGTCTTGGCCAAGTTACAGCAATTGTTTGCGAAATAGTCATGTTGTACAGGGTCTGCTGTAAGGCAGTATAAAAAATATATTTTTAACATTATATTAAAAATTTTTAATTTTTTTTCATCTACTTTACAAATAAATGACTATTATTTTACTAAATGATACACCATAAAAGAGGTCGCTTTAGTACGTTTTTCTGTCTGCAGTTGAACGTCATTGGTCCTCAATAATTACCGGTTAAAAAAAATACGAGGATATCACTAATTCTTATAAATTTATGGCCATAGTGTAAGGATAAAAGTGTTCCAGTCATTTGCGGATGTCACTTAAGTTATAACAAATACATTAGTATTAAATTATTGTTACTTTATTTTATTCGTAAAATGTCCGATAGATTTAAAGAAAAACGTACAATATAACCATAGCAAGACAGGTTTTAATGACGTCACGGGTATGCTTACGCTTATTTTAATTTTAATTTTGCAAAAAAATTTTACGTAGTAGAGTTGGGTAAATAACGATGCTTCAAAAGGCATGCGCTTGTTATTTTTAGCTCATTTTTCTGTAGTTAACTGTTGGTATCAAAGGAATCGAGATACGATCACTTGATAAAATCACGAATAAATGAAAATTTCCGAGTTCTGGGTAAATTGTAAACGTGTTCCATTTACACAAACGTGACTAGCTGGTTAATTTAAAAAGCGTCATTACAATTTACATGCTTAACTTGAAGACTACACCATTATACTTCGAAGTTGCAAATGTTTTTCAATTATTAATAAGCAGTCTGCTTTCGTTGCATCTGGATTTTGCGTGACTTAAAACAGCTGCAAAGGAGTCAAGCAAAAAAAAAAAAACAAAAGAGACCCGCTCAGTAGGTTTAAAATGACAACTTTTTGCTTTGCGTTTTCCTCAAGTCCACACAAAGAAACAAGAAACATTTACATGAACATTTAGCGCCATAATAAGATTGTTAAACAGCAATTTATATTAACAACGAAAAGTTACTTTTATTAGCAACTGTACGTAGGTATATTAATTTTTGTTTTATTATTCAGCTTTTTATACAGCGGTATTATTATAAATTTATGGTAATAAGCTGATTACATAAGTTGAATATTAATCGCGCAAAAATTTTTAAAACACTGTTATAACGGAAATGAGTGTAACGTAACGTATAATTAAAAAAAAAAGGTTCATTCGCAGAAAACAAATGAAGTTGATTTAAATTGAAAGAAGAGGCGTTGTTTCACATACTTTTTAAAAATAAAATCTTTAACAGGTGAATCACGTTAAATTGTTACCCGAAACACAAAAAAAAAAAAAAACTGTAGATACAATTTATGTAAATGCGACTAAGACATTTCTTATTCACAGAATGCTCGTGCATTAATTGGTGTATTCTAAATAAATGAAGCCACGATCATTTTCTTTTAACGTTGTAGATGGATAGGAAATAATGTTTTTTTTAATGTTTTGCGGCTATTATATTTTGTAAGATTGCTTTTGAGATTTACTCGCGTTAAATTTTTATTAACAATAATTTGTTTAGAGTAAGTTGTGCAAGTAATTACAAATTATTTACGTTTTGTTCCTTACTTACGATCTTCCATTTGAATTGTTTAATAAGTTAATGTATTATCATGTGTAGTACTCGTAGTTTTAGCAGATAGAAGTTGTAAAACGGACATTTAAGCGCAATTTTAACGCGAAGTAGGTATATGCCCAAAGCGTAAAAATGTCAATTAAATTTTAACACTTTTGCGGTTAAACATATAAATTGTAATATTTAAATGATAATAAATTTTAAAATGTATATTTCTCCACATAAGTAAATAATTTTTAGTGTGTGATTATTTCGTTAATGTTTTTGTTTAATCTAAATTAATTGTCCATAATTTTTTGATTTTTAAAATAAGTTTAACAAACACAAAATTAAAACGATGGGACTTTTTTTATTTAAATAATGATCAAACAGCTTAGTACCCTAACAATTATATAATAGTTTTAATATCCTTTTTAATAAAAAATATTAGAATGTGCAAAAAAATGGATTCAACTTAAATAAACGATATTTAAACGGATATTTTTAATTTTGCTTAATGGCACAAACCGCATTTTATCCATATTTATAACAGCGTGCACTGTGGTTTGGTAAATTCGATTACAAGTATTGTGGATTGTGGGAGAAAAGTAGGCTTACATCCCAGGTAGTTGCACCCTGTTGAGATAATCTCAGTTAACATCAACGGTCGTTACAACAATGTAAAACCACGAAAACATGTCCAGACTGATCTAGTTAGTGATCAAAAACAAAAGCGAACTGGACGCAAAACAAATGAACAGTTCCACAAATTAGCTTGTTTTAAAAAAAATCGAAGTGATAACTGGTAACAATGGAACAGCACTATTTAAAAAAAAATCAAGTCCTCCGCGATAGTTAACAACAGAGAAAAAAAATTATTTCGCTATCAACTCGCCATTAAAAAAAAATATGTTTACAAAATTAACCAAGGCATCTTAGTCGTCACTCCTACATATAATGTACATACATCTAAATGTTTCTGTGAACTTATTTTTGCGGTTCTGTAACAGTATGTCATCCAGAATGAAAAACAGTTTTCTAAGAATAAGGATGCAATCAATCATTTTACTTTTGTATGCAACTAGCAAAAGTTGAGTCATTTTATTACAAAAGCCAGTCCGAATGTGCATTCGTCTTAACTTCACGTTGCTTTACAAACTATACATGACAACCATTTTTCGCTTTATAAAAGTGCAAAAAACGGTACAGCATCCGAAAAGTTAGCAATGCAATGACATAAGTACACCAACCAAGTAATTTTAAAAAATCCTGGACAGTCATAATGTAACTATGTCATTGTTAAAGCAAAAAAGAAAACAACAGTGGATGTTTTGTGTTAAAAATTGCAATGTAGGTACTTCTTGAACAAAAAAATGCCTAATTGAATTTTGTTGCAGTTTAATCATGGGGTGTTTTTCCAAAAAGTACATAATAGATACTAACATACAGTATTTATTTTAGTAAATAAAATATTGCTTTTACAAGTGATTAACAATTTCGACTGTTTGAAACAAAACTTTTGTATATACCATAAGCAAATAGCAGCTACTACAACAAAGCCATGATTATTTATTTGTAACAACTATTTCATAGTCATTTCATTACTGTAGGAAACTCGAAACAACATAAAAAAGTTGAATTGTTAATTTTATAGTTTTTTCAAATGATCCAAGCGTTAAACTCTGGTTATGAAATATAAATTTAATTAATAGCAATGACTGCGGTTGTTCAATTTGCTTAAATGTATCATTAATTTAAATGTAAGATAACAAGAAGGTACGTTACAGTACTTGTCAATTATTATTTTAATTGTGTAAGAATGGATTAGTAGTCTGTAAATGGAGAGGAAGATTGCTATCGTCGAATATAAAGTGACATCGCGCCTCTGGAAATCAATAATCATTACAACTTTTTTTGCGGACGTCCCACACGCCGTTACCATACAAATTCAGGTATACAGGAAAACGAACTCCTAAAGAGATTATAAAGAGACGTTATCCAAAAATTAAAACTACTTATATTGAATGACACAAAAAATTCTAGATGATGTAGGTTGTTACATCCTCCGCTGAATAGAAAACAACGAAGCATGACTAACAAGAATCAAGTTCAATGTACCACCTTGAAATTCTGACTATTTAAATAATATTTCGCAATTTAAAATAGTTATGCTAAAATGCCGCGGCCAAGTTAAAACTAAAACCCGGTTCCAATACACCGACATATCTAAAACATGCAAATTACCGTAGTATACTGAACGAAATTGAGTTTATGAAACTGTAACTTGAAAAACAACTTCACCGATTACAATCACGTCTTAACGTAGCATTGAAATTACTAAGGTCAACATGACTGAGTACAATACGGATTGCAATTATATTTAAACCGCGCTCGTACGCGCTAAAAACCCATGGTCGAACGATTAAGACTGAGATAACTGCTCTTATAATCATGGCTCATACCAATAATTTTTCATTCTTAAGGCACAAAAGGTCAAACAAGTTGTGCAACCCATTGTAGGCAATATTTTTGAAATTTAACGCAACAATAAAACGCATTAATTTAAAAAAATAATTGAAAAAGTGCACAATATTTTAAGAACTTGCTATTAAGGCCCGTTTTCATGCCAAACGGAAAATATGAGATGATAAAGGACAAAAGTTTAGAAACAAAAATACCCATACGCGAAGCAGAAAAAATTAAAATCGGGTTTCAAACCAATAGAACAAAATGCTTAGAGACAAAATATTAAGACACGCCCACACGCTGAGCGAAAATGTTTAAAAGCAAAATATTTAAGCACTCTTGCTTACAAAAAATTAATAAGAATGTGTGAATGGAAAACATTTACGCTAAAAATAAATTAGTGAGCATAAAAAATAAACGTTTAAAACTAAACTGTTATTTAAAAAAACTGAAATCAATAGCAAACTAGATTACAATAATGTAATATTTAACAAAATCCTGGCTGTTTTTGGTTATTTTGTGATAACTGATTTTTTTTAGTAATTTTTTTAAACATTCGGTTCCAAATTTCATTATAACAATTATTTTAGGAATTTTTCTACACATAAGGTTATCGCCACTTACTTAAATATGTAAACTATTCCAAAAAATCCGGGTTTAGTGTATAAGTAATCCACGAAACTATATGACCACAGCGACAGCTTAACAATTCAAAGACCTACCCCCCTTAGCGAGTTCTAGAGCCTTGGGAACAAATTCGAAGAATTTAAATAATATTGGCGTCGTATTGACAACACATGAATGAAAAAGAACTATTTAAAAATATTAACATGAAATTCAAAAATCAAATGTATCGACCTAACAACGGTGTTAAAAGTTTTAGACCATATACCTTAATTTCAAAAAGCAATGGCATTTATAAATATGTTATTTTATAAATTGAAAGTACTTAAATGCTTTGTCGAATCAGCTGGCAACAAGTCTTATTGTTGTCAGGGGGCAAATAATAAGAAGTCTAATTGGAGAGGTTTATTTTGGTACATACATTTAAATACTAGTTTACATATTTCTGCATTGATCCATTAATCTATCTTTGAATAATTTTTCGAAGTTACTGGAGGGGTAACACAAATGAAAATTCTTGAAATTACCCTTCTCCTTATTTATTATAATAATTTTAGTGTTTGGGGTTAGTCACGAACAAGACTTTAAAAGTGAAAGATCTAGCAAAAATTAATGGCAAAGTTCTTAAGGTGCTATGAAAGTGTACGTAAAATATTTTTATGTAAGTTATTAATTAAAGTCAGTTGTCAAGAAGTGTGAGAACTTTGCGAGTGCTTTTAAAGTGGGTATCTTTAATTTTAATTCCAAAAATGAATATGGCAAACTTCATCATGTTTCCTTGTGTGTCCCAATTCGAGTTTTCAACTTTTTTTATAAAATCTTTACATTGACTACTGTCTCTATAGAAATTTAACCAATTTTTTATTTACAGACCGCGAAAAAGACGTCTCAGACGATAGAAAAACCAAGTCACCAGTACCTAATGAGGAAAAATCGACTCCAAAGAAAGATACTGTCCCACCACGCCGTTTTATATCATCCATATTAGGTGGAGATATTCCTTACGGCAGCCGCGGTCACGTTCTAACCCGTGCTGAACGAAAAGAATACCCACCGATCGTACCTCCAGATAAAGTTGTTCTTCCATTAGTCAAGTCACCAACGGAACAACTTCCTTCGCCACAAAATTTGGCACCAGTACGTTGTTCTGTAATTCAACGTACCCCAAAACCAACAAAACGAGAGGAGGATAAAGATGCAAGATTGCCTGCTCATTTGGTTATCCAAGAACCTGAGCAGGATCAGCCAATAGATTATCACATTCCAAAAAGACGTGGTGAGACAGAAGACGAGAACGAAGAACGTAAAATTAGAGAACAACGACGAAGTCATTGTTCCAGAGTTAGTAAACCGTTGATTTCGGTTCGTGCAATTGTAGGAAAGCTTCCTGTGACAATGTCAGCCGCTGCAGGACACGGTAGAGGTAGTAGCGGATCACAGGGGGCCGGTAATCAAGCGTCAGGGAATTCTTCTGGTGGTGGAGGCTCTATAAACTTTAATGGTAGTTCTTCAGGGGGAAACAGTGGTGGTTCTTTGGGCAGTGGTACAGGGAATGGTGGAATGAACCCAGGACGAGATGGGCGACAAAATTATGGCCCCAGCAGTCCTCCAACTGGTAGCCTACCACCATTTTATGAATCTCTTAAAGGCGGCAATAATGGGGTTAATGGTTACAATGCAAACGGGAATTTCTCCAGCAATGGTTATAATCCCCTAAATGCCCCTATGAATATGGACTGCGACACAGGGCAGGAAGTGGGTGGCGGTATGAATGGAAATGGAGCGCAAAGTCCCCCCAAACAATATTCAATGCTTCAAAATGCATCATATGGTTTAGTTATGAAAGATGAAACAGACTTAGACGCGTACGAGTCTAAAATAGATCCGATGGGTAATTTGCTACCTGGATCGTATTCTGTTTATGATGATTCAATGATGGTAGATATGGTTACGGGGGCTGTTGTTGATCCTTTGCAATTTACTGCAACTCTCACGTTTTCCAGTTCTGCAGAACATGCATTACTAGAAAGCTTGTCCGATGCAGCTGATCTCTCTACATTTTTGCAACGATTGCCCAGTGAGGAAAATGATAACGATGAAATAATAACCGGTGATGTTCATTCTCCTTCCTTGACACCCGATTCGTCACACCTTCAATCAGTAGATCAAAATATTGACTCATTTTCCGATCATATATTAAGTAGAAATTATGAAGGACAACGAGGATATCAGTCTCATCAACCATTCTCAAAGCTTTATCAGGAGTCATTGCCATCTTATCAATCATCAGTTAACAACGAAGTCCAAATGCAGATGCAACAGCAAATGTTATCACCAAGTTTGTCCTTCAACGGTAATGGAATCGACTTGGATTCACCCACAGAGATGTCTTTACCTTCTCCTGGAGCAGCTAGTTGCTCGCTAGATAGTGGGGGCCAAAACGACAATGGCTCTTTGAGTCCACCTGGCAGTGTGAGTAGCAGACGTGAATCTGCCAGTAGTGAATCCCCTTCTTTGCAAGGAAGAGTTAGTCTTCTGCAGCAACGGGTAAGCAGTTTTATGTCTATATTAAGGTTATTGAAAAAAAAACTGAATTGGCATTCGAAATCTTTATTTTCAAACAAAAATTAGGTATGTAGTTGAACGAAAATCATTTTTAAAATTAAAAGAATTGAGCATGTAGCTGTTCTATTTTATTACAAAACCTCAACCGCATACCAAATTTTCAAATTTTTGTAAATAAGAATGTGTGGCTGAGTCCGTTTTATATTACAATGACCTTAAAATAGAACATGCAAACGAAAACTGCAAGTTTCATTTTCATTAAAATGTTCTCTGACTTCATAGGGCCTAAGTTTGAAATACTGCCAAACTTTTGCCAGACCCATTATTGCAGAACACTAAACATTACTAGTATAATCACAATCCAATCTGAATTACTAACCAACTTAAAAAAACATACTTTTGAGTTATAAACACATCTAACTATTTTGCCCTAAAAATCAAATTAATTTATTGATTTTTACAGCTTGGCTTGCCATCTGAAGTACAACTAGAGTTCGTGAATGGCGGCCATGGTATCAAGAATCCCCTAGCAAGTCAAGACACGCTGAGAACACGACCTGACGAAAAGATTAAAGTAAGTTCTGTTACAAATGATGACGGATCGTCCAGTTTCAGTTGCCGAATTTGCAACAAAGCCTTTGGCCTCCAACGTCTTCTAAATCGACACATGAAATGTCATTCAGACATCAAGAGGTACCTGTGCACCTTCTGCGGGAAAGGGTTTAACGACACCTTTGACTTGAAGAGGCACACAAGAACACATACAGGTCAGTTCAAAATAATTTTTTAAGCGCAAGTGAATTTTTATTAGATCAAAGGAGAGAGTGGAGGTATGCAAAGATGTAACAGCACTATACAGGATGTCCCTATTATATTTTAATTTTGGAAAAGTTAAATGATTACTGTAATGAAAATTTCACATGATTTTTTTTAAAATTTTATCTGCCAGCAATTGAATGTATTTATACTATAATTTAAAGTTCCAATTGTAAATATAATGAAATATATGGGCATCCTCAGGCCTACCAAACCCAAGTTACTTCAATGGACATATATTAAATTGTGTTTTGTTTCTTACAGGTGTACGACCCTACAAATGCAATCTTTGTGAAAAATCGTTTACTCAACGGTGTTCACTCGAATCTCACTGCCTTAAAGTACATGGGGTCCAGCATCAATACGCATACAAAGAAAGACGAACTAAGATGTACGTCTGCGAAGAATGTGGTCACACAACTAGCGAGCCCGAAGTACACTACTTGCACCTTAAAGAAAAACATCCTTACAGCCCAGCTTTATTAAAATTTTATGATAAAAGGCATTTCAAGTTTACAAACTCTAATTTTGCTAATATGCTTTTACAAGTTCGTACGTAAATACATTTTAATATTTATTAGATTTATACCGTCCAGTGACTTATAACAGTACAGCGATATTATGCGAAAGCACTTAAAATTTTTTTTAAGTTTGTCTCAGACACTTTACAAAATTGTTAAAGAATCCCGAGTGAATAAAAAGGCAACCCATTTTGGGGAGAATTTCATGGAGCATCAATGGCATACAGAAAGAAGTATGAATTCGAATGTGGCCAAGTCCAAAATTATGAAATATATACTACAAAATTGCAACATTTTTTTATAAATGTGTAGCAATTTGTGTGTCTAAAACTTTAAAAAATAAATTTAGAAATGAAATTAGAAGAAAGTAAATTAAACCTTTGTATAAGAAGAGAAGGAACAGTTTGGAATCCCATGAAACATCTTGAATATGCCATTGTGAAATTCTGTTGAGATACATATTTTGCTCCTTTCGTTGCGAGTACAGGTCAAAATTAAGTTTCTATTTTTGCTTTATCTTTGAGACAAACCAATTTTCTTCTGTGATAATTTGAACTGAAGACAAGTACCTAAATATATTGCGATGTAGCAGTTATTTTTACATTTTTTGATAATAGGAGAATGGCTGTTGAACAATAAGTTCATGTCATAATAATTCTTATGCAGAAATGATTATAACGAACAAATTAAGAACAAATTTGAAATGTCATTGGCTGTTACGGCCGAAATGGCTGTAAAACAATCGTGGCAGCAATATCAAAAATCGGGTTAATTGTGCAATCTGGTGACAGGTTATATGGGGTAATGTAAGTTAATGTAGATTACTCAAATATAAATTATATTGAAATGGAACGACGTTAGAATTTAGAAATAATGAGGGAGTGTACGTTTCTTTATTTTAACTAAGCAAATTTGGAAGTAACACGTTGGTTATGGTTTGGGTGCAATTTTCTAGACTTTAACTCGTTCCGTAATAATTCTGGTGCTTCATAGGGAACTAAGACTATGGTGCTACAGAATTGAAATCATTTATCGTAAATATGAATATTCTGTAAGAATCTTGACTATACTTGTGATGTGACTTGTATTTATTTTTCTGTATTTTAAACAACGACTTACAGTCAGCTATTCTTTGCATTTAATTTTTATCTTATACTAACGATAAATTTAATTTTACTGTCTTACGTTGCGTTTGTAAAATGTTAAGAATAAATTATATTACTTCTACAGATGCAAATGTTCATAGGTTATGTAAATAGATTTTATGTTAAGTTTACATCTAAGTACCTTTTTAACTGAAATGTTGAATTTTGTTCAGCATTGTTTTTATGACTTAGCCAGTACCTAATTTAATTATTAATCAATTTATATATTGTCTCTTACATCACAGTATTCTGTTAGAATGTATATTATATTAAATTATAAAATTAAATTGAGATTCACGTGACAAAACCTAAGTTATACGTATTTTTTGCTTGTTTGTAATTCAGCTTTAACTTGCAAGGATTTTTGTACCCCCTCACCTCATTCTCATATACGTAAAGATTCGAAATGTTAATTCACACTTCACCTCTAACTTTTATAATATATTTTAGAACAAAGAATGTATGTTTCCTAATTTATGTTGTTATCAATAAAATGCATAATGAAATGGAAATGCTTGTTTTTGTATTATTACTTTTTATGACATAGAACGGAGGTTCCCAATCTTTTTAAGATGTTGTACCGGTATGTAGTAGACAATATGGTGGCGTACCAGAAGGTAAAAATTTTTGGAAAAACGAGTCCTAAAAAAATGCCCTAAATTCTTAAGTGATGACTTTTTTGTCACTTAACTCTCTCAAAAATTTTGTTGAGCAAAAAAAGACTAATCCTACAATAACACTTTCCTAAATTTTCAACAATTTTAGGTAAATATTTTGGAAACATAGAATGCAATGCTATATTTTTTGTTTATTATACAGGGTGGTCCACTTTTTAGTAGAAGGCCTTTAACAGTCGATACAAAAACTTTATTTAAAGCGAATATTCCATTATCAACATGGGTCTAAAAACGCTTCATTTTAAAGATTTTAAAAATAACAATAATGTTAAACCGTTTCTCAACCAGTAGATATATTTAAACCAAATTTGGTATACAGCACCACCTTACAGATTACCACAATCGGTAAAAATTTCGAGTCCCACAAGCAACCAGTGGCGGAGTTGTGGGAGTTCACTTTCAATAAATTTTAGAAAAAACTGTACGGCCCTGTTCAAAATCAAACTCGAACTTGTTTTTAGGTAGAGCATTTTATTCTAAACAAAAATTGTCTTTTGACTTTTCTTGGTATCTGCCACCGTTTGGCGCGAAATTTGATTTATTTTACCAATTTCGCGAAAAATTTGCTCCCAAGTTCGATCTAAAAATATAGCCAATATTCGTAATAAAGAAGTAATTACCGATTTTTGCAGTTTTTAATAACAGAACATACTAATAATGAGGGAAGAAGTTCCGCTAAATTAACGATTAATGAGCATTTACTCTGCAAGTTGCAATTTTCTGCTTTTCGCGATATTTTTAGATCGAACTTGGGAGCAAATTTTTCGCGAGAATAGTAAAATAAATCAAATTCCTCGCCAAACGGTAACAGATACGAAGAAAAGTCAAGAGACACTTTTTGTTTACAATAAAATGTTCTACTTAAAAACATGTTTCAGTTTGATTTGAAACAGGTCCGTACTAGTTTTTTTATAAAATTTATTGAAACTGAACCCCCACAACTCCGCCACTGGTTGCTTGTGGGACTTTTCACCGATTGTGGTAACCTGTAAGGTGGTGCTGTATACCAAATTTGGTTTAAAATATATTTACTGGTTGAGAAACGACTAAACATTATCGTTATTTTTTCAAAAATTTCAACCTTGTATCATTAAAATGAAGCGTTTTTGGACCCATGTTGATGTGGAATATTCGCTTTAAAATAAGTTTTTGTATCGACTGTTAAGGCTGGTTTACATTAGTCGAGTAAACGGGCAAGTAGCCAGGCGAGTCAAGTTACTCATGTCTACTCGACCAGTGTAAACAGATGGTCGAGTAAACAGGCGAGTAATTAGGCGAGTCGAGTGGTCGAGCGGAAAGGATAGTAACTCGCCCATTTTTCGTCTTCCCCACTACTCTGCGATGAAATCGCCTGGCAACTAGTTCTCCTGTTTAGCATGTAGCCAGCTCTGTACCAAAAAATAAGACATATTTGTGAAAAATTTACATGAATGTAAATATGAAGTTGACGCAAGAAGAAACGTTTAAATTCGTCGAACTATATAGAGAACACGAATGCCTATGGAACATGTCTAAAGCAATTTATAGAAATAAAAATATGCGACAGAAGGCAATCGAAGATATTATACAAGCGATGGGTCAAGAGGGAGTTGGAGCCGCAAAAATAAAACAGAAAATCAAAAATATACGATCAACCTACAGTCAGGAAGTTACTAAAGTAAAAAGGAGTAAGAAATCAGGGATAAGTCCCGAAGATATCTACAAACCCAGCGTAAAATGGTTTGATCTAATGAATCAAGTGAAACGCAAAGCAATTTGGTGAGAGGCATATTATTTTCAAAACTAATACAACCTATAAAACTAATTAGAAATGTTTTAAAAATAAATCTATTTCAAAAGTTATCATCATTTGGATCTTTCGGATTTTCAAAAGCATCTTCTTCTATTGTAAATTTATTGTAATGTTCCAAATGCAGCGTCGTATTGCCAAGGTACACTTCCGTCATTGATGAAGTAATATTTAAGGCGTTCTCGAATTGTCTTTGACAAATTTGTTGTTCTACAGCCTCCGTATTTTTCTACATTTCTTAGCTCTCCGATTTCTGATCTCCATCGCCCGGGGATTATTTCACCCGTTTCTTCATTTTCTTCATTAATAGCGCCTCTAGAAAGATAGGTTGCCTTTGAAGAGATAACCAACCAATTATGAAGTGCACAGGCAGCGCTGACAAGTTTATTGACTGTCTCCAGTTTCAAAGCCAGTTTTCTGTCAAAAACTCGAAACCTACTGACCATAATACCAAAAACGTTTTCAATAATTCTTCTGGCTCGGCTTAGACGATAATTAAAAATTCTCTCTTCCTGCGTAAGAGGTCTGTTGTAGTTTTTATAGGGCTTCATCAAGTACGGTTTTAGCGGAAAGGCATCGTCGCCAACAAGGTAGCTACCATTGGGAAGTAATCCATTTTCCAAAGGTTCTAAAAGTGAGCAGTTTTGGAAAACTCTTCCATCGGATTCTGAACCTTTATTTCCAACTTCAAAGTAGGTAATACAGTACCTATAATCAGCAACTGCCATCAGGACAATACTATTTGTGCCTTTGTAGTTGAAATATTCACTTCCTTTATTTGGAGCGTTAATAAGCACATGTTTCCCATCAATAGCTCCACAACACAATGGAAAATTCCATCTATCACGGAAACCGTTGCTGATTGTTTCCCATTCTTTATGGCTATTTGGTACCTGAAATTAACAAAAAATAAAAGATGAATAAAAGACTACTGAAACTTTTTTCACACTGCAGTGTACTTCGTTCGTTTTCAGGATCCAATAGTTGCTTCAGTATTACAAAATGAACAAGAATCGGAGGAAGGAACTAGACGAACCCGATCAACCGGCAGAAGGAGAACAACCCTCACAGCAAACACCAATGTGTGGATCAGGTCAAACTACAAGTTCTACCTCATCAAAAGCAGGAAAAAATAAAGGGATCAAACGTCGCTTTGGTGAACTCTCCCAAGCGGTCAACGAATTGCGAGCAGTGAATCAGGCACTAAGTCAATCTGAACCTCCTATGCAAGAAAACGAAGCATTTGGAAGATATGTTGCTTCATCACTTGATAAGTTGACACAGAGGGAGGCTATACTGGCTCGAAGTGAAATACAAAATATTTTAACTCGGTATAGGCTAGGGATGATTACTACACCAGACAATTTTACAACATATATTTCAAGCAGCCACACCCCAGAAAGCTATACACCATCACCATCTACTTCAAATACTCATTACGAACAAGAAAGAGGCAATGAAAATACATTGGCAAACGTACTTTCTAAAGCATGGACAATAACCAATATAGAATAGAAATAAAAATATTTTTTTAAAATTGTTTTTTAGTCTCCAAGAATTATCATTTTTTTGTAGTTGAAAATAAATAAGCTGTTGATTTTTAAACTTTTTTCATTTGCAACAGCCTTGCAACTACTTTTAATGTGACGAATACTTAAAAAAAATCTTATAAAATGGTTCCGCTCCTTTTACCTACAATCCTTTTGCGCAAATTGTGGATTGAAGCCAACTCTTTATAACTATTGCTCAAAACTGCACTTGAAGGAGATAGCTTCGCTACCGAAATAAGTATGATAGATAAGATAGAGTTGTGGATTAAAGAAAAAACTTAACCGTCTTACGCATTTTGGCGCATCCACAGAGATTAGTAAATCATTTTATAAATTATATTAAAAGTTAACCTATGCAACATTAAATCAATAGAAAACTACCTTTATGAACTCTATAAGACTATCATAAATGGCATCGCATACTTCTGGTATGAAGTTGGAAATGGATGGCTTCGAAACTCTGAAAAAATGTTGCAGAGAACGGTAGCTATTTCCAGTAGCCATAAAATTCAAGGTCACTTCCAACCTCACTCGTGCTGGTATTGCATCCCTCATCTGAGTGTCCTGTTTTTGAATTTTAGGTGTAATCATAGCCAAAAGATTTTCAAATGTTTCAGGGGTCATTCGTAGACAGCTAGTATATTCTTTAATATCTTCCGCTGCAAGTTCCTTCAATAGGAGTGCTGATGCACCTAGGGCGTCTCTCCTCCCTATCCAATTACGTACCCATTTCCTTTTTTTTCTGTTTTCTTCATCCGCGATAATTTCATTAATTTCACTTAATAAAACGTCACAAACTTTTAAACACCTTTTTTTCACTATACAACGTAGATGTCGACGGGCCATACTTGTAATTAAAGCGACCAACTACTGTCATACTAAAATTGTGTCGTGTAAACACTCAACAGAAAATGATAGGCGAGTCGAGTGCTGGGTCGAGTTACTGGGCCGAGTTACTCGACTAATGTAAACCAGCCTTTAAAGTCCTGCTACTAAAAAGTGGACCACCTTGTAGAATAAAGTTTTTTTGTGTAAAATTATTGTATGTGCTTTTTTTATCTGTCTAACTAGGTAAATTAAGTTTTTTAGACATTTTTACTATTATTAATACGAATTTATCACTTTTTCAAATAATGTAATGATATGGGACACGACTGCTTATCTTATGCGGCCAAATTGATTAACTGGGACACGACTGCATATACAGTGATCTTTTTTTTATCGAAAAATGCGATAATATTCACTTTTACATATTGCACATGTAATTTGAGTGTTAAAAGAGTAGACTTTAAAAAGTAACGTGCGATTTTTGGAAGCCTTATTAAAATCGCACTGTCCGCGAAGGTGTTAATCACTTGAAATCATAAATTAGATGAGGTCTTCCGTATTAACTTTCAGTGAATTGTATTTCTTTCATGAATGTTGATGTTTTTTGAATCTTTGGTATATGAATTAAATTTTCATAAAAATAACCATATCTTCATAATTTTTTACTTAAAAATGTTTTAATAAAATTATGGCCTACAGCAATGTATCATACAAAAAATTATAAGTAAGCTTCATCTCAGAAATTATGATCGCCAAAAATATCTTAACTTTTTTAAATGATTTATATTGCATAACAGATAAGGAGAATATTTTTTTAAATTTTTTAAAAATTTTGGAAACAGGTATTTTTCTATTTTGAAATTGCGGTGACACATAGGTCTCACGCGGCCTTCTACTGTACCTTAAGTACTGAACGGCCACCACGAGTCCAACGTGTCACCACAAATGGATGTCTAAGCCTGCATACTCCCATTACTCGCATGGTCATACATACCGGGTATCACACGTTCATGGTACACCCACCTTTTTCTCTTTATTTTTCAAGAAAATTTTTTGAAACTCGGGGCATCGTATAAACTCCATAAACGTCACTTTTTGACACACAAACGAATTTTTTCCCACTTCCTGTTTCAGCGAAAGTGACACCAACTTTTGATTTTTAAATGGAAAACCCTGTATATAATTGCATTTTTGGATTCTACATAATTTTCTGAATCCAATAACACCAAAAAAGTGACATTTCAAATGTCAAATGTTTTTTTAAATTGATTTTTAGTTTTTAATTTAAGTGTGCCATGCTGCCATGACTGCTCCGATTTATTCACATTGAGCCATGTAATGCTACAAAAAACAAGAGCATGTCAAAAATAGTTAATTAAGCGATTTATTAATAAACATAGTTTGCATTGCATTGTTTCAAAGCCACCTTAGTTACTCTTGGAATAAAAATAATAAAGTTTTTTTAAATAATAAAGTTTATTTAAATATAAAAATAATACCATTTTGATTATGCTTTACCATTAAAGTTAAACTCTTTTATATTTTTGCTTATTGCATTTGGATAGATAGCACAATTGCAAAGGAAACTCCCTTATTTCAAAAGCTTTATCTACATTAGTTGCGTTCGGGAAGCAGTAAACATTCCCAATCGTTCACTAGAGCTACACTTTTTTCTTCCATAATTGCTTCACGAACACTTTGGTGCAGCACGTACAGCCAGAAAGAGTAAGAAGAGCTACCTTCCCGAACGCATCTATTGTTAGGACAACTACGAAGTGAGTTAGCAGTGAAAAATTACTAAGACATCGATAACAAGTTATAGCTCATATTTCATTCTATAACTAATATTTTAACAGAATTTTCATTAGCATATGACAATCATTTAAACGTGGACACCTGCACGCTGTCGCGGTTTGTTGTCCAACTTTTTATCTGAGCCTGCAGAAGCACTAGAAGTATTGGAACTAGTTCTTTTTACATTTATTTGGTATTCCAGCTGTAACACAAAATAGAAAGGTGTACAACAAAATTAGCAAACATTAAAATGTAGTTCTTTGAACCTCCAAATAGGTTCATTCACGTGCCAAGTTCAACTCTAACAGTTATTCGAATCTTACCTGTTTATCAATGGCTCTGAATTGCCACGACCAATTCGCTCTATACAAAAAGGGCCGATGATCATATCGATTATCATCAGGGCTATATGATTCTGCATGGTACGCCGGTGTAAGAACGGTCATCTTATGCCGATTGATTGCGTAACATCTATAATATTAACAACTAAAACTGTGAGTCATGCAAAAAGTTCATTTCAATTTTTAAATTTAAAAAAAGTACTTATATATGGTGCGTACTAGGGTTTCTCATTTGACCATTTTGCTTGTCCCGGGATTCCGGGAAGAAATCGGCCTTTGTCCCGGGATCCCGGGATGTAATACATTATTTCAATATTTTTAAATAAATAACCCAAACAATTAAGGGAGCCGTTTATTACTTAAAAACAACTCCAAGTCATATATGTAATACATTTTGCTCCATGATTATTACAAATAATTCAATAATTCAATAATATTGGTGAGAGAAATATACATTTGGGAATTATAACCTTTCTATTGCAATTTCATATTTATGAATACAATAATATAATTTTTACAATGAATTTTTGTAATGTGATTTAAGAAAACAAAGGTGATCTGTGCTTCAGTCAATTAATTAGTCTTTTTCTTAATTTATTAACAAAAAGTCCTGCTGCATAAAATGCTCTCTCAGTCTCTATTGATGTAGGTGAAATTGTCTTGAGAGCATCTAGCAGCAAAGAAACATCGTTATTATCAATAAAATTTCATTTATAAGCTATTTTGCTTTGAATTATCAGGGCACACAAAAATAAAACTGTAAAAGTATTTTGAAGATATTAACTTTGTAATGGAGACCGGGCGCCATACTAAAAGAGAAAAATTATTTTGAAATAAAAATAAAGTTTTTCCATAATTTACTGTTAGTAAAGATATTTTAAGTATAAAATTCTGATAAGTTATGATAGTATTACAAAGATCTTAGTACAAAATAAACGAAAATAACACTTTTTTAAAATCCCGGGAATTCCCAGGACAAAAAGCATTTCCCGGGAAATATAAAATAGCTTAAAATGGACCGGGATCCCGGGAAAAAAACCCTAGTGTGTACCCAGATTTATGCAATATTTTTGAATTTCAAGTTCATTTTTAGTGATCTTACCTGCTCATCTAATTCTTTTAAAATCATGTGAGTTTTAAACCTAACACTGTAGCTGTTGCACCATACAAGGCAAAAATTCAACAATAGTAAGCCATGGTGCTCACTGCTCACTACTGTTGATTTTTAATTCAACCACGGATAACACCAAATTTATAATTTTTGTATGTTTGTAGGCATTTAAATTTTTTTTTATGTGTGGTTCGATTTACAGTAACACTTTTAAAAATTTTCTGAAAAAGCAGCAAATTACATTTAGCAAATTTTCATTTGATTGATTAGTTTTTGATTAAAAATATAACTGAATTTTTGTGCATTGTACTAAATTCACAGTTTTTCATGGCGCACTATGTTACCAGGTTATAATAGTCAATTTTTGATTTTCTAATGAACCTCATATTAAATCTTAACTGGTTTAAATAGCATTTGTTTTTCTCTTTTTAATGATATTACCAGGGTCGACACAAGGATATGTTCCGGCTTCAGGCAAACTTTTAATGCCGCCCCTTTCCAATGTTGTCATCAAAATTTACTAACAAACATATTTCACGTTTTATGTAATTTTAAAAAAGGTAAAAAAAACAATTGCACTCTTTCAATAATTTTTCTTTTCAATTTTAAAAATTAATAATACATAAAAGTTTTGAACAAACTTATATTAACCCCTTAGGGCAGTGGTTCTTAACCTTTAGTAGTTGTGGCCCCCTAAATATCCTAAAATATTTTCGCGGCCCCCTAGTTTGTAGTAACAAAAATATTACGATTTATTTAGAAGATATTTCTCCTATGGTTCGAGTAAAATAAGGAGCAACAAATATTTTTTTTAAGATTTCAATATTTTAAAAAGTACAAACGTATTATAAATTTTTCAAGGCCCCCCTTAAAATCCTTCACGGCCCCCAGGGGGCTGCGGCCCCCCGGTTAAGAATCGCTGCCTTAGAGCACATGCTCTTATCAGATACAGACATGCCATTCGGTCACTTTTGTGCATGTCCATGTCACACGGGCGGACTTATATTGTGCAGAATAACACTCTAAACGCCCCTATAAGAGACTATCTAGTAGAAATATAAAAAAGTTTGAAAGATTTAACTAGAATACCACTGGTAACGATAGCGGTTCTATTACAACAAACAGTTAATTAGCACTTATTTTCCCGCCAAACCTGTTTAGGTAAACATGTCATAAGTAGTCAGCACTAATACCAACAGTTTAGTAAACATGTGAATTAATGACCAAAAAAAATTGCTAAATTTAATTTTTCGCTTTTACCAAGTTTATATGCTTTTCTACGTACATCTGAATATTGCTTTAAATCAGGGATGGAAAACGTAACATAACGATACTCGATAACGTTATAATAACCAATAACGTTTCATTAAAAATTATTTTGTATAACTATTATCCATGAATTAGATTTCAATATAGCGTTCTTTTTACTTTCAGAAGAAGATATATTTTGTTTGTATTTTAAAAATGAAAATACAATATCTTAAGGTAATTTTGTACCATTTTTTAAATTTCCATTTTACATACCCCAAAAATAATTTCAGAGTTAAAACAAAAATGATTTTTATAACGTTCTACATATTTCATTATTTATGTAATGTTATGTAACGTTATATAACATAACATTGAATTTTTTTAAATGTTATTTATAACGTTATGTTATACCGGGTGTAAATGAAGTGTCGTACACCCCCTTTTTTTTCTTTAGTTTTGATTTTAGATAAATGAAAATTTAGACATATGATATGTGCAAAAAACCGGGCTTTTTGAGCCGTTGCACACATTTGTTTCACTTCCGGTTTCGCCGGAAATGACCCCAACTTTGTTATTTTAAATGGAACACCCTGTATATTTTTGGAAAGAGAAAGTGATTTTGGATACAAATGCACTATTTTGGTTAATTTTTATAACCTCAAAAATTTTTTTAAACAAAATTTAGTTTTTTGTTAAGGGTGCCATGACCTGCACAAATTGATGCTCCATTTAAATAACTGCTAGTACCAGCATGGTTCCATTTAAAAAAATTGAATTTTTGTCAAAAAAACCGATTCCGCAACCTTCAAAGCCGATTAAAGTAACCTAGATGTCATTTAAAATTTACAAAAACGGTTTTTGGACAATTGTTGACATAATAAAAATCAATTTGTGCAGGTCACGGCACCCTTAACAAAAAACTAAATTTTGTTTAAAAAAATTTTTGAGGTTATAAAAATTAACCAAAATAGTGCATTTGTATCCAAATCACTTACTCTTTCCAAAAATATACAGGGTGTTCCATTTAAAATAACAAAGTTGGGGTCATTTCCGGCGAAACCGGAAGTGAAACAAATGTGTGCAACAGCTCAAAAAGCCCGTTTTTTGCACATATCATATGTCTAAATTTTCATTTATCTAAAATCAAAACTAAAGAAAAAAAAAGGGGGTGTACCACACTTCATTTACACCCGGTATGTTATACAATAACGTAACGATTTAAAACGTTATTTCATCCATTTTAAATTAAGCTCTTTTGCATGTAACTTTTTACTAATTCAATCGAATTAAGGGGTACAGTAAATACAAAAAAAATTGTTTTGCTTAGAGTTTCTTTCCATAAATAACGAATTTTAAATTGTTAAGCAAATTATTCAATTGTTTTTTTCGAAAAAGCCTTTATTTCTTCATATTCTTACACCTCTCTACCTAAGGTGTGAGGCTTTTGTTTCCTTCTTATGTATTAATTTAATTTAAATTAATTCGATTGTAAAAATTAAAGACTTAAGTATGTAAATTTTAATTTAATTTTTATATAGCTTTTTATTTTTATTAGATCTACTATCATTATCCTTTTTTAATCTCGACATAAGAGTATAAAAAACAAATACGTTATCACGTAAAGTAACCAATCTTTTACAAATCAAAGATACATAGTTTTATGATAAGAGTAAGCGATTAAAATCAGTAAACTGTATTATTTACCACAATTTAATCCATGAACAAAATTTTATAATTTTATTATCATACCTATTTTCCAGTGGCGTACACAGAAAAATATTAGTTACTAATTTTAAACGGGGCATGGTAATGGTAAAATTAGAAAATGACCTAGGGGGGCTGAACACAAAGTGAATTGCAAGAAAGAGGTGCGGGGGGCCAAACGTAACCAAAAATAACATTTATAAGTAAAATATATAAACATATTATATATTTCATATGTTTCGAAATGCGGTAATTATAATTTTAGTCCTTTTCAAATTTTCGTTCTTAAAAAATTATTATTAATACCGATATTTAATTTTTAATCCATTTTTTGGCCATGTTCAATATAATTATCAAAAAAACATTTTCTACTATCCATCACAAGTAAAAAAAAATTTTTCAGCACATTAATATTGTACTATTAGTAAATACAAAAATCTACAAACCTAAAAAAATGTTTCACTTTTTCGGCCACTTCTCTAGGTGTATAAACATTGGACCAAGTCTGCACCAACTTACAGTACATAGAATATGGGCCACAGCACTCCTGTTTCCGTAACTTTCCGAACAAACTTAGCTCTCCGTACGTCATACCCATATCTTCCTCATCCGTTTGCGTAATTCGTCCATCTTGAAGTGGTTCAAGCTCAGCGGTCGGTGGTGCAGACACAATTTCAGCAATAATTGGTATATTAAATTTATCTTTAACATAATTCAAAAACATGCGTAAATCGGTTTTGGAAATGCCTCCGATTGGATTAATATCGGCGCTAGAACAATCGTATTTCGTCATATAGCCTCTAAGTGCTTCATCAACATTTGCTGAGCCCAAAACTAATAGACCTCCAGGTCTTCCGCGAGCCCATAACATTAACTGGGCAAATAAATATGACAGAACCATTCGTAGCCTTGCTTGAATATTTTGTAGAGCAAGATTTTGTCTTGCGCAACCTCCTTTAGATGCAAATTTAGGAAAAAGTCCAGTAATGCTACTAAATATTTCTAAAACTATGTTAACAGCCTTATCTATGAAGATTACAAGATGATAGCTACAAAACAAAAGATAAATAAGCTCCTGCAATGCAAATACTGCCATACATTATAAAAAATAATCGTACCTTCCAATCTGTGAAGCTAAAATAGCTGCCCTTTGTTTGGTTTCTTTGGAAGAATGTTCAGTGCCCATATAACATGTAATAAATAACCGATTGCAAAGATCTGTGGGCTGTGATGGAGTATATTCGGGATCAGCCAATATTTTTCTTACATCAGAAAGAACTTTAACATCTACAAGACAAAAAAAAACATAGTTCAATTAGTCATAACAATATCACAAAAAAACATAGCAAAGCAGAACAAAATTATTGTTTTAGGGGGAAAAAAAAACAAAATGAAAGAGCTAAATCCAGAGAAGCAATTTATTATGAACAATAAAGCAAGTAGTACCAGATATTTTAAAACACAAGTAGAGTTCAAAAAATTAATCTGGTAATATACAGGTGTTCCAGCTAAGACGAATTATTCGATTGCTCTGTTATTAGTAAAATTTAAATTATTTTCAGGGTGTTTGGTTTTTGCGCACCGATACGTAACTTTGTTTTTTTAAATGGAACACCCTATATATTTTGTAATTTTTAGATGCAAAATTAAATTTTCTTTAAAAAAGATAAAAAACTTTTTGTACATAACACGAATCGTTTTTGAGTTTTATAAGTTTTTATGAAAATAATGACAGACAAAGCACTTTAAAAAAGTATTAACATTTATCAACTTGAAATTATCAGAACGAACTCCTTTGTAAGTTTATTTGACAATCGATGCATAGTAATTGCTGACTAGTTGAAACATTAAAATAATACACTGTGTGTTTCTTACAGCCGGTCTTTTTTTTTAAATGGAACACCCTACATATTTTTACATTTTCTTATTGATAATTTAATTATTTTTAAAAACTATTAAAGGTCAATAATGTCTACAATTATTATTTCTCAAGTTTTTGGGCACAAACAAAATATTAAAAAAAAATAAACTAGGCTTTGGAAATATCACGAAAATTTGTTTTAAATGTCAAATACATTTCTGTTTTCAGCTGTTTCATCAGATGTTTTAAATCTGATTCTGTTTATACATGTTTTTCCTTAATTTTGTTTTCATGGGCTAAGAAATATATGACGTCCAAAAAGCCTACGGAAAAAAAATTCAAAAGGAAAACCTAGAATGAGGAAGTAAAAGAAGATTCCAGGAACAAAAAGATCGAATAGTGTTAAAGAGTTGGATTAGTATATAAAAGATATAAAGAGGTGTCGATTAAAATGTACATGAGGAAAGAAATGATAACATAAGATTTACTAACTTAAGATGATTTTTGAGTTTTTTTAAATACAGATTAATAAAAAATTATGATTTACCTCCTTGCTGAACAGCATTTACTACTAGGCGACACATAGAGTACACTATTAGTGCTGTACTAGATGAATCTACGCCACCACTAAGAGGTAGGAAAAACCCTCCCTGACCAGATCGACGTAAATAATCCCATAACCAACAAGCAGGACCCTGCATAAAAAAAAAAACTAATATAAGTACAATGCTACTTTTATTTTAAAAACATTAGAAAATTACAACCATACAAATTTTGGGTAATACAAAATAATAAGACTTGAAAATAGTTATTTATGTATCAAGGCCAAAAAGTGTCACTTTTTCGGCCGCGTCTGGTTTGCAAACAGGCAAGACCGAAAAAGTACGTTTTGGCCGAGGTGCATATTACATTTTTTGTGCGATCGAATTAAAAATAATTTAAATTTTTAGTAAATTTCAAAATTATAGGTTAGAAACTACGTGACATTCTGTCACTGACAGATGACGGCGTATGTACTGCATTACCGGCCCTCTCCTTAGCAACGGCCGTAAAAGTTACTTTTTCGGTCGTTGCTAAGGGTAACGGCCTGAAAAGTAACTTTTACGGCCGTTGCTAAGGATAACGCCGGTAATGCAGTACTTTATGGCTGCTAACGCGTCCGTCAAACAGCTGTTTCTAGTACGATCGCACAAAATAGTTATTTATGTATCAAGGCCAAAAAGTGTCACTTTTTCGGCCGCGTCTGGTTTGCTGGCCGAGACATAGTCGAGGCCAGCAAACAGGCAAGGCCGAAAAAGAACGTTTTGGCCGAGGTGCATATTACATTTTTTGTGCGATCGAATTAAAAACAATTTACATTTTTAGTAATTTTCAAAATTATAGGTTAGAAACTACGTGACATTCTGTCACTGACAGATGACGGCGTATGTACTGCATTACCGGCCCTCTCCTTGGCAACGGCCGTAAAAGTTACTTTTCAGGCCGTTGCTAAGGGTGACGGCCTGAAAAGTAACTTTTACGGCCGTTGCTAAGGATAGGGCCGGTAATGCAGTACTTTATGGTTGCTAACGCGTCCGTCAAACAGCTGTTTCTAGTACGATCGCACAAAAACATATTTATAAATCTCTGTTTTCATTGTCATTTTATTATTATCTAATTAACCCCAGGATGCATAACTGATACAATAATGGCATTTACAAAATCTGGGCCTAGGAGACCCGTGCTATAAAATCATATTAGGTTGCAATGAAAACAAATTTATTGAAGTTAAGCTATATTTACATATACATACATGCTACAAATTTAAGATTTAACATGAAAGTAAACAGCGTAAAAAAAAAAATTGATTAGAGTAGCAAATAGTGCACATTCTAATACTATGTTCGTAACATGTATCATTTTGCTTTTATGGTCAATGCTTGAAGGGCATACTGAGCATCATTTTCTCTTAAAATCAGAAATATCAATAAACCATTGCATACACTTCAGGATACTACACTGTATATTAACGTTAGTCGATCTTCTTTGCATATGTGGTAACACTACTTCCTTTGCTAAATCTTTCAAAAATATTTTACGTTTATAAGTCACACCTATGTTGCAGTTAGGATATTCCTTGGTAAAAATGCTGCAACATCGATGCTGTTGAAGAAAAATTTCAAAGGCCATCGTTTACTTTGCCTCTTGCAAGTAAATGTCAACACCTTTTGATCCTTAATGTCGACGGTGTCCTTTGTTTTATTATAATGTAAAATAATTTCGGGCATCAATTGTCTGACAAGTTATAAAAATTCTAAGTCAGCCATAAACAAGTATAACTGTAAGTTAAAACTTGTTTTAAACTAAAAAAATTTCAGCGGTCTTGAAAGACCCGCTTTATAATTGCAAGATAGTAATTAAAAAAAATGACTTTTTCAGTTAAAAAATTTAAAATGTTTTGAACAAACAGAGAGTTGTCACGTTAACTGCCGAGTACGTGATGACTCATAGTTTGCGTTCTTGTCCAGGACGCCGACTACGAGAGAACTCGTAGTGCATTTACTTGTAATTTTTGAGCAGCCACGATAATATTCGTGGAATTTGAGTGTATTTAAGGATAGGTGGTTTCTGGGAAAAGACATAAAAATCAAGGCTAGCTTACACGAACTAAAAATTTATTAACAATTTAGAAGGAAATATAATCAAAAAATGTTTTTATTGTTTGTGATAATTTTTGAAACAATCTTCCACACAAAGAGCTGGTTTCTCTTTACAGATTGGGCAAAAATAACGCATTTCTCGGTGTTTTTTAGCTAGGGTACAAATTCGACATGGCTTTGTCGTACATAATTTTTTTCGGTGGGTGGTATACTCTGTAAATAATGAAGCTCTTTCAATCCAACTTTTTTTGAAACTGGTAGAATCGTTTCTTCAATCAACTCTTTGACGAATGCTTCTCTAAACCTTTTTAAGTTTTATTTTAGAATTAGCTACTTTTTAAAAAGCGTGTGCGCATTGTTTATACCGGGTGATTCAGTTTGACTGTCGCACCCCTATAACTTTTTAATTATTGAAAATAACCCCAACAAACCTTATATTTTTGGAAACGGCGACAAATTCTCTATTAAATGATATGCATTTGTTATCTCTATGATGACGTATGTCAAATCCGCGATAGACAACTGTTTTTTAAATTTTAAATAACATAGTATACATTTTTTGGTTGATTCGGATAGAGAATTGAATTCTGAATCCGACCATATATTAAAAAAGTATGCATACATGGGAAAATTTTCGAGAAAAATCAGTTCAATGTTTATTCAAATTATAGCAAACAGTCTATTTAACATAACAAAAAACGATCAAATCTTAAAAATTATACTATAACTATCAATGGAAATGTAATAAAAATTAATTTTTAATAAAAATAAAAACAAATAATAAACGTCGACATAAAAAAATTAGACTTCCAAACACAGTTGTCCTCTATGTGCAACTGCTTTTATTAGAGTATAATTTTTTATTTTATTTTATAGATTATTTATACAAATTTTAAAATTTCAACACGTTTTTTGAAAGAAAAAAGGTATGTTGGTTACCAATCTGAAAAACTAATATTTTTGTCTGTCTGATGGTTTAAAAATCCAATATGGCGGCCATAAAAAATAAAACAGTTGACAATCGCAACTTGAAATCTAGAAGGCTTAGAAAATTTCTGTTACGTCATCAAACCCAGGACGGTCAAAAACATAAAGTTACCAAGTTTAAATTAAATAGCGTCAATGGTAGGGAAGATAATAATATTTTTCTAAAATCACATCTTTTAGTTTTTTTGTAATAAATCAAAAACGAATCAAAATATGCAGGATTTCTTTTCAGATTCTTAATCGCCATAAAAATGTGCAACTTTTCTCTAATTTAACCGACCTTGTATCTCTTACCGTTTCCAAGATAGCAATGGTGAGCATCGAAAAAAGCACCACCCTTTATACCCCTTATTGAGATATTCCTCAAGTAAGTGTAAAACAACATCAATAGTGTGACCTCAATTGTGGTCAATATTCTCAGATTTACAGACACCATATACGAGATAATTCGCAAAACTTTTTTTTCAGAAAAAATAAAAAATTCTGTATGCTTTTTGGTGATTATTCTATACTATAATTAGTTTTGAATAATATAATATGGTTAAATCAAATTGGCTTCAATGTGTTAAATAAAAATATGTTTAGAGCATACCTTAATGCTCAATTCAATTAATAATACTTATAGTAAAGTATACATAACCAAATATTTCTTCGGGCTCAGTTCATGCACCCTAGGGTAAATTTTTTTTAAAAGAAAATTAATAACTTACTTGTGCAATTTCTTCTTCTGGCCTTAAATACATCCAGTCAATTGGTACAGCAGTCGGAAGAGTTGTGTCATGTTCAGGGGATAATGAAAAATCTACAATTACTCGAGGATAAGTAGGGCTACTAGATGCCAAGTGACTGCGAGATCGAATTTTGTTTCGATATGATCTTATATCCTCCAGATCAATTGTTGCTGCTATAACTTCCTAAAAAAAATTAAAAACTTAACAAAATAAAATAATAATAAGCAGACCCCCACTTGTTGGGGCCTAAGGAAAGTACTGCTGATAAGTAAATAAAGGAAGTAAATTACCTTTACTAATTTTTTAAGACTGTTAAGTGACTGAAACATTTAAACTCAACAGAATTCATAGTTATTTGGTACACATGTGAAAGTTTCTTTGAAAAAGTGTTTTGATACTTACAACTTCTTCCAAGGCAAACTGTTTCGATCGGTTTAAAATATCCCCATTTAAAGCTATACAAGAACAACCGTTGAAATATATTCTTTGTCCATCACAACCTCTTAAATTACTAAAAATGTAACAACCTCCCGATTTCATAGTAGCACTTTTTACTAATTCTTTTACAATATATGCTTTGCGGAGCTCCATATAGCTTCCTGAACTGTTTGATATTATTTCAACGCCATCCAAGCCCATCGCTATGTGTGAACTCTGAGGGTTCCATAACTCTTCACAAATTTCAAATCCTTGAAAAAATAATTAAATTAAAATTTGCACACATCGGTAAATAAAAAATAGCTTCAGCGCTACAAACTTGAAAGAATCTAGTATAGTCTCAAACAAAATTATTCCCGTTAATTAAAATTATTACCTATACAAGTATCTCTGGTTGATATAACAGCATCTCCAAATGGAACAACAGTTTGTCCAGTTATAGTCGTTATCATTCTTGGTAAATGGTAATCTTCTGTTTGCCTTACCTTAAAAAATTATACACTAAATGTTAAATGCCTTAATAGATTCATAAACAAAATCAGAGACAATTTTCTTATTAACAAGTACAATTACTCAAAAACACTCTATTAACACAACACAAGTGTATAATGTTTTAATGATCTAATAAAAGCTTTTTTTGTACTATCAAGAAACGGTTAGGATGGCCATATTCAAACAGATTTTAGGGAAATGATAAAAAAAAACAATTGGTCAATTTAATAAGCTGAAATAAACGAATTAAAGCTAGTTTAAATTTCATTTGACTAACAGCCAACTATTTTCTATTAAAAATGTTCAAAATGTGTATGTCTCAATAGGAAAAATGTAAATGCATAACAAAGCAGCGACACAAAAAAAATCAAAAAAAACATATTTCTTTATATAAACTTAAGTACCACTGATAGGCTGAGAATTGCATTGTTGCAATTATTTAGTTATCTATGAATAATCTAAAACAAAAACCACAACTAAATAAAAAATACTTAATCAATTAATCATTAATGTACATATCTTAGTTTCTACAGAAAAAGTGATATCCAATAAAAACATTCATAGTTAATGACTATTATTGAATAAAAACCGTAAAACAATACCATCATTATTAAACTGAATGTATTTGTAACACATTACTTAAAGTTACCTTCTTCCAACTGGAAAACCATCTTGATTCTCTGTAATTTCCATCTTCACAAACTAGCAACTTTGGACGAATAAGTAGTATCTTTTGATTTAGGAATGCAACACGACAATTATAAGAAACATTTTTATGCATCACAGGCATTCCA
The DNA here is from genome assembly GCA_947652605.1 of Elmis aenea. Taxonomy (NCBI): domain Eukaryota; kingdom Metazoa; phylum Arthropoda; class Insecta; order Coleoptera; family Elmidae; genus Elmis; species Elmis aenea. The sequence goes on from OX393581.1 coordinate 34,319,546, forward strand.
ACATCGATAAGAATGTCTTTACTAAGCGGAGCTGTTAGTAACTCCAGCAAAACCTCCCAACTGTGTAAGAATGTATCGCTTTCATAAAAGTGGTCTTCGCAACTATATCCACTGCAATGAAAACATGAAGTAAATTATTCATTTAACATAACCTACAAAACATACCATATTTCGAGTTCTGGTCCTGTTCGATATGTAGCTCCTAATTCTTTTGCTTCTAAAATTGATTCCAAAATTCTCTCCCGGTTACCATCAAAATCCAGTGCCCACTGATTTAATGTAGCAGATGCAATTGTTATTTTTCTTCCCATTGTTTTGAAAATTTGTGTTTAACTTCAATTAATTCTGCCTTTTTAATTTAAAATGACGTACGTCTAATAACATCAAAGTACGTTACCATCTTTTTTATGTCACAAAAATATACAGAAGCACGTTATAAGATAAAAATTAATCACACCGGGAATTCACATAACAGAAATCAAGGTTGTTCGGTAATTGTGTACGCGGTAACCATGGTAATTAAGTCTGGCGGGAAATTTGTTTCCATGAATTCGCTGGAATCGTCAGGCTATGCAAGTATGCAGCTATTTAGATTTGCCTTTATATAATCGGTATCGATTTTATATGTTTGTGATATACTTCAAATTGCGTGTTAGTAAGCCAAAAAGATTAATGGTGAGTTTTATATCACCAAAAAACTTCAAAAGTCGATAACCAAAGTGGCGGTACCAGGGACTATTGCATGATTTTGTACGGTAGCATCGTGAATAACGTTAACCACTTTAGTTGCGAAGTTTTATACTAGGAAACTAATTAAACATCAATCAAAGTTGGCTAGAGGTAGTAACTAACAAGAACCAACTATAAGTTCGATATTTCAACCTTAATTTAGAAAAGTTATGGCAAATTATTACAGTAAATGCATAAAAAAGTTTGCTAAATAATTTTTTTTTATATGTGAGACAACTTTTTTGGAAGGAATTAAATAAAAAAGTTTTGTTTAACAATTTGCATTCATTTATTACAGTTTAGTAAATTTGAGTGTAATATCATTTTCACATACAACGTTAGCATATTTTCGTACGGGCGTTGCTCCTTGGGCTTGGGGTTCAAAGGATTGCTTAGCAATATTTTACAGAGAATCAATAAGATTAGCGTATCTTTTTGTATCAATTTAAATAAATTATTGATCTAAAATTATAAACTATGCTATTGTTATACAAATAAGTATTCCTCTGGGATGTAAAAAAAGGTTTTATTTTTTATGGCCACAACTATTTCATATTTTTATGCGGTTGAGTAATATTACCATTTACCATTTATTTCATAAGGCATTCATTGCTAAATTGCTATATTTTTACTATTAAGAAAAAAGTATGAATTGTATTTAGTAGTTACCTTATTGATTTTTTGGTTATTTAAAAATTGTTTTATAGAATATAAGCAAACAAATATGCATTTACAGTATAGGTATGTACAAAGTAATCGAATATTTTGTTTACATTTAGCAACAAGGCTAGTTAATCGCAGAACATACAGGGTGGTCCACTTTTTTGTAGCAGGGCTTTAACAGTCGATACAAGAACTCATTTCAAAGCGAATATTCCATATTAACATAGGTAGGTCCATAAACGCTTCATTTTAAAGATAAAAGGTGTTGAAATTTTCTAAAAAATACAGAAAATGTTAACCGTTTCCCAACCAGTAGATATATTTAAACCAAATTTGGTGTAAAGCACCACCTTACAGGTAACCACATTCAGTGAGAATAGCAAGCTCTACATGCAACCAGTGGCGGAGTTAAGGGGGTTCAGTTTCAATTTTTTTTATAAAAAACTAGTACGGCTGTTTAAAACCAACCAGAACTTGTTTTTGGATAGAGTGTTTTAATCTTAACAAAAAGTGTCTCTTAACTTTTTTTCATATCTGTCACCGTTTGGCGCGGAATTTGATTTATTTAACTATTCTCGCGAAAAATTTGCCCATAAATTCGATCTAAATATCGCCAATGCTCGAAATAAAGAAGTAATTACCGATTTTTGCATTTTTAATAACAGAACATTCTTATAACTAGGAAAGAAGTTCTGCTAAATTAACGATTAATGATCCACATTTTGAGCATTTACTCTGCAACTTGCAATTCTCTGCTTTTCGCGATATTTTAGATCGAACTTATGAGCAAATTTTTTGCGAGAATAGTACAATAAATCAAATTTCGGGTCAAACGGTGGCAGATACGAAGAAAAGTCAAGGACACACTTTTTGTTTAGAATGAAATACTTTACTTATAAACAAGTTCAAGTTTGATTTTAAATAGGGCCGTACTAGTTTTTTTATAAAATTTATGTTTATGAAAGAGAATCGCCACAACTCCGCCACTGGTTGCTTGTGGGGCTTGATATTCTCACCGAATGTGGTAACTGGTAACCTGTAAGGTGGTGCTGTATACCTAATTTGGTTAAAATATATCTACTGGTTGGGAAACGGTTTAAAATTATCGTTTTTTTTTTTAAATTTCAACACCCTGTATCTTTAAAATTAAGCGTTTATGGACACTTGTTGATATGGAATATTCGCTTTAAAATGAGTTTTTGTATCGACTGTTGGTCCTGCTACAAAAAAGTGGACCACCCTGTATACATAGAAATTTATAACATATTAAACATAGTTATAGAAACATTTTAACCATTAATTTTAAAATTATTACAACTAACACATTAAATAACTCATCGCAATCATTCAGTAGCATGCACACAACATAAGTATATAAATTTCTCAACATCAATGGTTTTTATGGATTTTATATACTTCGTATATTTCTTCTACTACAGCGATTTTGCCTTATCTAAAAATATGTAAATAATAATACCATTCAAGTTTGATCTTCGATAGCACTATTTTATAAAAAAGGATAATAATTAATAAAAGTCGATCCAGTGGCGTAGTAAACTCCTGTTTAACCAGAGCAAAACATTATTTTAAATTTTAAATTTCTTATCGACGCATTTAAGTGGATTTTTTGTATTGGAGAGCATCGTTTTTTAAATCTAAGAATTTTTGAATCCTGGATCATACACTTTTAACTTTTAAACTAATAAATAAAAATTAAAATTAATTTTATCTGTCAAATTTAGCATACCTTATGATAATGTAAAACAATTTTTAAAAGTTACCAAAAATATTAACATAAAAGTCCAATATTTTTGTATAATATGAAGCAACGTTAATGTTGCCAAGAGATTATAATATGTATTCCTAAAAAAGGAACATTTGCAAAGAAATATATAATTACTTTTATAAGTATAAACAAGGTGACCAAATTAAAATGTGTTACGGGTTATCTCGGTTACCATAATATGTAGATAGTGAAAATCTGATATAGGTTCTTGATATAGAAAACTTTTTAATTTTGGCAAAGACGAAAAGTTAAATTTCATTGAGTTTGAAAATTTCCTATCACTACCTTATTTATAAAAATAGAACTAAATGTTATACAGGCATTTTATAAACATGTTTATATTTAATTTTAAAAAAATATATAATTTAACGGCTTCTGAGATATAAGCTAAACTTTTTTTTAATGGAAACGCTAGTAGACCATGGGTTTATAAGAAAGGGCATTTTATTAGTTTTTCAAAAATATATACTTTTTACTTTTATATACCAACATATTTGTTAAATAATATAGGTAATATAGGCAGATTTTGTAAAAAATGTATCACATTTTGCCATGATTTCGTAAACAAATGATATTTGCAATAAAAAACAACTAAACATAATTTTCAAATTAAATTGATTCACAATTTCAATCCTACTGTAAGGCACTCAAAATTATTTTGTTTTTAACAACTTGAAGTGGTCCAAACTAGGGTTGAAATTGTAAATGAACTTAATTTTTCAGTGCTGTCAATATATTAAAATAATTGAAGGAAAACAGTAAACACATTTCTACAATTTTTTTTTGTGTTCTTTATTGAACCGCAGACCTAACGCGAACCTAAAGCTATATTTCAAATCATTTTAGCGACATTTAAACATTGCTCAAATGGCCAAATTTGCTTTTATAAGAATATTTCAGTACATAAAACAAAACTAGAGAGTGACAGAAACCTAAAAAAAAATGAATAGCTTTTAAGGATCACCCTAATCTTTCTTTACCGTACTTCCACTTTCTCCTCTAGGTCCTTATTAAGAACCAAAGTTTCGTATGTATAGAAGACTGTTGGACGAATGTCTAAATAAATGTAAGAGACATTTTCTTTGATTTTAGCATCACTTGCTAGAGCACTAGCACTTTTACCTCTTTTTACAATCAGAAAAATAATTATTCTTATTTCTTTAAATAACTGTCATCCTCTAAATGATTGATACACCAGACCGATGACATCATGAAAAGAATTTCAAAATTGTTTAACAATTTAATTATATTTCGGATAATTGTTCAGCAATTATCTTTTATTAATTTTTTTCAATTTCATTACAGTCTGTCACGCGTGACTAACTCAACGCTTGTTTTATTATCTGTACATCGCATTTTTATTGAGTGCCATATAAAAAAAGATACGCAATCTACGGAAATAAGACATAATGTTATTTATTCCGGTATTCCGTGTCTACGTTACACCACTGTACATGTAAGCAACACTATAAACGTTTATTACATTTTGTACTACCTAAAAATGTATTAAATAAATAAAGGTTATGCTTTCTTCGCATGACATGCACGCTCAGTAATAAAACATAAAAATCATTTGCTATTTGCATTATTTCTTCCGATAACCACCAGAAGAACAAATAAAATGGGTGATTTAATAATATGGCAAGTGATTTGCGCTGTCATTTAGCAAGAAAAATCAAAGAGGAGTTGTAAGAAAACAATAAAATTTTATCATCGAGATTTATGTGTCTGTTAAAAAACATTTTTTTTTTAAATAATGAAAATAATGTCAAGGATGTACTGTTACTTTCAAGCAATTTTATTCTAAATTAGTTGAAACTTATTAGATAAAATAAAATGGTATCGTTTCTAGATGCACTAAAACTTGAGCATTTTACGTTAAGTATTATTAAAGTGTTTTGAATTGTCTGGATTTGAGCAATTAAATATAATTTACGCTTTATCGTCTTTATAAATAATATTGATAACCACAACAAGCACATAAATTAATTTTAATTAATCCTAAAATCTCGTCATAATTAGCCTCTTTATTTGTTTATTTAATAAATAATGTGGTATATTTAAAGGAATCATTGTATGAATAAACGGCATTGAATTATTTTCTCCAGTGTTAGAGCTTAGAGAACGGTTTGAGTTGCATGCACAATTTTGCTCTAAATTGCTTTAGCCAGAACTTAACATTCACAGTAAATAATGCACTTTACCTTTGTACATATGTGATGATTTTAACAGTTTTATCATTTTGTATTATTTGCTATCTGCTAAGCTGAATTTATTGAAAAATAAAAACGGCCGTGAAAAGCAACATCATCAGGACCTTCACATTATTTAGGTCTTTACCTGTCATTTAAGAATTGATTGTCAAAGTTAAGTTGCTTAGAACCTAGCAGGGATTGAAACGGAACAAAAGCGAAAACGATAAACGAAATTAACCGAAATTTTTAAAAGAACCAAAACGGAAACGAAAAAGAAATTTTTATTTTTCGTTCAAGATTGAAAACGAAATAAATAATTTCTTTTACCGGTTTTATCACCAATTAAATTTTGTTCATTAAACAGAATATTGATTTGTCGTCTGTGCTTAGGGGACTCCCCCGAAACAGCAAAATATCTCAGTTGAAACAAATGAGCTTCACTTTTCTCGGTGTATATTATTAAATATAGTTCGTGTGTTCATTTTCATTAACCCAATCGAGTTGTGTTTTTACAACTAACGGACGCGAAGCTATGTAAAATAAAATGCACAAAATATTTCAGTTTTAAGTTAATTATGTTTAAAACAACTTGGTAAATTTAATATGGAGGTTCGCAGTGGCGGACTGGGCCCTCCCAAGCTTTATAAGCTGACTACGTCTCTGAGTTGTGTCTCTGCTGTGTCCGACGTTTTCGTTAAATTTCACCGTCCGGGCTGTGTTTTTGAGCACCAAGTGATATTGATATTATACCTTACTAGAATTTTAGTTTTAATATTTTAGTAATTAATAAACCATTTTTAAACTTAATAAATGCAGACTGATATTTTAAATTCATTGTGAGATTGTGAGATTATTCTGGTTATAGTTTTTAATCAAGGAAAAATGGAAAAAAGAAAATGTGCTCAAAAAGAGAAAGAGAAAAGGCAAAAAGTACTTCACCAAGCTTCTTAAAAAAAGTTTCAAGTTAAGTGATTTGTTTGCTTTAACTTCTAAAGTTAGTGCACCTGATGTTGAAAAATCGAACATTGATTAAGACTTGCATTCATCAAATTCGACAAACGAAGACAATATAATCTGCCCCGTTGAAACAGACAAAATTCAAACGTCGATTGATTATCAACGCAAAGTCTTCATGTTCAAGTCTAGATGTTGTAAAACTAATTGGAAAAAGGGGTTTAGCTTTTCGGGCTCACAGATCGAAATCTGCTAATTCATTCTCATTAGAGAACAATGAGACTGAACATGGAAATTTTTTAGAAATAATTTTATTATTATCTAAACATGACAACATTTTAAAATTACATTTTTTTCGGTTATTACTTTTTTGTGGGCCGGTCTAGCAGGTTTTTCCCGGGCCGGTTGAATTTCCCAGTCCGCTACTGGAGATTCGACAGTCTATAATATATCATTCATGAGGATCAAAACCCAAAATAACGCAGTTTATAATTTAGCGGTGGCCCAGCGATTACTACGATCAAAAACGAACGAAATAATTTTCGTTTTTTATCCCTGGAACCTAATTAATTAATTTCTTAAAATAAAGGAAGTAGTAACAAAATTGAGTTAACCCGAGAGCAATATGATTGATTACGATTTTAAAAAGCGCCTTAGTGCAAGGAAACTTTGGATTCAACATTTATTGAACAAGCGCCTTCCTTGACTACAATGTACCACTCTGGTACAAAGATTTTAAACGCGAAAGGATAGGAAATTCTCCTACGGCTATTACCAAAAAGTATTGCTGCTGATAAAAATATAATCGAAAATGACAATAAATTCACCTATGCAGTAATAAAGCATCAACTTAAGATTGGATGCTCAGCTATTAAAAGAGTTCTCAACGATTACCTGCATTTAAAAAAAATTAAAATCGTTTTGCGCTGCATCAGCTCTTTGACCTCCAAAAAACAGACTGTGTAACAATTAACCATGAAAATTAGTGTATTGACGAGCTACAAATGCTTTTCAAAATTGTAACAAGCGACGAAATTTTTCGAAGTATCATACTTACCCGCCAAATTCCCACAATGAGCAAAAAGCAGCGAGCAAAGAAAAAGTAATATATTGAGTTTTCTTCAGGAGTACGGACCTGGCCAATAAGGCGAAATGGTCAATTAAATTTTTTTTTTCTGAAATCGTCAGTAGCATTCTAGAGATTACTTTATAAATAAAAATATTCACATTTACAAATAAAATTTGTGATATGCTAGTGTGCGGCGAAAAATTGTGGCGTCGAAGAAATGTGGGCGAAGAATTTTGGAGGCGAAGAATTGTGGGCGAAGAATTGTGGGCAAAAAATTGTGGGCGAAGAATGTTCCTAGACCCTAAATATACACACCCATAAATTTTTGAAACTATAAAAAAAAAAATTTTTATTTGTCAAAGCTAAGATTTTTCATTTACTTTAAATTATGAATATTACTTAAACAAATTAATGTCACTATTTTATTGTCCGTAAAATAAAGTGTAATTTTTTCCTCTAAAAGATGTTTTTATTACCAACAACGAAACTAATGAAGATTGATGCGAAATTTGTATAAATTAAATAAAGCGCGGTTAAACTTTTTCAATATCATCTTTTAAAGGCAAAATCATATGTTCTAATTATTGTAATTTTTTTTCAAAAAATATCAAGTAACAGAAGATCACGAAGATGATTTCTTTGTACAAGTGAGAATTAATAACGACATTTTTTGAAATTGAAATTCCGTGTCATTTGGTTTTGACAACGATTCGAATAATCGATGGGGTAATGATATCTGGTACATCCTGTATAGTTTTCAATTCTAAACTTTTTTAAATAAATCTGTAAATAGCGAAATGCCCTATAATACTAACTCAGCAAAAATATTAAAAGCACTTACATTTAAAAAAGAAAAAAAGAAAATTTTTGCTGAAATTAATATCTGTAGGCACATTAAATTTATAAAAAAAACTGTATTGTGTAAAATCTGACGTTCGTGTTCCAAATTACAAACCTAAAGACGTCAATAACATCCTTTATTAATTTTAATATAAAAAATATGCTGTTATCAATTTCTTTATATTAAAATTTAATTTAAGTTTCACCCTTACTGAACCGCCAAATTGGCGCTTTAGGTTAATGACATGGCCCGTCATTAATTATATTTTGAAGTTTGATTGGTACCGTATAAAAGAAAATAACCTATTAGGTCTTTAATTAGATAGTGCAGGGAAAGAACTAATAACTATTGATACAAAACCGAACATAATATAGAAGCATTTATATTGATCAGCGCCATCCCCATAGCAATGCTTTATGTTTACCCCGATTGCACTATCAGTTTGGTGAAGTTTCCTTTAGAGGTTCGACGGTACAAAAAGACCCCATAAAATAATGCTGACGTACAGCTGATAATAATTTATTTCGAAAATTAAAACACAATGGATTCCGAAAGTGAAAGTAATTACAAAGGTAAGACTAAAAATACCTTCGTTTTTACTTTTAAAATGTGACACATGTCAAAAAATTTGCATACAGAGGTCAGGTCAGCTTTTACTTGAAGAAATTCCGTGAAACTATTGCAGTTTTCATTTATCGTAAACAATAATATTTTTAGAAGTTTTGCATGAATGGGTTTTTGTAATTTGCATAGGTATGCATAGTTTATTTTGGTCTACTCGTATAATTTATTTATATATGATCAACAGTTTTTAGTTAATCCGAAGTTGCTTAATGTGCTGTTAATAGCTGATCTATTTAAAGGTAAAAAAGGAAAACTGCCTTCACGAATTTTAAAACAACTTTTGCGTAAATTATTTGAATATTTTGGGCTAAGAGCGGTTGGTAAAACATACCAAAAATATACATTCAATTTTAAAACTAAATGAAAACTTGCATAATATTAAATTAATGGAACATTAAAAAACTTTATATTTAATATATAAAAAAAGGTTGATCTTTTTAAGTAATTTGCACATTCAACTAGAATCAAAGTATAAATGATATTACATTTTAAGTTTGCAAAAACTAAATGGTTTTTAAATTTTTTGAAGTATTGGTTAACATGTGTTGCGTTTATCAGCGTTCAAATCTTTTTTTATACGTTTTAATCATTGTATTGGAATTTAAAGATTTTTTTGTTCGGTTTCATCTTGTTTTAACTATGTTAATAATCGTGTAAGTTATATTTTCTTTCGTCGATTAAATTAATTGTACAAGTTTTAGTAAGTTTTAAATAAATAGTCTAATTATGCAATACAGTTAAGTTAGATTAGGTATAAAAAATGCGTTAATTTGGGTGCATTCGAACTGCAAAAATTTTAAGTCCTGGTACTGAATACCACTCGTACTGCAAAAAGTAATTTAGTGTGAGAGCTAGCCCATACACAAATTGCAAACATTTTTGAGTTAATTTCTTATTTAGGTAAGCGGTCAGATATGGTTGTAGTATTCCTAAATATACACCACTGAAATTTTATTCAACCATTCTTTACAATAAATTAAAGAGATTAAATAAAAATGAAATTAAGAAAAAGAAAGAAACAAATAAAATATTTTATTTGCCAAAAATATAAAGAGAGTAGTTATTTAACAAATCTACCATAAAAAACTAACATTTAACAAAATCTACTCAAAAAATCAAATGATCAACTTTATTTTCTAAATATACAGGGTGACAATAATTTATGGGTAACTTTATTATTATTGGAGTCGGTTAAATTAGCAAAGTTGGGCAGATTTCCACAACAAATTTTAATGCCATTTTGACATTTCACATACACCTTCAACTTTTTTAAGTATTTTGAAAAAAAAATTAAAACAGACGATTTTTTCAATGTTAAATAATTCCATAGCCACCTGTGTTAAAATTTTCCTGTAGACATTTTTACAGGGGTTTGGTGCAGTCCAATTTTTTAATTGCTCCGCTCCAGCTCCGCTCCGGCATCAAAATGCCTGCTCCAGCTCCGCTCCAGCTCCGCTCCAGCTCCGCTCCAGCTCCGCTCTATGCTCTAAATATTGTTAACATTTTAAAAAAGTTTTTTGATTAAAAAAAATTGATTTTAAAAACAAAGTTTTAATTTTATCGAATATGTAGTAGTTGGTCAAAAATAACCAAATTTGGCTCTAACAAACTAGGGAAGTTAAATAAATGTTTGAAGAAACAGATTAATATTCAGAAAAGTTACATTATAATAATTTTACTTCAAAAAAATCAAATTTAGTTTATTTATAATTTTATTAAATACTATACCCATGAGAATAATTCATTTAAAAAAAATTGTGGTTTATAATAGTAAAGTGGAGCAGTGGAGCAATCAAAATTATTTGCTCCGGGCTCCGCTCCCGCTCCGGGCAAAAACCCATTGCTCCACTGCTCCGCGCTCCGCTCCAAACCCCTGCTTATAATAACAAAGTTACCCATACAACACATGTAGATTATTGTCACCCTGTATATGGCGATTTCGAACTTTCTTCGTTGAGTTTAAGTGATGCAATTAACACTATTAATCTTAATATAAGAATCTGTCTGTATGTTTATCAACGTATGTATAAATACGTGAATATTTGGGTTGAATGACGATAAATACGAATTTAATTTACTGTGAAAAGAGTCACATGCGTGTTTATACCTGTTCCTTGGGCAAAGTCTAGGGTTTATTCTTGAAAAATTAAATTGGGATCTACTCATACGAGGGTTTAAAAATATTTTTATGCGATTTGAGTGGAGGATTGACGCATGTTCCATTTAACCGACCTTGTATCTTTTGTAGTTTACGAAATAGCAATAGGGACAAATTAACTTTGAACAGACTGGATAATACAATGTAAAATAATCTAGCGTAAAAAGTGTGGACCATGTAATTCCTTAAACGTTTTCAACATTATACCATAAAATATTTGACCTTCGATGCGTAATAGTGGAAAGCCTCGCTGCATTATCCTTATTAAAATGTAGGGTGTTTTGTACGTATTTCAATAAAAGTGAATCGATGTTAAAATACATAAAAGTCGGGGTGACTTGCGTTTTCTATTTTTGATATCACTTGCAGACACATAGAATATAAATTCGATGTGTCCTTCTATTTTTACACAGCAGTTTTTTTTATTAACCTATGAAAAACAAAATATTACATTTAGGTATTTAACCCTCTCATCACGGATTATTAACATTTTATTTTCCAACAATTTCTTAGCAATAGCTTCCAAAAGACGCACATATCTCCTTCAATTAAAAAAGCTTTTGGGGGTATCTTTTACCAAACAATAGGTTGGAAAGCACCCATAAGTGTTTAATTTTAAACATATTTGTCCCGATAGTAAGCACTATTTTTGGAGTAAAAATTAACATGTGCTAGAAAATTATAAGGATAACAAAAAAACACTGGTGTGGCGAATATTTACCGGAAGAGGATATGACCAAAAACTACACTAATTAGTAAAATATTTAGCAGTTTTATTTAAATCATCTTATGATATTGTATAAATATTTACTTATTGTGATATAAAAGCATAAGATGTGTAATTATTTGCTCAAAAAAAATCACAAAATACACACGTAACTTATAAATAAAACTTATCTCGATAAATAATCATCCCAGATGAGTACAGATTTCTAGAATTACTCGGAATACACTAAAACAGGATTAGGATGAACTAGCATAAAAATAATGTTCACAGTACATATCCACTAAAATGTTTTGAATATTGTTTGGAACAATACAACTTGGAAGGCAAAACGTTAAAAAAAAACAAATGATTCCCCCACACCAGATCATATTATCACTTTGCCAATTTTTTTTAGATCCATCTGTAAAGGAACTTCAAGCAACGCTATTTCCTGTCGTCAGTACTCCAAAATTATCATGTTCAACGGGAGGTTATTTTAGTAACATTTTACTTAAATCGTCACATTTAGAAATAGATGAAGAGGGCCACCAAATTTTAAGAAAGGATTCCAAAGAATTATTTGCAGTTATTAGGGAGCCTAGTAGTACGATTCAACCGCCGAGGTGGCCTACAGAATGCCAGGTAAATATTTAATGTTTACAAATACTAATAAAAAAAAAACAAATAATTACCAAAAATTAACAATTTTAATAAAACAGGCTCGATAACTCGTACGTGGATTGATTAATCCTGTAGGTAACTATGAGAATTGTTGAGGGAGCAGAAAATAGAATATATTTGGTCTATTCGTACATATGGGGCTATCTGATCGCTTTTTCTTCCTCGGTTCAGATGTTCAAAGTGTATTATTTTTCATAAGAATGCGAGGCACCTCGGATTGATTAATTTTAAACTTTCGAAAATGACCCCAATTTTAAGTTGGTTTCCATTAGGTAATAAAAAGAAAGAGGGAAACTGTGAGGAAATCTTTTCCGACTTTCCAAAATCACATAGTAGTATATTTAAATGTAATTAGCGTCATGTTATAGCAGGGTTAGCCTGATTTAAATTATGATTTAATTAGCTGATTTTTTAATTAAAATCATGATTTAAATAAAACTTTTATTTTTTTCACCATTCAACGTCACACGTCACATAAATTAATGGCTCGTTTTACTTCCACCCGCTTAAACAACCGCTAGTAAAATACGCCAGAAATATTGCCTAATCCCTTCTAATAGATCAGGAAGAAATTAAAGTTCCTACGTTTTTTTTTTTTTTTGTTAGAGACGCATTCTGAAAGATTTACTTTGTAAAATTTCACAATAATTTTAATTTAAGGGTCTAAAGATCTACAGCGTCATTCAAAAAGTCGGCAACAATTATTGGAAAAGTTTTTTATTATAGATTTCTCAGAACATTTTATTCTTGACAAAAGTTGATACCAACAACTAATTTTAAAATGAAAAAAAAAATCGTATGACACTAGATTTTAACGATGTTAAAAATATTCGCAAAAGTGAAAGGCCCTTCTTTTAAGACTTACAAAAAAATTTTTGGAACAAAAATGTTCAGAAATCAATAATATGACTTGATACGAAATTTGACGTTAAAATTTTATTTTCGAACTTTATAGTAGTTTCAACATTTAAAACGCTTGTAACTAATAGAAAAGTTTATTATTATCAATTTCTCGGGAAATTTTATTCTTGAGAAAAGTTGGCGCATGGCCTAAAAGTTATTTGCATGTTAAAATTACTTCAAAAATAAAAATATAAATTTTATGGTAAAATTTCATCTTTGGTCGTATTTTTGAATTCTAAACAATTTTTCCCTGTGAAGCTTATTTGTAATTCTTAAAATAAAGCCACTTTACTCTTGTGAATATTTCTGAAATCGCTAAAATCTAGTTTCGTTATGAATTTTTATGAAATCTTTTCTATCTTAAAATTAGTTTTAGGTCATGACCATGTTTTATCAAGAATAAACGTTTCTGAGAAATTTTTCATAAAAAACGTTGGTAACCATGGTAACCACCAAAATGATTCGTTTTCTATTTGAATATTTGATGGTTCATGTTTACTTATTTTATTTTTTACTCAAAAACTGTAGGTTTTACGAAACTAAGGAATAAAAAAATTTTGTAAATAAATCAAGCTTCCAAACAAACATGTTTTAATTACAAAATCTCAACCCACCATAAAGTTCTGATAAAAAAAAACAACAGGGGTTGCACTTTTCAGCCCCCTGTGAAGGTGGGAGATGATTGAAAATATTACTATGGGAAATCTTTTTATAATAAGACATAAATCAAATATCATTCTCCTACATTTATCCAAATTTAAGAAGTAAAATAAACACCTAATTTTATCACTCCCCTTTAGGGGGAGTGGTAAAAATACACCACCCTGTGTAACTCCGAAAGGAGACGTCCAAGAAAAAACATTTATATGAAAGACCCCTTTAATTTTCTATATGGAATCGACACCCGATTTTTTTCGCAATATTTAAGAAACACCCTTTAAAATGAGAAATATATAAGGACTTTAAATAAGTCATAACCAATTAAAGCTTCCATTTAAAAAAAAGTAAGTTTGTGTAATAATTTTTTAACGGCGAACGTATTTTTTTTTGTTTTACTGTCATCCTATAAAAATATTAATAAAGATTCTCTATAATGTTTTTAATATTCACAACAATAATGGAGATATAACACATTAAAAATATAGCAAAAAAAACTATTTTGTCTATAACTCAAAAACGGAAAATAATAAAATTAATGGTTCTGAGTTTGTCTAAAAAGTTTGCACATTTTTGGTAACTTAACCGTTTCTCTATTTTCAATATTAAGCGAGATACCCATGAAATCCCATCGAAATTTTACCACCCTGTACAATTACTCTTAAACTAACTATTGGTAAATCGATTACATTTTGTATAGTTTTTATTTTTATTACAACCAGCGTGTAGAGAATAAAAAGGTAATTCAGCAAGTGCGTTTAGTTTTTAATTTCTCTAAAATTAATTATCATTTGTTGAGTCTTGATTTTCGGACACATTGTATAATAATAAATATGAAAAGGTGAACAAAATAAAACATAAAAAAATGTTTGCTGCTATGTAATAGTAATACGTTGTTTATGTTTTTGTAATAAAAAAATAATTTTTGGAAGGTTATTGAGGAGCGTATCCAACACGTTTCCTACACACCTCCACTGCCCGAGCCTTATTACATATCAACAGGAAAAGAAGTCCAACCGAAACCAGTAGGTGAAGAATGCGGAATAATTGTGTACCAATATTATCCTATTAGTGCTGTCAATTATGTATGTCGGTTACAAAACAATGAAATATGTACATAATAAACGCTATAAATATTTTTAGTTTAGTCGTTCCAGTGTTGGTGGAAGCACTTACCTGCTTCCCACATGTCCGTCACCAGAAGAAGACGGTCTCCGGTTTGAGTCACGATTTGAAAGTGGAAATTTGGCCAAAGCTATAAGAATTACTGCCACATACTATGAACTGTATCTGAGGACTGACCTTTATACAAATAAACATATGCAATGGTTTTACTTTAGGATTACTAATGTGAAGAAAAATGTTACGTATCGGTAAGCATCAATGAAAAAAACTTATTTCAGCACAATTTAAATAACGAGTAAAAAATTACCAATTTTTTTAAACCAGTAAAAGGTAAATATTTTACAATTTTTACATTTAATAAAATTAAGTTAATTAGTCTAAATTAAATTAAATTGTGCATTCAATAGCACTAAACTTTTTGTCATTTATTTGTCATTTATTTTTTTACGTTTTCTAATATATTAATTTTGATTAAATTTTAAAAAGTGCCAATATGAACGACTCCTAAAATTCTTCCATTTGAGTACAACGCATTCAAGTTAAATACCTTTATTCGTTAAAGAAAACTGGATATTTATTTAATACATTCAATCGC
Organism: Elmis aenea; assembly: GCA_947652605.1. NCBI lineage: Eukaryota > Metazoa > Arthropoda > Insecta > Coleoptera > Elmidae > Elmis > Elmis aenea. Next base: position 34,335,232 of record OX393581.1, read on the forward strand.
GACCTCATTGGACCCAAAATAAATTTTAGCTATCAAATTATTCCCAATATTTTATCAATAACTCACAATCCAATTACAGTAAAATTTCGATTATCCTGTCTCATCGGGATTTAAGATGATCTAGATATAAGACATCCCAATAATCGAGAGGAGAAAAAGGAGATATCTAGTATGAATAATTTTCATATTTATTAGACCAAAAAATCCATAATAACCTCTTTTCAAATGATCCGAAGTTATTTTTTTAAATTATTAGTTTTGTACAATTCAGATAATCTATCATTCGGATAACCTAGGACCGCATAATCGAGGTTCTGCTGAACTTAAAAATGCAATTTGATCGGTCATTATTTATTGCATAATATCGATTGCCTGTATATCATATCCAAAACAACTCGTACCATTCAAGAACGAGTTGAAAACGAGATTATTCTTGATATGATTTTCTTTGTTTCGTGATTTTGTTGATTGGGTCTTTGTTCGAAATTTTTCGATTTAAATATCTGTGACGTTATTGTCATCTTCGCATTTTAAAATTTAAGAATATCTTTTAATAAATAAGTAAAAAAAATATTCATATCCGATTTTTTTACATAAAAAGATCGTAATTGATTATCAAACTAATTTCATATTTTTTGAGCTCCAATCCATCAAATAGTTGTATTTGTTCATAGAGCACTTACTAAAAAAAAATATATTAAAGGGTAGGTTGAACTTAATAAAATTTTAAGATGTACAACTTTGAATGATAAAAAACCTCTTAAGTGTACCTAATGTTATTTAATCTAAAAATCGTCGCTTCACATTTTATTGAAATCGTCGGTAAATACAAAAAAAATCATCCAGTGCCGAATTTTGACCTATTAGATACGTATGCAAAAAAAGTTTTTTGTACCATGGTATAAGTTCGTGAAAACTTTTATGACTGAATGATTTTTAATGCCATTTGAATTATTCTTGTTACAAAATTAGTTTCTAACCAGTTGGACAATTTAGGTTACCGAATTGGTACATGTAGAGGGTTGATCAAACTCGAATGTTTTACGGAGTATCTCGGTTACCATAACAGCGAAGATTTTATAGAGGTCTCTTGGGTTATTTTTCCGAGATAAACGCGCCTGTACAGTGTGGACCAAATTCGAATGTTTTACGGGGTATCTCGGTTACCGTAATTTTTTTGAAAAAAGAACGCCTATACAGATTTTTATGCTTAATTTAAAAACAAAATTAATTTTTTTTAGCGACCTTGACTTTCGACATGAAATAAACATATTTTTTAAGTAGAAACCCTAGCTGGTCATGACTTTATACATAAAGGAGATTTTATTTTGCGTTCCAAAATTACATACTTTTATATATTTGTTGCAAAAAATAACTGACATATGACTACTTTTGTAAAAATTACTCATCAAAGTTTGCCATGATTCTGTAAACAAGTGATGTTTGCAATAATTATAAACAACTAAAAGTTATGCTAACTATTACGGTAATCGAGATACTCCGTAAAATATTCGAGTTTGGTCTGGTCCACCCTGTTCTTTAAGAATTTCTATTGTAGCACTACATACAAAAAATTAAATTCATCTGCTTTAAAAATTTACTATAACTTCTTTATTTATAAAAATGGAACTAAATGTTACGCAGATTTTTACAAACATTTTTTTGCTTAATAAAAAGCTTTTTAAAAAAATTGTAGAGCCTTTGATTTTTGGCATATGAAGTAAACTTATATTTTATTAAATGGAAACTTAGGTGGGTCATGATTATTTTAACTTTTTTAAAACATATGGTTTTATACGTACATGTGTTGCAAAAAATAACTGAGATATTGCTAATTTTGTTATCACAGTTTACTTAAAAAATTGAAGATTTACTTAGAAATGACGTTTAGTTGTTTACTAATTGTAAACATCAATTGTTTACAAATTCATGGCAAACTGTGATAATAAAATTTTAACAAAATTAGCCATAGCTTGGTTATTTTTTGTAACAAATATATAAATATATATATTTTTAAAAAGCTAAAAGTATGCTCTTTTATATAACTCCTTTTTTATATGACCTACTGGTGTTTCCATTTAATAAAATAAAAGTTTACTTCATAGCTTAAACGTCATAAGGGTCATAACAATTTTTTTTTAAATTTTGCATAAAATTGTTTATAAATAATCTATATAATTTTTATAAATAACGAATTTACAGTAAATATTTAAAACCGATTATTTTTCATTTGTCTTCTGTTTGCCACAGTATATAAAATATCTGATAAATCAAGCGCGGTTATCTCAGAATAATTACCCAAGAGACCTATGTCTCTATGTATATCAAATTATCGCTGTTATGGTAACTGACATACCGCCGTAAAACATTAAAATTTGGTCCATCTTGTACACACTCCCTGACTGAATGTTAGATGGATATGAAGATTAAACGCGCAACAAAGTTTTGTTTTTATTGGTCAAACTATTTGTCGAATTTTCGGAAAAATCTAAGATAGTTTTAAATTTTTAAATGAAGATGATTTGCCTCTGATAATTTAATAATAATAATCTTGTGTATTTAGATATGATTTTTTTTTGTAGATTTTCAATTGTCAATATGACGAAAGACGGTAGTTTGTTTAATGAAGGAATGAAACCATTATTGTACTCTGAAAAAGATGCCCAAATGCACAATGTTGGATGGAAAAGGTGTGGAGATAATATTACCTATTACTGCAACGACAATGTGTAAGTAGCGAAGTGAAGTAATGGTAACGGTTTTTGTGTGACAGATTTGTCTAAAAACTTTCCTTGTACCATTATTTAAACTTGCACCACATTACAACTCGTACCTTGTACCATTATAGAGCCTTTTAGGGGACCAGATGAGCCAGATCAATTATTAACTTACACCTTGGCGTTTACAACCGACTTTCCGCACGACAATGACGTGGTATATCTAGCTTATAGTTATCCTTACACATATTCAGATCTCCAGGATTATCTCATCGAGTTATCTAAACATCCTGTTAAATCCACCTTCACTACACTTAGATTATTGTGTCGGACGTTGGCGGGTAATAATGTTTATTATGTGACTATTACAAATCCTCAAGATGTTAACGAAAGCAAGGTAAGAATAATCGAATAATATTTTTTTAAACAACAATGGACATGTATCCATACGTAAAGTTAAAAAAATGTACCTGCGAAAAAAAATTAATTTGTTAGATAATATAAAACCTTATTAAAACAAAAGTTTTCTCTTGAATGTTATAAAAGTAATCAAAACCACTAAGATAAGGCGAACATGGGCACTACAAAGTTATCAAACGTTGTGATGTACTGTTAATTCATTTTTTTATTTTTGTTTTCTATTGAAATTAGACGCTATTAAGACGTTTTACAATTTGTTTTTAACTGAATAAGTTTGCTTAACTAAACAACTAATTATACAAAAGTTGATTTAAGCAAAATTGAGTTTTTTAGCAAAAATTTTAATTTTCCATTATTATTAATTTACAAAATTTTTTAGAAAAAGAAGGCTGTGGTAATCACAGCTCGAGTCCATCCTGGAGAAACACCTGCATCTTGGATGATGAAAGGTTTCTTAGACTTTTTAACAAGCGAATCTGGTCCAGCAAAAGAACTTAGAGACAAGTTCATCTTCAAACTAGTGCCAATGCTAAACCCAGATGGTGTTATCGTGGGAAATAATCGATGTTCTTTAACAGGAAGGGATTTAAACAGACAATATCGCACCGTAATTAGAGAGACTTACCCTTCCATTTGGTATACTAAGCTTATGATAAGAAGGTATTATTTTTTATTCTAAGAAAAATAATAAGTTTAAGAAAAATTATTTAACAGAATGCTAGAAGAATGCGGGGTAGCAATGTACTGTGATCTGCATGCGCATTCTAGAAAACACAGTGTGTTCATATATGGTTGTGAAAATCGAAGAGAATTGGAAAGGAGGCTACACGAACAAGTGTTTCCCTTGATGTTACACAAAAATGCTGCAGACAAAGTAAGTCAAGGTGTAGATTGAGAATCATTAAATCGAAATTTCGATATTGATAAAGTTGTGAACTTCTTACTTTATTTGGAATGTCGACACAACGCCACGCAAGCGACAGTCGTTTAATATAGATACACAAATATTGAGACGTGCTGTATGTATTTTACCGTTAGCAAAACCGTAAACCAAATGCATATCGCACATCTCAACATTTGTGTAATTCATTTTGAAGTTTTAAGAGGCGACAACACGAAACCACCCGTCAATTCTACTCAATATGAACATTAACAAACCATGGTAACCACCAAAATGAATCGTTTTATTTTACAATATTTAATTGTTCATGTTCACTTATTTTATTTTTTACTTAAAAACTGTAGGTTTTGCATGAAAAGTTAAAAAATAAAAAAAGTTTCTAGATAAATTAAGATTTTCAATAAAAAAATTTAAATTGCAAAATTTCAAGCCTCCGAAAAGTTCTGATAAAAAACCAACAGGGGTCGAACTTTTTAACCCCTTGTGAAGGTGGTAAATGATTAAAAATATAACTATGGGAAAGCTCTTAATAAGTACAAAACATCTACCAAATATCATTCTCCTACTTTTATCCAAATTTGAAAAATAAAAAACCCCCTAATTTTACCACTCCACTGTAGGGGGGTGTAAATCCAAAAGAAGACGTCTAAGGGGAAAAAATTATATAAAGGCCCTTCTTCATTTTTGATAAGGAGTTGTTTCCTGATTTTTTTCGTAATATTTAAGAAACACCCTGTATATTAATAAGAATTGTTAAAAATTCGGGAAAAATAAAAAATCTTAATTGGATATTTATCTCCTAACTTCTTATTGTGCACCATCACCAATTTTTCCTGCATCCATATTTTTCTGACTGCAAAATTATTTTTTTCTTTGGGCAACATGTTACGCTTTTCTTTGTTTGAATTTTCATTAAATGAGTTATGGTTAAATGATATATTATTTATCTATGATTAGAAGTGAATACCCTCCGACAATGATTCTTAGTTTGTTGATTGGTTACCATGGTAACGACAAAATAATAACGACAGTGTTACTTGCTTGATAGTGGTCGTTGTCCAAAACACAATTTTGTAAAGTTATGCTGAATTTAAATTGATATGGTAGGTAAAGCAAGTTACTAAATCAAGTAACTAAATGTAGCTACTTGCAAAGTGTGAACATTTTCATTTAGTACATAGGGGAAGGTCGGGTTATATCGGACGGTTAAGCTTTTTTACTATTTGTGAATTTGTTAAAGGCTCAATTTGACCATACTACGCATCAAAGCATACTTAGATATGTTGTACAAACACCCATAAAAGCAATTACCCCTAGGGGGAAATTTTTTATCATTTTTAGGAACTCGAAAAAGACCTTACTTTTTGCCCATTCAAAAAGTTGGATGGTTATATCGGACATGATTTAATGTTTAGAAAATTACATATTTTTGGTTATCCAAACAAGTTTTTATTACTGTCCAGACCTGATCAGATTTAAGCGTAAAACATTAAAAAAATTATTTCTTGTTGCTACCAATACACTTAGAAAGTGATTGTACTTATACGTTTAAGCAGGATCAGCACTCCAAACTTAGCTTCGTCCACAAAAAAACACTCTCTTAACAGAAAAAACTATATTGCTTTGACACACGGAAACGACGCATTCTAATGTAGTGTGCGTTTTCCTTCTACTAGTTCCTGTCAACAGCCAATATCGCGATAGGTGCCTCTGTGCATGGCAAGTGCCCGAAAAACCACTTGTCCGATATTACCCGCTGTCCGATATTACCCGACTTTCCCTTGCGCAAGTAAACAATTTAGTGACTTATTGAGTAAAGTAAATAGAATTCATTTCTATTTACTTGGGGATGATATTCCATTTTCTGTCAATTACTAAATAATTTCACTAAATTGGGTCTAGACCACATATACAGGGTGATACAGTTTGACTGTCGCACCCCTAGGACTTTGTTATTTTAAGAGAAAACCTCCATAAACCTTATATTTTTGTAAATCGTGGAAAATTCTCTATCTAATGACGTTCAAATGTTTTTTTTTTACGATAAAATATGTCAGACTGGCGATAGTCAACTTTTTTTTAATTACATGGTATACTTTTTTTTATTAAATCTAATAGAGAATTAAATTTTAAATACGATAGTGCATTAAAAAAATAAACATACGTGGTAAAATTTTTGAGAAAAATTAGTTCAAAATTTTTCACAAAATCGTTGTATTTAATTAAACAAAACACGATCGTTATGGTAATTGAAGGTTTATAACTTGTCTAATTGTGTTTTATTATTTTTCGACGAAAAATCATTATGAAACGCTTTAAGTACACACTAACACAAGCAAATTAAATAAGGTCCATTTTCAATTTAATACACACAAAATATTGATTTTTCGTCGAAACAAGTTATAAACTTACAATTACTACAGCGATCGTGTTTTGTTTGATCAAATGCAACGATTTTGTGAAAAATAATAATTAACTTTTAAACCGTCCTGTAAATCCAGATGTACTTATTTTCCGTTTAAATAAAGTTTACTATCGCCAGTCTGACATATTTTATCGTAAAAAAAAAAACATTTGAACGTCATTAGATGGAGAATTTTCCACGATTTGCAAAAATGTAAGGTTTATAGGGGTTTCTTCTTAAGACAACAAAGTTATAGGGGTGCGACTGTCAAACTGGATCACCCTGTATTTATGTAGACGACACTCACTAAACCAAAATTTTGACAAATTTTGCTACTTGATTGGTGCTTTGCTTTAGCTACTATACTATACCAATGTAAATTCGGCATTACTGAAAAACATAAAAGTAAAATACGAGGGGCTCCTAAACTGTTGAAATTAGGTAAAAAATCTATTGGACTATCAACCTAGCAATGCCGAAAAAGAAAATATTTGTATATTAATTACTATCCGCACTGCTAAAAAGATGCTTAAGAGCTGCTTTGACACACAATTTTATGCAATAAAAATGGTATTTTTAGGATTTTTTGTTACGGTTGTCGTCTCAAATATTTTTAATTTATTATTTAGCATAAAATTTAGCATCTTTTCCAAATTTAAACCAGGGCTTCGAACCGGAACTGAACCGAAAACCAAAAACCGGAAAAAACCGTTATTTTTGTCGGAACGAAAAGCGGAACTGAACCGAAAAAAAATTATCGGTTTATTACGGTTCGGTACATGTTCAACAAACTCGCGCGTTTTATTTATATATGTTTCGTTTAATAAATTATATTATCATCATATGTTATTTTCTTCTATTTCCAATTATTATACCTTATTATACCAAATAAAAACATTTAAAAAAAATAAAAATTAATAACTCGGAGCTGAACCGAAAACCGAAAACCGAAAAAACCCGTTATTTTTTCCGGAACGAAAATCGGAACCGAACCGATATTTATTTTTTTAATTGAACCGGAACGAAAACCGAAACGAAAAAAATAACGGTTCGAAGCCCTGATTTAAACCTTTACTCGCCTATATCTTATATATACCGGGTGTAAATGAAGTGTGGTACACCCCCTTTTTTTTCTTTAGTTTTGATTTTAAATAAATGAAATTTTAGACATATGATATGTGCAAAAAACCGGGCTTTTTGAGCCGTTGCACACATTTGTTTCACTTCCGGTTTCGCCGGAAATGACCCCAACTTTGTTATTTTAAACGGAACACCCTGTATATTTTTACGTTTTTGGAAAGAGGAAGCGATTTTGGATACAAATGCACTATTTTGGTTAATTTTTATAACCTCAAATTTTTTTTTAAACAAAATTTAGTTTTATATTAAGGGGGCCATGACCTGCACAAATGGATTTTAATTATGTCAACAATTGTCCAAAAAACGTTTTTGTAAATTTTAAATGACATTTAGGTTACTTTAATCGACTTTGAAGGTTGCGGAATCGGTTTTTGACAAAAAGTCGTTTTTTAAATGGAACCATGCTGGTACTAGCGGTTATTTAAATGGAGCATCTTCTAACGAATCCATCGATACCAATAACTTGTATTTTTATTACGAGTCTACTTTAAAAAATTCAAATTATTGTGAAAATTTATTAAGAGATACTTTTAATGGCAGTAATCTAATTATGTTAAAATGATTACCAACATATTTGGACTTTTTAATTAAATGACTATAGTAGTTAAACATAAAACAACAATCATTTGTTTTGTTGTAGTTATGCACAGTGTACTGCGATTAACAGGACCTCTTAATAAATTTTTACAATAATTTGAAGTTTTTGAAGCAGACTCATAATAAAAATACAATTTATTGGTATCCATGGATTTGTTAGAAGATGCTCCATTTAAATAACCGATAGTACCAGCATGGTTCCATTTAAAAAAAAATGACTTTTTGTCAAAAAACCGATTCCGCAACCTTCAAAGTCGATTAAAGTAACCTAAATGTCATTTAAAATTTACAAAAACGTTTTTTGGACAATTGTTGACATAATAAAAATTAATTTGTGCAGGTCACGGCCCCCTTAATATAAAACTAAATTTTGTTTAAAAAAAAATTTGAGGTTATAAAAATTAACCAAAATAGTGCATTTGTATCCAAAATCGCTTCCTCTTTCCAAAAATGTAAAAATATACAGGGTGTTCCTTTTAAAATAACAAAGTTGGGGTCATTTCCGGCGAAACCGGAAGTGAGACAAATGTGTGCAACGGCTCAAAAAGCCCGGTTTTTTGCACATAACATATGTCTAAATTTTCATTTATCTAAAATCAAAACTAAAGAAAAAAAAGTGGGTGTACCACAGTTCATTTACACCCGGTATATCGAATTTCCTATTAAATAAAATTCAAATTTTACACCCAGCTACAACAAAGTAGAGCCTTTTATTGCTCAAATTATACCCCAAAGCAATAAAATTCTTTTTCTAAATACAATCAAAATATTAAACAAAAACTTATTTCTGCAGGGCCTTAAAGCAAAACCAACACTGTACACAACAAACAATCAAAATAATTTCTTTTGATTTTAATATTTCGCCATAAATATTTCTTATTTTGTACTTTGCAGTTTTCTTTCGAAAGCTGTAAATTTAGAATCCAAAGATGCAAAGAAGGAACCGGAAGAGTAGTAATGTGGATGATGGGCATATCAAATAGCTACACGATGGAAGCTTCCTTTGGAGGGTCCATTATTGGAACAAGAGCGGAAACACATTTTAGCCCAACAGACTACGAGCAAATGGGCAGAGCCTTCTGCCAAACACTTTTGGACTTTTATGATGACGATCCAAGAAAGGTATATCTAAGAATATTATTAAATAGGCTCAAATTGTCCTTACCTTTCATGCTAACATTTGTTTGTCTAACTTACATTACATACAAATTTATTCACACGCCATTGATGTATTAAATTTAAAATAAATTCTTGTCAAATCCTTCCTGGTTTATTATTTTATGTTATTACAGGAGCGACTGCGGTTTAAAATTGTCGAACGACTTAATAAAGAAGGTTCCAATGCAGATGAACCCACCAACATTCAACTTTCTGATTACTCGAGGTAAGCATCAAAGTTGCATTTCGAATAGTTTTAATTTTCAATAACCAAAACTCAATATTTTTCCCAGAACACGCCAAATCTTAAATTTACATTTTTTCATTTATATGTTGTTTGTTTTTCTAGCGAACGTCCAAAACATAATTTTTTTTGTTGAATCGGCAGTCACTTTTAAAATCAGTTAGAAAACTTTTAATCATTTCATGTAAGGCAGGGGTGGGCATTTTTTTCCTGTAAAAGGCTGGACGTCAATTAGCGTTTTAGCGCTGTCGCCGCGTAAACGTCAAAATGAATTGAACCTGTCAATTCTACCCACGGTCTACTACAAAGGTTGGGAAACTCCCATATAAAACCGACTAAGGCCGGTAACTAGTTCCGTAAATTATCCCACAGAGGCGATAAGTCTAAGAACCATTCGCCATAAATGATCACTAGATGGCGATACGTCTAAGAACCGGTTGGTGCGCAAGATTTTGACATAATCAGCGAGGTTTATAAGCTTTCGCTTAAAAAATTCGAATTTAATCAATCAGATGTTGTATATAAAAATGTTTTAATTGAATTTTTAAGTCAGGTTTGTTTAAAATAGGTTCTTAAACTTAATCGCCATCTAACGGATTTTTATGGCGAATGGTTCTTAGACTTATCGCCGTCTAGCGGAAATTTATGTCGAAAAGTTCCAGATTTTTTGACAAGCTTCCTAACCTGTGTAGTAGACCGTGGGTCTACTACACAGGTTGGGAAACTCCCATATTAAACCGACTGAGGCCGGTAACTAGTTCCGCAATTTATCCCACAGATGGCGATAAGTCTAAGAACCAGTTCGTGCACAAGATTTTGACATGCAGCGAGATTTATAAGCTTTCGCTTAAAAATTCGCAAAATTCGAATTTAATCAATTAGAGGATGTATAAAAATAAGTTTTAACCGAATTTTTAGTTCAGCTTTGTTCAAAAGAAGATCCCACCTAGTGCAATCACAGGTTCTTAAACTTATCGCCATCTAACGGATTTTTATGGCGAATGGTTCTTAGACTTTGCACCATCTAGCGCAGCGGTGGGCAAACTTTTTTTGAAGCGGGCCACTTTTCGCAAAAACTGTGACTAAAAGGGCCGCACTAAAAAAAAATTATAATAATAACAACTTATTAATTATGTGTAAGTTGGAAGCGACAAATATTTAGGTATAAAAAAGCTTAACATATATATGTTTACTAATATAGTAATTCATGGAGGGCCGCATGTAAGACTATCAAGGGCCGCATGCGGCCCGCGGGCCGCGGTTTGCCCACCGCTGATCTAGCGGGAATGTATGTCGAAAAGTTTCAGATTTTTTGACAGGCTTCCTACTCGTGTAGTAAACCGTGATTCTACCCAAAATGAACATAAGCACACCATGGCAACCACCAAAATGAATTGTTTCATCTTGGAATATTTAATGGTGCATGTTTACTTATTTTATTTTTTACTCAAAAACTGTAGGTTTTACGAGAAAAGTTAGAGAATAAAATAGTTTCTAAATAAATCAAGCTTTAAAAAAAAAATTTAATTGCAAAACTTTAACCCACTAAAAAGATCTGATTAAAAAAACCAACAGTGGTCGCACTTTTCAGCCACCTGTGAAGGTGGGAGATGATTGAAAACATTACAATGGGAAACCTTTCAATAATTATAAAACATCTACCAAATATCATTCTCCTACATTTATCCAAATTTGAGAAATAAAATAAAAACCTAATTTTATCGCTCGCCTTTAGGGGGGTGTAACTCCGAAAGAAGACGTTTAAGGAAAACATTTAATATAAAAGACCCCCCTTAATTTTCGATAAGAAATTACCTCCTGGTTTTTTCGCATTGTTTACAAAACACCCTGTATGAAAAGAGAACTAAAGGTGTCAATTTCTAATATATCGCCATCTTATGAAAAATTTTGCCTTGCAAAGCAGACACAAGGGAGCCATTAATTATTTAATTCATTGTTACTTTTTAATTTTAATTTTGTTGCCTGGTAATTTTGCAATAATTATATTTAACCATACCTTACAAGTTTATTAAATGCAATGTATTTACTTACAATTAGAAAAAAATAACTTACATTTTAAGAATGTATTTTATGTTATTGTTTTTCTGTTGTCCAATACATTTTTTTTTTGTTCAATTTTGACTTTTCTTTGCTCCTCTCTTCAGATATTTCGCGCCCCCTCAAGAGGCGCGCCTCACAGGTTGAGAATCACTAGCTTATAGCAAGCAACATCTATGAAGTATGGTGGATACGGAGAGTTTCCAATCAAGGTCACGGATCTTTATTTAAGTAACTTTTAGTTATGAGGTCTTGCATTATGTCGTTGCTATCTAACCGGCCAATGAATTATTTATCCTAAGCTTTCAAAGTTTAGTGGTGAGTGGTCAGCTTGTCTGCAAAAAGCTCTAACCAAAATACGACACGCACTTATTAATAATTAAAAGTTTCATTATAAAAAGATAAAGTGAGATAACACAGCGTTTAAGTTACTTAAAAATAGAACAGTAATCTTGGTTTAAATCTCTCACCACATCCACTATATTCACTAGATGTAGCTTTAAACGATCGTCATCTCTTTAAATTTTAAATTATTGAATTTAACTTCGTCAAGATTTTTTTTAGTATGAAGATGTGAAAAGCATTTTAATAGATTTCTTTAAGTCGAAATCTACTTCTTTTTTTAAGCAATTTCATTGGTACTTTTTAGATTGAAGAGACAACGGAAAATGTATATTTTTAATCCGAATTTGTTTAAAAAAGTTGTAATTCGCAGATAAGCGAATTTAAAACAGCGGCAATCTGATTAATTTATTTTATTTAAACAGTGATGATGGCGATACCTCCAGCAGTAGTTCCGATGAAGTAGGTCGTGATGATTTTAGCGTTCCATTAGTTGTGCCCCCACCATCACCAATATTACCAAAACGGTACACAAAATCGAGAAGCACCCAACGAAAAGCTAGGCCACTTACAAGAAGTCCCAGTGTACCGAGAAAAGTTTTCCCTGTAAATATATTGATTGATGCAAGTTCCAACTGTATTAAAAAATAATTTTACAGCTATGCAAGGCAACTTTGGGCGTATCTCTATTACGTGAAAAAACGAAAAATATATCTGATACAAGTTCAGATGGAGACACGGACAGTGAAGGAAAAAAGGAAAGAATAAAACCAGTCCGTAAACGCCGCACCAAGAAAAAATCTGGCAAGAAACGTCAGGTTATTTTTTGTGTACCGAGAGGGTGCAGTCTATTTGAACAGTTTATTTTAGATGTCGAAACCAAACAAGCATTCCGATACCGAAGTGATTGATAGATCATCCACGAGATGTCTGTCCGTTTTAGACTTACTGCCGGTTGGCAAATTTAGATCGCAATCTTGGCATAGATCGTACAGTACTGCCCAAACTAGGTATTTTTTTAAATACTCAAAAATTTAACTAAAAACGTTGTTTTTGCAAGTGGAATATTTTTTTCGAAAAAAAAATTTAAAAAGTTTTCTTTATATTTACCATTATTCAAAAAAGTTTAAATTGTTTTATTTATTTAACCAAATATCTTGCTAGCTCTTTGCTCATTTATTTCTCTAACGGAAAATTATTGTAGATTAATTCACCAAGATGCCAGAATGATAAGAACGACTACACAACAATTAGCAGAAGTTCAAGCTAAGTTATTATCTTTAAAAAATAGACTGTGGATGGGAGTTGAGAATGAAGACTTTAGTGTTCCACTTTCCTGGGGAACCACAAGCTTCCATATGCCTAGAAGCGCTTCTGCCCCCAAAAAGTGGGTACTTTTAAAATGCGCGAGTAAAATTATTCTGGCTCACCCGCTTATCAACAAACAAAATTTCAAATATTTAATATGGCTAAAACCCGATTAATCACACATATCTACCCTTTTACATTATTTTGTGTTTTGCTGTAAATACCAATAATACAGGGTGTCCACCCAGTGCGTATTTCCTTTATGGTTTGTTATTCAAAATAGAAAAAAAGTTTCAAAACAAAATTTGTTGGAGATCATGTGCTTCATAACCTAAAATTGTTTTCAGCTACACAAAGTGTTTTGTTTTTGCGCACCGATATACGAGTATAACTTTTTTACCCTCTAGGTATACCGTGTCACACGTTCATGGTACACCCCCTTTTTTTTCTTTAATTTTGATTTTAAATAAATGAGATTTTAGACATATGATATGTGCAAAAAAACGGGCTTTTTGAGCACATACACACATTTGTTTCACTTCCGGTTTTGCCGGAAATGACCCCAACTTTGTTATTTTAAATGAAACACCCTATATATTTTTACATTTTTGGAAAGAGGAAGTGATTTTTGATACAACTGCACTATTTTCGTCAATTTTTATAACCTCAATTTTTTTTTAAAACAAAATTTAGTTTTTTATTAAGAGGGCCGTGACCTGCACAAATTGATTTTTATTATGTCAACAATTGTCCAAAAAACGTTTTTGTAAATTTTAAATGACATTTAGGTTACTTTAATCGACTTTGAAGGTGCGGAATCGGTTTTTTGACAAAAAGTCAATTTTTTTAAATGGAACTATGCTGGTACTAGCGGTTATTGAAATGGATCATCTTCTAACGAATCCATCGATACCAATAACTTATATTTTTTGTCAAAAAACCGATTCCTCAACATTCAAAGCCGATTAAAGTAACCTAAATGTCATTTAAAATTTACAAAAACGTTTTTAGGACAATTGTTGACATAATAAAAATCAATTTGTGCAGGTCACGGCATTCTTAATAAAAAACTAAATTTTGTTTAAAAAAAAATTGAGGTTATAAAAATTGACGAAAATAGTGCAGTTGTATCAAAAATCACTTCCTCTTTCCAAAAATGTAAAAATGTACAGGGTGTTCCATTTAAAATAACAAAGTTGGGGTCATTTCCGGCGAAACCGGAAGTTAAACAAATATGTGCAACGGCTCAAAAAGCCCGTTTTTTTGCACATATCATATGTTTAAAGTTTCATTTATTTAAAATCAAAACTAAAGAAAAAAAAGGGGGTGTACCATGAACGTGTGACACCCGGTATGCTTCACTTTTTAGATTCCAAAATATTTAAAAAACTTGCCGTGTGTTCAGTAAGAGGTATCCTAATTTGACTCGAATGACCAGACAGAAATTTCAATGAGTAGAATCAATTTTTTTGCAATTTAGAAGAGTGAAATCTGCTAGTATTCGACCTAAGCGTGTGACAAATGATGAAAATAACGAAGTTAACATCCTGGGATATTTTAATGACCATCCTTAGCGGTCAATTGGATTGGCAGCACAAGACTCAGGTTAAATATACTATGCTGTACAAGCTACATTAAAAATGCACAACTATTCGCTCGCACTTCAACTATCTTGTGACATTCTTCATGAATATAAAATAAGTTCAAAATATTCGTGTTTGAATACTTTTGATATTTCATTTTTATGAATACTTTAGCCAAACGCAATGAAAATGGTTCACAGTTATTAATATTGGCATTTGTTGTCATTTAAAAATGTTACAATTTCTCTTAACTTTATCAAAAATTCTTAATAAATCGAAAATTGTTGCAGTTAGGTATAGGAAACGCTAATACAGATTGATGCGGAATGTAATTTTGCATTAGAAAATGAAAAAAAAAGTTTGGGCATTGTATTTGAAAAAAAACGAGTTTTAGTGGTCTGAAGTATTAAAAGAAAATTAAATTTAGACACCCTGTAAGTAATGCATCGATTGCAAACATTCCAGGATGTACTCCAAGGTTTCTTCTAGACATGGTCTAAATTTAAGCGTTTTTTCTTCAAAACTGGCGGCGTTAAATAATATTAAGCATCACGATGAAAACCAATTTTTTTTTTGTAAGTCCAAAATTCTAAAAAATGAGTGCACTTAGATATATAGGAAATGCCAATAAAAGTCTCTCTAAAATAACGTTTTAAATCCAAATACGCAATAAAATATAGACCATTGTATTTGAAATAAGAGAATATTTTCAATAAACAGATTAGATGCCATTATGGTCATAACCTAAATTTCAGATCTATACCCGTTTTCATTCTTCATATATTTTTTAGTCCCGGTCTCAATCAATCACCCTGTACCTATATAAAATAATTCTTAAGTTATTGCTGTTTTATTGATAATTTATCGATAAACATGCAATATTAGACAAAATTAAAACAGCTTAGAAAAAATTGTAAAAAAATATACAATTTCAATTTTAGGCTGTACATTTTCATTTTTTAAAAGGTCCATTAAAACTTAAAACAAAACAAAAATTATGATATGGTTGTTTACTTAGAATGTAAAAAGTGAAAAATATACAGAGTGTAGTATTTAAAGTAAAAAATTTAAATATCGGTGCGCGAAAACTAAACACTTTGTATAGCTGAAAACAATTTTACGTTATAAAGCACATGATTTCCAACAAATTTTGTTTAGAAACTATTTTTCTATTTTGAATAATAAAACATATGAAGGAAATACCGAGGGAAACACGAACTAGTAGTGTATAATTATTTCAAATGGTATGTTCCGTGAGTTCTTACATTTTTGTAAGAAAAAGCAATTTTTAATAGAACTTCATCATTTTAAATGCTTTTTAAAACCTTCAATAATTTTTTGAACTAAATGTATTTTGTTTAACACACGGGAACTAGCACAAACCGAATTCTTGTCCCAAAACATTAAGTCACTTTTTTTGTATGTGAGGGTAGTGCCGATAGCTTAAAATTAGAACAAGTAAAATTAAAAATAAATTCACTTAAAGTGCCATTGCTATTAACTTCATCACAAAGGTAAAAAAATGATGAAAAACAGTATATTATTATAAGAGGAAGATGCCGACAAAACTAAATCTTTGTGTTAAAATGTGTCATTACTACAATAGTGCTCTGTAGAAAATTTATTATTTGATATCTAGGTCAGGAAATAAAAAGGAATCAACTAAAAAGTTATCAAAACAAGAAAAATTGGAAAGAAAATCTGCAAAAAAATCTAAACACAAGGAAGACGAAGGAAAAGAGAGAAACACTAAGAAAAAACAAGGCGGGTATGTAATAATACTTACATAAACCACACACGTGTCTATAAAAAATTATGTTGTCGATATTTTAAATTTTGCCCAAGAATGATTAGGATATAAAAACAGGGGTTTGTAGCAGTCCAATTTTTTAGTTGCTTCGCTCCAGCTCCGCTCCGGCATCAAGATGCCTGCTCCAGCTCCGCTCCCGCTCCGCTCTGCGCTCCAAATATTAATAAAATAAGTTTTTTTATTTAAAAATTTGATTTTTAAAACAAAGCTAAAATTTTATTAGATATGTGGAAATGGACCAAAAATTACAATATTTGACCCTAAGAAACAAGCGAAGTTAAATAAATGAACAAATTATTGATCTTCAAAAGTTAAAAAATGAAAAAAAAGTTCTTTAAAATTTTTCAAAATTCAAATACAAAATAATGAAAATTAATATTCAGAAAAGTTACATTACAATAATTTTACTTCAAAAAAATCAAATTTAGTTAATTTATAATTTTATTAAATAGATACTATATCCATGAGAATAATTCATTTTTAAAAAAAAAATGTAGTTTATAATAGTAAAGTGGAGCAGTGGAGCAATCAAAATTATTTGCTCCGGGCTCCGCTCCCGCTCCGAGCAAAAACTCATTGCTCCACTGCGCGCTCCAGCTCCGAGCTCCGCTACAAACCCCTGTATAAAAACCTAATTTTTTTAATCTTTCATGGGTCGAAACAGCAGCAATTTTACATACTATTTTATTGACAAGGTCTTTTTTAAAAAATCTTAAAATCTGCTCAAGCTTTTTAATTCTTCTGCAAATATAAGCAATGTATACTAAAACCCGTTGGTTCTTAAAACAAGTGGGCAGAAGAAAAAGTTGTAAGAACTGCGTATACAAAAATTATATATGTAATCACGTTTCTTTTAGTTTAAGGAAAGGAAGACTTGCAGAATGGCTTCCTGTTATTGAACTGCCTATACCGATTCTTAAAAAAGTTAAAAGTTTTCCCGAAGCATCAAAAAAAGAAGACAAATATAAACATTCAAAAAACGGAGATGATTTACCTAGTTACGATGAAGATGATTCGAAAACAAAAACGAAACGTAATAAGAAGAAAAGCAAATTGCAAAAGAAAGCCAAAGCTGTTAGCAACGCAGTGACGTTTATCAGAAAAGACTGAAAATCTTTTCAAGTTTTTTTTTATTAAGATCCATTTGTCTTTGTTACAAAAATTTATTAAAATAAATCAGCAATTATCACAGGAAAGTGACTTGACTGTACATGCTGATTATTATTAAAAATATTTACCTCTAAGATAAACGCAATAACAGTCCTAGCTACTACGTCTGATAAAATGTGTTCTACTAGCAATTAATCAAACATGTTACATAGAATTTTATAACTTATTTATAAATAAACCGATTATATAGATTCAAAAACATATGGTAATTTATTCCACCTCTTCCAACATTGTTAAAAGTATAAACGCCCTCGTGATTACGAGAATTCCTAGTTTGTAGGTTCACTATAAAAATGTAGCAGTTTTCGAAAGAAGACCGCGGGTAGACCTGATTTAATTCTTTGAACGCCTTCAAAACCAACGCAAAACAGAACAAGTTATAACTTGACCACGTAGGAGCTAATGCCACTTAGAACGACTAAAAATGCTTGGACTATTGGAGCCAGCCAGCGTTTATGAATGCGAAAGGATTAAGAGGTCGACCGCCTTTTCACAATGAATATGAAAAATAGAGTAGAATAATAACGGAAGTTAAGTGGATTGACCAACACATAAATAGTTTTAATTGATACCAAAAAACAATTTCCAAAAAACGAATACAACTAGTGACATACCTAAGCAAAGGTAAAAGTAGGCGCATAGGAGTTGTTCGTGAAGTTTATAGTCATTCAAAGTTGCTTTTAAAGCATTTAAGAAATAAAAGTCATAGTTGCGTGCTTAATGTAAAACCAATCGCCCAGAAGTGGTGACAAATCCGTTAAATATTTTTTTAAAGATTTTAAGTAGCAGTAAATTTTAAATATTAATCTTTGTATACTGGAAAAATGACACAAATTATGTTTCAAAGCAGTAGATACGAACAGATTTTAAATTTTATAGCTTAGGCAAAATTTAGGAAAAAAATGTATTAAACTAAATTATTACAGCGAATTGATAAAATGAAATCCAATGAAAAAAAGACAAACCAATTAATAATTTTACTTGACCTTCTTATCAAAGGTGAAGCAATAAAATGATTTTAAATCAATAAAATTTATTACTTATGTATGTTTTTAAGGTTAACATAAAACATACAATAATAGCAAATGATTTAATGTTATCGAAGTGTTTCATATCTCTGTCGTAGGTCGCGTCTCACACGGTGCAACATATCCATGGAAGTTAAAATAATTCGTGGCGAATTTTTTGTTTAAGTTCCTTGACTTCTTGTGGTGTATGGGTTCTGAAGACTTTGCCTTTCAAGTATTACCACAAGAAGAAATCGAATGCTCTCAGATCTGGCGATCACACTTGCTATGGAACATCTTCGTACATGGAAATACTGTGGTTTAGAAACTAACGTAGAACGTACAGTTTACATCGATTGTTGTGCGGTATGACTTGTCGCTCCGTCTTGTTGATCTTTTGGTGCTAGACAATCTGAGTCAAAAAGCACTCAATCGTTTGGACGTAGCTTCCTGCTATTACAACGCAATTTTCATTGGCGCCATCGTGCATGAATCGACCGGTGATCGAGGGACTGAAACAAAAAAATTTGTATGAAGTATCTTAAGTTTCCGTGAATATGTTGCGCCGTAAGACCTGCGACCTGCGAGCAGATGTTAAAAATGTCTGCAGCAAATAAAGTCCACCTTAGGAATTTAAATCTAAGGAACTTTTTTATTTATTAAATCAAATGCTATTGTCTTTATTTTATGTTTATTTTAAAGGACATGCTTTTAGACGGGTCTAGGAACATTCTTCGCCCACAATTCTTCGCCTTCACAATTCTTCGCCACATTTCTTCGCCTACACAATTCTTCGCCGCCAAAATTCTTCGCCGCCACAATTTTTCACCGCATCAAGCATATCACAAATTTTATTTGTAAATGTGATTCTTTTATTTATAACGTAATTTTTACAGATTTACATTAGTCTAAAGTAAAGTTGTTTCTTGTATATTAATACTTCTTCTTTTAATATTATGTTTAAAAATTGCTACATAAATAGCGTATGTTGTGATTTTGAATCTTGTTTATCTTATTATATTATGAATAAAAATTAAAGTAACCTAACCTGACCTGACCTGACCTAACGTAATGTAAAATAATCTGTAAAAGTTATGTTATAAATAAAAACAATCACATTTACAAACAAAATATGTGATATGCTTTTATGCGGCGAAAATTTTGGCGGCCAACAATTGTGGCGGCCAACAATTGTGGTGGCGAACAATTGTGTAGGCGAAGAATTGTGGGCGAAGAATTGTGGAGGCGAAGAATTGTGGGCGAAGAATAATTGTGGGGGAAGAATGTTCCGGACACGCTTTTAGACAAAGTTATTAGTAATAAAAATTTAAAATCGCCCATTCCATTAGTCCAGCTTGTATTTCCGCACCGTTTTAACCAGAGTTTACATATTTTGCTTTGAATTTTTATTGAACATAATTTTACTAGAATAAATTATTTATTTCATAAAAATGATGTCCTTAAGGGTAAGGTATGAAATGTACCTAAATATTATGGCAATTGTTAAGCCAGATAATTATTTAATTAACTCGCTTATTGCAGTTGTTTGTAAACACATGACGTCAAGTTTATAAAATAATTTGAGTTTCGATTTGCATTTCAAGTATGTTTAAAATCGTCAGTTGGTAACATTATACGAATGGTAAAAATAAATTACGTGATCAAAAAATGTTACAGCATTATACTTCCTGTATGAAAAATTACCTATACCAATATATTTTATCAATAAATCATTATATTTGTATTTATATTACACTGTCAAATTAAAATAAGGAGCTGTTTGACTGTTTAAGATGATTTTCGCAAACTAAAATTAAAAAAGTTAGCTTCTGTAGAAAACGTTTAATTAATTGGTATCTAAAATCGAGTTGTTCAAGCGAAAATCACATAATTAGATTTTTCTACGACCTCTAATGTAAATGCCTCTTACCGTACAGCCTGCATGCACAGTAAGTGGGTCCTTACGCACGGTAAGCAAAAAGCACAGTTTTTTTAAGAAAGATCAAAGTAGCCTCACGTCAAACGCTTCCTGCATGACTAGTCTAGAAATGTCAAAGTAGGCTTACGTCAAAATTGACAAGAACGTAATTACATGGGTATATTAGCCAAAAAGCCGATAAAATAGTAGGTATTATGTGATCGTAGAAAAAGTAAGCTACATAACACGAGTTTATGCGGCGCCGTGTTCAACTTTTTCACTCGTGCGTAATTGATTCACAACTCTTGTTATGTAATATACTATTAATAAAATTCTGTATACGAATAATGAGTAACAGCACTAAGCGATTGAAAACAATAACCAATGTTTAAATTATCCGATAACTACTGTATTTTCAGCTGTAATGCAGCTCGGTGCTACATTTTTAGGTTTATTTTGTATTTTTTGAACTGATACAAACAAAACTAATACACTAAAAATTTCACATTCTTTTCCAATCCGATACTATTTTTCAGCAATTATCTAACAAATGAGAAATTGCTTCTCCGATACATATTTTCCTTCCCAAATAAAAATGAAAAGCAGTTATCATTTTCTGGTCATATCTCGAGCAGTAATTTTAAGCTATTTGCTTGCCACAAATGTAAATATATTGGATGATATGAAAATTGCTTCTGTTTCAGATTTTTTCTTGTTTTTAGTACAGTTTTTTTCTACGCAGGATATCATTTGAGCCAAAAAAACGTCATATTTTGCGCTTTTGGTAAGTTTAAGTTTCAGGTTTTAATATTTAAAACGCACCCTTAATACATTTTTTATATTACCACGCGTTAAGCCTCGGTACAACAATATATCATAATTAGGAATTTGTTTTTAAACTAAACTCATAATGACCAAAATGTGAAAAAATTAGGTAAAATTTAAAAAATTGAATAATTTTAAAGTGATGGATCTCCTTAGAAACATAAGTGTTGTACAAGAAATAAAAGTTTATTGTTTTGTACCTCGCGAAAGGCTCTATTTAAAATGCACAAAGTACTTAATATGTCGTTTTTGACTCAAATGATACATTTTCGTTCCCAGTGTTGTAGCATGTCAAGTTCCAAATCGTTGTCGTTAAACGAAAATCCTGGGATTGTGAAGCATTGTTTTTTTTAATCACTTATCTGGACGCATGTAGGGCACTGCATCGTATCATAAGTGACATAATTGATGTAAATGTAACTTCGAATTAGTAAACTTATCCAGTTCGTGAAATAGGCAATTTTTACTTGATTAGTAAAATAGACGCAAGGGTTTGCCTAGTTGGTGAAATAAAAAAAACGACTGAGAAAAAAACTATGAACAACTTTTAAAATTATTCTCTATTACTTACCAAGTAAATGAAAGTCAGCTTAAAGGTTGAATAGGCTTTTTTTTATGCCCTACCCATTTCGAGAATTAGGCAAGTGCCGATTTCACGTAATAGGCATAGTATTGCTTATTTCACGAACTCGGCAAACTTTCTGTCTATTTGGTGTAACATAAATAAAAGAAAGTATTTATTTATTTATTTGGTCGGGAGTCCTTCTACTGTTAGGTGTAGGACAGTAGGATAGTAGATACAAGTGTAAATTGTTTGTGTTTTGGATTGATACAAGAAAAATCTAAAAATCTAAAAAATTAATAACTACTACAAACGCAATACGCGTATAATATCGCCAAATTCTTGTCTTCAAAGTCATGGAAAAATATCGGGAAAACTATCGAATGAGCGAAGCGTCAGATAACGAATTTTTGCAAAGCAATGTATGGCAGTGCTACAATATAAAAATTATACTGACAAAAGAGAAAAAAATAACGAGAATAATGTAGTTGTCACGAGACATTAATTTGTGGTGTTCAATGTTCATTATTGATACGCGAATTTAAAATTATTTAATTTAATCTTAAATAGCGCATGTGACTAGCCGGCTGAAAATGTTTTGTACTCTCATACGCAAGTTAATCCAGAGGTTTCCAACCTGTAGGGGCGCGGGACTAATGCAAAGGGGGCGCGCAGCTGTTACCAAAATATCATTTTTGAATACAAACTAACAAAAAGAACTTTATTTATACAGAATATGGTATATTGTTTTGTAGCCCATTAAATAACTAATATATCAGGAAAGTATTTATGAAATTAGGTTGTTACGAAAAGTGAGGGGGGCGCAAACATTTTTTTGTGAAAAAGGGAGGCGTAGGTACAAAAAGGTTGGAAACCACTGAGTTAATCCGTTACGCAAGCACACTGTGTGAATAAAAGTTACACTTTATCACTGAAAATAAACAACACAATTTGTACCATAGTTGTAAAAGCATTTTAATTTTAAATCATGTACTTGTGATTCCAGTTTCGTAACAAACGATATAATTTTCAGTATGCGTAAAATTAATACGTAATGCATTGGATTTCTCTTCAGCAGTTCAGTGAAGCGGAATATCTTAGTTTATCAGTAGAAAATATACGCCTACAAGTACCAAGTCCTTATTTTCTGCATGTTGGAAATGCCACTGCACCGTGTAATTGGCTTAATATAAAATCTGAACTTACGCGAAAACTGGATGTGTAATATAAATAAAATAAATTAGGTCAAATAGATTCTTGTATTTATCGCAATAAATACGATTTATACGGAATACGCAGTAAATTAGTTTTTGTAACGTTATTCACAATGTCCACCAACTAAAAAGCAGGGAAATAAAAATATGTTTCCTAATGATCCTACAAATGACTTTTTTTTTGACCAATTAATGAAATGGCCAATAAAATATGGATATTTTTAAAATTCATCCCGTTTTGGAACAGAAAAAACGAAATTTCCGTCCCAAGTTTACCATTAACATGGATTACCTTCCACAGAAGCAAATAAAATTATTAACTATAAGAAAAACATTAAGAATGAAATTCATAAAGCAAAAACTGAAAGAGCAAATATATCTATAAAGTTTCGAAATTCCAAAGCACAAAATGCAGCTCAATTCAATTAAATAAACTTCTATTTAATATAATATTGTTATTTGTAGTATAGATGTCAAGTAAGTGATAACAATTTTAAATCGAGTCAATTTTCTTGTTCCTTGAAATGAAATTGTTTTATCGGGTGCATAATAACAGTAAGGGGTAGTTTTTAATGACAAAATACGAAAAACAATTTAAGTAAGTGTTATTATGATTCTACACATGGACAGGAAGGTACCATGTACTCCACATTTATTCCATTTCAAGTAAAAAATGAAGAACAAATTAGTTGCTCCATAGAAAAATCCGATTGGTGCTTGGAATTGCCGTATTTAAATTTAATTATATTAAATTATAGGTTAAAAAAATCTTTTATAGTAGATAAAAACGTAAGTCTGTAAATTTAAATGGATGCTGTATACAGCGTCATTCAAAAAGTATGCAACAAATGGAAAAGTTTTTTGTTATAGATTTCTCTGAAAATTTTAATTTAAATAAAACTTTGTGCATATCCTACAACTATTTTTAAAATGAAAAATAAATTAATAAAAACTTATAGCACACTAGATATTACCAATTTTATAAATATTTGCAAGAGTAAAGTGCCCTTATTTTAACAGGTAGATACAAAAAAAGTTTAAAGGAAAAAATGGTTTAAAATTATAAAATAATATTAACTACAAAATTTTAAGTTAAATGTTCAATTATTATTTTTTAAGAAAATTTAAACATTCAAAAAGTCTGCAACTAATGGAAAAGTTTTTTATTATCAATTTCTCAGAAAATTTTATTCCTAATAAAAGTAGGTGCATGGCCTAAACTAACTTTAAGATGAAAAAATGTTCAATAAATTTCATAGCACACTAAATTTTAGCAATTTTAGAAATATTCGCAGAAAAAAAGTGTCCTTATTTCAAGAATTACAAAAAAGTTTGTAAAGAAAAAAGTTGTTTAGAATTCAAAAATATGTCCTAATATAAAATTCGACGTTAAACTTTCAATTTTCATTTTTACAGTAATTTTGGCTGTTCGGTTTCTAAATAAAGTTAAGTGTCATATGTATTTTAATTGAACTTTGTTTTATCTTAACATTGGTTTTAAGTCATGCACCAACTTTTATCAGGAATCAAATTTTCTGAGAAATCGATAATGAAAAACTTTTTCATTTGTTGTATACATTTTTGAATAAAGCTGTAAAATAACCAAATGCTATGTTATAATAATTATATTACATAACAAGAGTTGTAAGAAGAATACGTTGTGCACGGAGTCGCGTAGCAGCGAGTGCGTATTTCCCAGAGTGTAATTACTTTACAACTCGCGTTTTGTACTATACTTTTTCTGCGATCACATAATACACCGTATTTTATCCGTGTTTTGTACAATAATAAACGCACGTGCGTACACTGTTAACTGTCAAGTTTGATGTGAGTCTACTTTTACATTTCTAAAAAAATGTGCCTTTTGCTTACTGTTCGTAAAGACCCACTTTCTATGCATGCAGGCTGTACGGTAAGAGTCATTTACAATGGTGGTCGTAGAAAACGTAATAAAATGCGTTTAGGACAATTAAAACACTATATTATTTTTAAATTATTTTAGCGTATTAGACCAATTTTTAGTCATTCAACCACTCACTGCTATGGGTACTCTGTATAGATCATTAAGAAAGGGTTAGGTCAGAGGTTTGTAAAAGTTTATTGTTCAATACTGTGTTAAGCAAAGTGGCAATTGATCCAATATTGATGTGTGCGGTGGCAGCAACTTGATTCAATAATAAGGAACGCTGAAACGATAGATTACCTACAATTTAATAAAACTTTTATATTACTGATACATATATATTATGATATTCTACATTTTTTAAACTTTAACTTTAATTATTGACTTCAATTAAACTTGGTTTATCAACAACCAAGTTATACGAATTTTACTTATGATGACCTATTATTTATTTAAAATGATGTTAATCTGTGATTGCTTTCTATCATCCTCGCTTTTTGGTGAGTACTACTATTATGAATATTTAGCGCCAATTGTGTTTTTTTTCTTTGCTTAAAACTTGTGTAATTCAAAGCTAACATTGATGTAAATTTTCAGGCTACTGAAGAAGAGTAAAATAAACAGCTCGAAATATTTAGCTAATTAAAAGAGTATTCTGTAGAGACTCCTTGACCATTATCCCGTCAGTCTTGTGTTACATTACCTACAATGTTTGATATTATGCTATTAACCGTTTATTAATAACTCACAATATATTTTTTTTTGTACAACGTGCACAATTTTACATACAACATTTATTTATATAGCATTAAGGAATTTTTATAGAACTTTTGGTTTATTTTCATTAAACATTTAATTCGTATCCTTAAAAATTCGTGATAAGGGTTATTACAAAAATAGTGTAATTATTCAAAATTTGCATTACTCTAATCTTTAAGGTATTTGAACAGTTTTGAATGATTTTAATTAACAACCATTTGTCTGCTAGATGGATTGGTATTTTAAAATCGTATATTTGATTTGAAAGAAAAGGTATGTGCCGCTTTATCAATACTAGAAACTATATGCCTTGAATACGGCTCCCACGCAATAGACCTGGGGATTGGCTTCCACCCACGACATCCGACAAGATAAACCGTGGCGCAGACCGCCAACGTCCCCCACGTCAGTTGGCACCTGTTCACACAATACGCCCCACAACAATTTTCAACCACCTTATTATAATCCGTCAATCAACATTCCTCATTATAATGTTAAATATAAAATATTACTACAATATTATCGTGTCAACGACATAATCACGTCACACGGTTCTCGAAATATTTAAGGACCTCTGAGGGGTCGTCTTAGAAAAATGTGAAAAGGAAACAACTAATTAATATTTGTCGCTACCATATGACATCAAGTGAAATTAAAAATAAGTTACGGTTGTCGATTACTAATAAGTTAATTTTGGTTTATAGCGCTCAACTTATTAAGAAAGATAAATTCCTTCTTCATAAATTTTGCAAAAACAGTCATAATTAATATCTTTATTTACTAGAAACAGTACAAACCATACATTTGTACTTATAAAAATATTAGAGGTTAAAAAAAAAACGGAATGGCGAAACATATGATGATATCTTTTAAGTGCCTTAAAACAATTTTCAGAGAGGTTTGAACATTGACTTGCGGTTTGCGGTAAACGGCTAAAAATTTAAAAATGTAACTTTTTTTGGTGTGTAATTAAGATTTTTTTTTGTATTTTTGAAATAAAATTTCTTAAAAATTTTGTTTATAACACTAAAAAAACTACACGGTTAAAAGAGAAAAACAATCTTTATCAATTAAAGTAAAAAAAATTGATGATCGCCTGTCTGTTGCTCAAGGCTGGCCGAAAAAAAAAGAAGTACGTCAAAATGTAGCTAACAACTTGCCATACACTTTTTATAAAATAATTTCTTCATAAAACTTGTATTTACTCCGGTACAGCAGCGGTTTCATACTTTTGGACTACCCTTTGGTGAGTATAAACAATAATACTGACGTGATAAGTTTGTTTTTGTTTAAAAAAAGCTTCTAATCCTTAACCTGATTCTAGTTAAGGTCAGTAATTGGGGGTCGGCTTAATTGAATAATGAAATGAAGCTAATAGATTTTTTGTTTTCTTTTAAATAAATAGATACTGACCATCTATTTAAAATACTGGATGTTTTTGTATTGATTGGTGTAATACTGTGACCACTTATATTACAAACTGATATTTTATTATAAATAAATACTGACCATTTACTTGAAATCCCGATTAAATACCTTTCAAAATACTGACCCAACGAATAGAAGCCCTGCAATTATAACCAATTTTACAAGGATAATATCCGCATCAAAATACTGCTATTTTATAAACTATTTGAAAGTTGATCAATTGCAAGAAATTTGTCTTCCTGCAGTTCCGTTTATCTCATTGGTATTAGTATTAATACTCATTTTAAAATCAAAGCAAGATTTACTATGAAGCGAATAAAACAACCGCTTCAGGCCAAATTTTATTAGGGCTTCATTTTT
Source organism: Elmis aenea (assembly GCA_947652605.1). Classification (NCBI taxonomy): domain Eukaryota; kingdom Metazoa; phylum Arthropoda; class Insecta; order Coleoptera; family Elmidae; genus Elmis; species Elmis aenea. Next base: position 34,363,060 of record OX393581.1, read on the forward strand.
TCGGTAACTTTCTATGCTTTTTGTCAACCTATTATAAAATTCCTGTAATTATGATCCCCTAATAATAAATATAAAGTCTGTTTTACTTTTCGATGTACTATTGCTATCTCAATAAATGATAAAAATACAAGGTTGGTTAAATAGAACCAAAGTTACCCATGAACGTATTTTAAACAAGATATCTTTTGTTTAAAAATTCCATGGCTTGCGTGATATAACGAAAAACGCTAACGTTGATAATACACAAGAATATTAGCAGTATTTTTTAAATATTTTGTTTACTTTAAAATGGTGATAGTTAAAATTTTATTTATAAACTAACGAGCGAGATATTTTAAAAATCGATTTTTTTAAATAGCACTCTTAGTAGGAGATGACAGATATAAAGATTTTTTTTTTTTTTGCAACATTATACCATTTTATATTTATTTACAAAAATAAGCAAAATCACTAAAGAAATTAGGAAGTCTACTATAAAAACCAACTTTGCCTTGGATAAAAATAAAACAATAATCAAATTAAATTGTTTTATTTTGACCCTTGCTAGTTTATCTTGTTACTCTTTGTACGGTGCCATTAAAACATATGTAATGCCAAATTAAAATGATCATGCTATTTGTTAGTGTGTAATAGTATATTACATAGCAAGAGTTGTTAAGAAGCATATTACGCACGTGGAAAAGTTACGCACGGAGGCGTAGCGGCGAGTTCGTATTTCCAAGAGTGCGTAATTGCTTTACGACTCGTGTTATGTAGCTTACTTTTTCTACGAACACATAATACCTAACGATTTTAACGACTTTTTGGCTAATATATACATAATTACGTTGTCTTGTCAATTTTGACGTAAGCCTACTTTGACGGTTTTAGACAAGTGTGCGTTTTGCTCACCGTGCGTTATAACTCACCTACTATGCATGCAGGCTGTGTTTGACGTAAAGCTACTTCGATCTTTCTAGACAAGTGAGCGTTTTGCTTACCGTGCGTTAGGACTTACTATGCATGCAGTACGGCAGGGGTGTCAAACTCGCGGCCCGCAACGAACATTTTTGCGGCCCGGCCAATATACCGGCACACAATAATATATAATAAAATAACAAACCGACGCAGAATAAAATTAAGTAGGTAGAATTTGCTAAACTTTTTTTTAATTATACTCTTTTTTTGCTATTATTAAACAAAGAAAAAAATTTTTTGCGGCCCACCTAAAGTTAAACCTCGTTTGTATGGCCCAAGTTAGCCATTGAGTTTGACACCCCTGCAGTACGGTATGAGTCATTTACATTAGTGGTCGTAGAAAAACGTATTTTATACCTCATACAGATATTAGTAAAAATAGGTTGTTATACAGGGAGTAACTCCGTAAAGAGACGACTAAGAAAAATATTTATATAAATGACACGTTAATTTTCGATAAGGAATTACCTACCGAAGTTTTTCGCAATGTTTAAGAAACACCCTGTATATTTACGTAAGTTAATTTCCATTATTTCTTATTAACACCCCGTTATTTGTATGATTTTATGATGACAAAACTCCCAACTTAAATAGATTACGAAATTTTAGGTGTTTTAAATTTAAGATATTTTTTATCGAAGGTGTTCAAGTTACAAACCACCTTTTCAATGCAAACGTGACATCTAGATCACATTTATCTGCTATATTTTGACAAAAGCTCTAACGTAACATCTCCAAGTGTCCTTTTTATTTTGTCTTGCAGCTTTTGAATGTTTTGGCACCTTAATATTAATACGATTATTTTAATTTCGCGTAACATTTGTTTTATTGTCTCCGTTTATAGAGTGTCGGGATAGATTAGCAAGGGTAGTAATAAAACAATTAAAGTAGGTTGTTTTTTTTTCATAGCAACGTTGATTTTTATGTTAGATAATTATTTCGTTTATTTACCCGAAATATGTCGATTAGATTCTGCTCAAAGAGTTTAATATTTCAGCACTTCTTAGTTTTAAGAGATAAAGCTTTGGTGTCTGTTATAAAATATTTACATGATCGCTTTTACTTTAGAGTATACAAAATATTTAATATATAAATATTGTTTAATTTGAAAACATGAGAGACGAGCACATTTTGCAATAGTTAGGCCTACGGCCTACGTATATTTTTTTATGCTTCCATAACTATTTTTAAAAGTTTCAAAAATGTATCAGTCGTTTACTTGGTGATCATTTTAAAATGATATTCAACATATTAACATTAATTTAGCACCATAAAATATTTCAGAGGCGTTTCTATTAATTAGAAGTTTAAGTAATGTCCCACTAATTTTTATTCACTAATAGCATTCATTAAATTTAACATCAGAAAATCTTGAAAACTAAATGCAACATAATAAAAACACTACTGACGTCATCTAAATATTTCTATCAACGACATGTGATTCTTTTTTATGACCAGAAGACATTTATTATGTAAATTGAGCTTTGAAGTTTTTCCGTTTGTATAACTAACATGTGGAAATACATACATACCACGCACTATAAATTTCGTATTATTTATATTTATAAAACTAATTTAAAATTATATTTTCAGAACATATGAATCAACGCTTAATATTTTGTTACCAGTCAGCCTGAATGTCTGTGCTCTATTTCGCTTTTATTACCTATTTTGAATCACACAGTTAAAAACTTTGAACGAAATATTTTGTACTACATCTATGCTCAGTTATCCCTTAAATTTGTATGAAAGTTTGCATTAATTAATTCAAAAAAATTTTACTGCAAAGTCAGAACTTGATATTAAAAAAATATGTAGCTGCACTAAAAATCACTTTTCAAATAAAACCATCAACTTATAAACTGTCTGTATTTTCAGTATTTTATTAAAACGAAGTGTTAAATTAATATGCAACTAATAATATTCTCGTTATTTATCACCATTTATTTTCGTATTTATACTAATAAGATCATCCAAATAAAGAGGTAAATACGATTTTTCCCCAATGCATACCTTTTAAACTATTTTATAGTAGCTTATTCAAACTTTTCTTTTGAGCTGTAATACTTTTTATGATAGATGACCAATACTCAAAAAGAATATTATGATGTAAATTGTAAAGACATTATTTCACGTTGAGATTAGAGTGCACTTATTTAAAATACCCTTAAAGTAATTAAATTCACTTATTTACTTCATTAAAAGTACATTATCGCTACATGACAACGATAAAAAATTTCTTTGGAAATAAATATTGGATCGTTAAAATATTTCTGGCGAAGTCAAAATATAAACAAAGAAAATTTTTTGAGAACCGTAAAAAAAAGATCTCGTTTAGCTCTATATTATTTTCTTCAAATTATTCAATATTCTCCGAAATTTGAGTCTCGCCATGTATCTATCCAACATCAAAACGGAAATATTCAAGATTTATATAATTGGCTAATATCACCTTTTTGCCATATTTAATGTGTAATGTTATATTTTTAATGCAGTAAAAGCTAATTTGTTCTATGAAATACAGGGGTTTGGAGCGGAGCGCGGAGCTGGAGCGCGGAGCAGTGGAGCAATGGGTTTTTGCCCGGAGCGGAGCCCAGAGCAAAGAATTTTGATTGCTCCACTGCTCCACTTTACTATTATAAACTGCATTTTTTTTTAAATGAATTATTCTTATGGGTATAGTTTTAATAAAATTATAAATTAACTAAATTTGATTTTATTGAAGTAAAATTATTATAATGTAACTTTTCTGAATATTAATTTTCATTATTTTGTATTTGAATTTAGAAAAATTTTAAAAAACTTTTTTTTCTTTTGTTCAATTTTTTAACTGAAGATCAATAATTTGTTCATTTATTTAACTTCACTTGTTTCTTAGGGTCAAATATTGTAATTTTTGGTCCATTTCCACATATCTCATAAAATTTTAGCTTTGTTTTTAAAAACAAATTTTTAAATAAAAACTTATTTTATTAATATTTGGAGCGCGGAGCGGAGCGGGAGCGGAGCTGGAGCAGGCATCTTGATGCCGGAGCGGAGCTGGAGCGAAGCAACTAAAAAATTGGACTGCTCCAAACCCCTGATGAAATAGGTAACTTTTGTCTCATTTAACCGACCTAACATCTCCTACGGTTTAGAAGTTATGATGTTTGGTTTAAATTCAGTTCATAATACACTATATTATAACAAAGCGTCAGATTTCGCATGGAACATAGACGAAATTAGTAATGTACTATCATACACCGCTTTGCAACAATTCGCTTTCCGATGGTTCGCTCATACGACAGTTTTCAATGGGCATAATTTCTCGCTTTTGCGACATCGGATTCGCTGAAACGGCCCTTTTGCGATAAGTTTTGAGACTTGGGTAAGGCGAAATTGCGTGTCTACAGTATTTACCTTATTAAAAATACTTTATTTATTTTATTTTATACAGACATACGACCATTATGGTGTAGTGCATACACTGATCAGTTACTAACAGACAATTCTCCGCAATACGACGATTTTTGTCGTACAACGGTTTGTAAAAGAAATGGAGAACCTGCTGCTAAAATGGCCACATGGTGGCCATTTCTGGTGTTCGATGCAGCCTTTTGGATATTATCCCGCAAACGATTGTGCTGTAAATTTGCTTTTATTTCTGGATTGTATCCGTGAAAAACTATGGGGCCTCATGGGAAATTCGTAAAGTGACATACGGTCTTCCAGTGTTAATAATTTCCCACTCCTGGTCCGGAACCACCTTATGGGAATTTCGGGGTATGATAGTACACTTATTTGATTTTTATACTCTTCAAGTCTCCAGTGGAGTGTATTCAGCTTAGGCAACCATAATTGCTATGATTAAAAATTTTATAGGCAACCCAAAATACCTATAACATCCTTATGCGTGCTTCAAATCACGAACTTCAATCTCCATTCTTAGAACGCATGATTTTATAGATTTTTTTGTTGTCTACGTGATAATAAACATCCACTCATGGTAATTATAATGTACATAGAAATTCTATACGAGAGTCCAAGATTATTTATTTATAATTGATGCTAACCAGAACATTAATAAATCATGAGAATTGAAATCCGTTGGCGTTACATAAGAACTTCACAAATTCAGATTTACAAAAAAGAGGTTTCATAGCTGTATGACACAAACCAGATTGTGCATAAAATTGCGCACAAATTGATGTACAAAATCTGTCAGTTCTATTCGTGATACAAAAATTTGGAACACCACAAATCAGGCTATACTAAAATTTTACCATTTGAATGGAATGTATGTAACATGATGCACTTTTTTTACCTATAAATTATGTACATAACTACGTACATAAACATGTACTGCGTTACAAAGCCCTCATCAAAATGTGTTACAAAACGGCATTTAGTTACAGATACTTTATCATCATTTTTGATAACGATACTTGGAGTTTATTAGGTTAAAGTAGTACACAATATTGCCGATTTTTTGTTTTAAAAAAAAGTTCATTGCCACTCATGCAGATTTTAAACATTATCGTGTGATTACATACAGAATCTCGATATTATAAGATAAAGGGCAGCAATTTTTAACAAGTAATTAGGTTTTTAACATTTAAAATTGTTGTATATTATTGTATCACAATCAGGTAAAGTTGCCAGATTGGTTAAATCATTCAGTTTCAAATTCTAAGTCATAAAAATTACGATAGGGTTTTTCCAACACGTAATAAAATTTCTACTTTCAGATTATTATTGTAATTATAATCAGTAAATAAAACCATTGTTTTAAAATAAATCATTATCTTACTACAAAATAGGGGGCCTCGAAAATATTTTAGGATATCTAGGAGGCCAGGATTACTGAAACTTTAAGAACCACTATTATACAGGGTGTTGCGATATTCGACCGACAACGGTCTACAGCTGAGAGCTCTCGTGAATTGATAAAGTTTGATATAGAAACATGAACCCTTTAAGGGCTTACTTTCCGAGATACAGGGTGTTGCAATTTTTAAAACGAAAACAAAGATCTGCCGTAACGCAAAAACGGCTTTAAATTTTTTTTTCAAATTTGGTGCACGATCATTTTACTAAAAAAGAACATTTACCCAATAATTAAATTTTGGAAAATTTATACACTGGCGCGCTAGCAGGGGTAGTGGCAACTTTTACCCCCCTATTTTTTATGCCATTAGAGAAAAAAAAAATTAAATTTTATTGAAATCCCTGATTATTTGTAGTAAAAAAATGAATAAGATTTGATAGAGCTAAAATGAACGGTTTTGTAGATATTTGCCTTTAAACAAAAGTCTGCAAATTTTATTTGCAGTTAATAATTTCTAAATCCTATCTAGTTGTCATTGTATGTTCTGTGGTTGTCATGTCACGACATGACATGATATGTCATGTCAAATTTTTAAGAATTCGTGTAGTTAACGACAACGTTAACGATATTTGTAGTTTAACTTTTAAATACGTTTTTTCCTTTAATTTTATCAACAAAATGAATTTTTCATTCGAAGAAATGACCGATATGTTAATAACATACGGAGAAGCTAGAAAAAATGGTAGAAAGGCAGGTCGTTTGTACCAGCAAAGATTCCCTAATCGCCAAATTCCACATCATTCAACGTTTACCAGTATCGAAAGAAGGCTGAGAGAAACTGGAAGCTTATTAATTAAAAGAAACAATGCAGAAAGGCATCGAACAACAAGAACTGTGCGGTTGGAGGAGGCAATATTAAATAACATTTTTGAAAAGCCATCTTTAAGCACTCGAACTCTGGGCCGGGCACTGAGAGTAGACAATTCTATTGTGTGGAAAGTTTTAAAAGAACAAATGTTGCAACCCTATAAATTCACCAGAGTTGAAGCATTAGAACCCAGAGATTATCCAGTAAGAACGGATTTTTCAAACTGGTATATTCACAAGTGTCGCCAAAATCGTAATTTCTCGAAGTATGTTTTGAACACCGACGAAGCTAAATTCACCAGAGAAGGAATTTTTAATTCCAGAAAAAGTCACGTTTGGGATGAAGAAAATCCACACTCTTTTTGTCAAAGGGGATTTCAAACAAAATTTTCATTGAATGTCTGGGTGGGTATGGTTGGAGACTGTTTAATTGGTCCTTATCTTCTCCCAAATAAATTAAATGGAGCTATTTATACACGCTTTCTGGAAGATGTTTTGGATGAACTATTAGAAAATGTACCCCTAAATATTAGAAGGTGCCCCTGCTCATTTTGATGGAGAAGCTAGAAATATTCTAAACAGACGTTTTGGGGAAAAATGGATTGGTCGAGGTGGACCTCAAATTTGGCCTCCAAGATCACCCGACCTAAACCCTATCGACTTTTTCGTCTGGGGTATATGAAATCCTTAGTGTACAAGACCATCGTGGAAACTAAGGAAGATTTAATAGCGAGAATTCAAGCTGCATCAGTACACATGCCATGAAATCCCGAGTTATTCTCAAAAACGTTATAGAATGTGCATGGAAGTCAACGGCCAAAATTTTGAACATTTGTTGTAATTTCGTTAATTTTGTTAATTATTATCATAGTATGATGAATTTGTTGTTTGATGAATTTAGTTTTGTTAGTGTTATAATGAAATTTCTGACTGTGTTAAATTAGAATATGGAGTAATTTTTTTTAAATGTAATTTTTGGTTAAATGTAACTTTTTTTTTTTAATAAAATTTCGGTGCTTTAACCTTTTTGGTTATTAACACTTTTTAAATGTTACTTTTTGAATAAATTATTTAGATCCATTTTTGCGTCATGGCAGATTTTTGTTTTCGTTTATACAAATTTCAGAAGTGCAGACTTTTGTTTAAAGGCAAATATCTACAAAACCGTTCATTTTAGCTCTATCAAATCTTATTCATTTTTTTACTACAAATAATCAGAGATTTCAATAAAATTTAATTTTTTTTTCTCTAATGGCATAAAAAATAGGGGGGTAAAAGTTGCCACTACCCCTGCTAGCGCGCCGCTGGATAAATTTTCCAAAATTTAATTATTGGGTAAATGTTCTTTTTTAGTAAAATGATCGTGCACCAAATTTGAAAAAAATATTTAAAGCCGATTTGCGTTACGGCAGATTTTTGTTTTCGTTTTAAAAATTGCAACACCCTGTATCTCGGAAAGTAAGCCCTTAAAGGGTTCATGTTCCTATATCAAACTTTATCAATTCACGAGAGCTCTCAGCTGTAGACCGTTGTTGGTCGAATATCGCAACACCCTGTATAGGGTGTTTCATAATTGAATGCTGATCCTTAAGGATATTATTCTTTAGATGATTTTAAGAAAAAAAGTCCATATCAATGTAGGTCTGCAACCGCCGTACAAGCACATTAATATGCACTTTTTTTCTTAAAATCATCCAAGGAATAACGCCCTTAAGGATCAGCATTCAATTATGAAACACCTTGTATATAAGGCTATAGGGCATGAATTCATGATTAATAATAATAATAAAGCTAATGTTAGATCTCTCCAAACTTTTCCATAAAATCTTTAAGAATTCGTAAAATTCACTTATCGTGTTTTTAATAAACCCTTTATTTTTGTAAGATTTCGTAAGAACTGCTTTATTGCTTTATAGCAACATTTTTATTCTCCTTTGATGAACTTATCAACGTGTTAAGTCAATTCGGTTTTTGTTTAACATTAGCTTTTTTATTTCTTGAGGTTTCAAAAGGTTCGATAAGACTTTTTTGTAATTTAAAAATATATCATTTTGTCATATTAGCGAGACACCTTTCTTCGGACCAGAACCCGCAGTTGGTACATCCTCTGGAACAGCCAAACGGGGTTTAAATGAAATATTAATACCTGCAGGGGCATACTGCCTATTGGAAAAAAGTTGCAGGACAAGCCCACTCTAAGGCTATCCTGTCAAATGTCTTAACAAAACAGAAGAAATGCTCAGGATGAGCATGGTAGACATCAAAGTAGTCACATAACTCATTACAGGACACTGTCGGCTAAACAAATACTTCTACATAACAGGACTCTCAGAGACCAATGTATGCAGAGGATGTGGTGAAGAAGAAGAAACTCCTCCACGTAATATGCCAGTGTGAAGGATTCACACCCTATCGGCGTAGACTTCTAGGGATGGAAAAAGCCAACCAAGAAGAGTTATGAAAAACACCCTTGAAAAAAATCCTGGAGTTTTTCAAAAACACAAGACTTTTTTAAGGGGGGCTATCACCAGATGGTACAAAAAAACAATAAGTCGCAGTACAGGAACCCAAAAGGGGACCACCTCCGGGTAATAACATAAATAAATTATATTATTTACATTGATGATGGACATACGAGAAAAAGCGTATTTACACAAATAAGATACTCCTGGTAGTAAATAAACACCTTTATCCTGTAGAATAAAATGAAATTCGAGTTGAGTTAAAAATACATTCCTAAGAACTACAAAATTAATTTATAGTAAACTACGTACGTCAAATGTTCAATGTCCAGTTTTTGTTCAATACACAACATACATACCTTTTTTACCAATCGTAATTCGTCGCCAAGAAAACAATTACCTAAGTATAATTGCAAAAAAAATGTGTATTTTGTTACAAGAATTGCAAATTATTACTAAACATTTTAATTCAAAAAAGGCAGCAGTTTTAGAAGTTTTCAATACAAATTTAACACAATAAACCAAAATATAGTCGAAAATATTAATAAAATTGTATCGTCAATTTCAACTAGATTCAAAAATTTTTTCAATTTTATTATACTTACAGTGGAACTTTTATGTTCGTCAGCCCCTACATTCATCAAATCCAATATTCGTCACATTTTTTCGTCGAATCAATGCCATTATCGTTCCTCAGTAAAAATGAAGTTCTAGTTAAATTTTATATTTATTTATATATCAAATTTGCGGCTGGGAACAGATTATACTAATTTTAGTTAATTTCTATGAAAAAAAAATTATATTCGTTCGTCATTCAGGAAGGGATTAATGACGAATAAAGAAGTTCCACTGTACTGGGTGGTCCAAATTCGATGGGATTACATGTCAAGATAGTGAAACGGTTAAATTACCAAAAATGTGCAGTTTTTTTGGGAAAAATATTCTATCATTTCTGGTTTTTGAGTTATTAAAGAAAAACTGTATTTTTTGTTAAATTAATAATGTGTCATATCTCCTTTATTGTTTGAAATATCTAAAAAGTGTATGAAGATTATTTTTTAGATATTTTTATGTAGATTTTAATAGTATCTACTAAAAAAACGCACGCCGTTAAAAAGTTATAACACAAACTCACCTTTTTTTAAATAGAAGTTTTAGTTGGCTATGACTTATTTAAATTCCTTATTTTTTTCCAAGTATATAAGGGTTGATGTATTTATTTTCAATAATAGGCAAATCACAAAGGTTTTTTATTTTTTTTAAAGATAAGAAACAAAAAGTATGCTGTGAAAACAAAAAAAAAAACAAGAAAAACCGGAAATAATAGAAAATATTTAAAAACTGTTCTGAGTTTGTCTCAAAAAACTGCACATTTTTGGTAGTTTAACCGTTTCTCTATCTTGACTATTAAGCGAGATACCCATGCAATCCCATCGAATTTGAACCTCCCTGTACAGTGGAACAAAAAAGTCTATATAATCCGATATAAAATTTTATTTCTATTGCAGTGCGTGATTTTACAACGAGTATATTTTCAGTATCTAGATCGAACAGTCATATTTGGACAGAAAGATTATTTGCGATCCAATACAAGGTTAAAGCGAGTATATTTAGTGATGCCTCGACACGTTAATTACATTAAAATATTTCCGCTTCTGTAAAAACATAACGGATGCTGTTTATTAACACTTGAATGCAATATATTAATTAAAAGTGTAAACACCTCTAACGGGCAATAAAATAGTAGAAAACTTTTAGGCGTAGTACGCGATAAAGTTATTTACACTAATTTAAGAGCATCCTGTGTACCAACTCTAGCAATATCAATTAAACATTTTGCATATGTAATGTCCATTAATACAATTACACACATCAACATGAAGAGTAAATTGCTGGAGACTCCTCCAGTTTCGAGAATTTAGGTTTATCACACCCACACCGGCGTAATTTTACTGTATTTTTAACATCCTCCTACACTAAGTGTATTATATCCTTCTACGTATGTTAGTTAACTGCTCTACGCAAATATGTGAAAATTAAAGCTGTTTACTACAGTGTATAATAGCGTAAATAACTGAAATTTAACAGACCGCCCATACAGTGAATGAACATTTAACAAAAACTTGCATTAACATTCACGGAAATTATTGCTAATTTACGTACATTTTTAGGAAGCATTTGGAAGATAACTAATTGTATAAATAATTGTATTTTTTAATTATCTTCTATTCATGGTAATCACGACCGGATCTGTTTTATGCATGATATAAATAGTTTACGTATTTTTTCACTAGAACGGCGCAACTTCAATTTATTTTAACTTAACGGCATGACACGAGTTTATTATATAAGAAAACGAGCAGCCACTTTTAGCTTTAATAATTTTGAAAAACTTTAAAAAAAATCCGTTTAACCAGTAGCTTAGGGATATTCAATGCATTTGCACCTTTTTAAGTTTGTTTATCATATTTATTATCATCATTTTAACCAAGACGTTGATGATACAACTATACAACTACAAAATCGATAGCATGTTTTTTTTAAATTAAAATATTTTAATAAGACCAGGGATGAAAGATGAAAGTAACACGGGTTGGTTGTAACAGTTGGTTGTAACTCTAGGGTTTGAAGCGGAGCTCGGAGCTGGAGCACGGAGCAGTGGAGCAATGGGTTTTTGCCCGGAGCAGGAGCGGAGCCCGCAGCAAATAATTTTAATTGCTCCACTGCTCCAGTTTATTATGTAAAATTTAATAAAAACTACCTTTTTCCCCTTTTTTTCAACTTTTGAAGATCAATAATCTGTTTCTTCAAACATTTATTGAACTTCACTTGTTTGTTAGGGCCAAATATTGTTATTTTTAACCAACTTATACATATCCGATAAAATTAAAACTTTGTTTTTCAAAACATTTTTTTTTAATCAAACAGATTTCTTTTTAAATGTTAACAATATTTTTTAATCAGATTTTTTAAAAATTATTAACAATATTTTTTAATCAAACAGATTTTTTCCAAAATGTTAACAATATTTGGAGCATGGAGCGGAGCTGGAGCGGAGCTGGAGCGGAGCTGGAGCGGAGCTGGAGCGGAGCTAGAGCAGGCATTTTGATGCCGGAGCGGAGCTGGAGCGGAGCAATTAAAAAATTGGACTGCTTCAAACCCCTGCTTGTAACAGTGCCTATAGTTTCTTTAATTTTTGTTATACGTCGCCCTAAGCGCTTGTGCAATGTTCATTTACATCCATCTCCCTACCTATATTTCTAGTTTTCAACTGTAATAGTAGTTATGTTTTTGCCAGCCAGAGTCACTATTTTCTGGCTAAAAGATAATGCGTTGTGTCATCGGTCAAGTGACTTTTAGGCGATTTCTAAAAGAGGAACAAAAAAGTATCTAGATAATTATGTTCTAAATTTTATTGGCTATTAGTGGATACAATACAGTTTGACGTTGGAATCGTGGTTAATTATGTTAATTTGTTTTGTGTTCGCTTGGGGTCAAAAGTAACAGTGTTACAACCAAACCCAATCAATGTTTTCACTTGCAAATGTTCACTCTTAACACATAATTGGTGGTTTCCTTCGTAGATGAGAACATACAAAACTTGTCGGATTAATTTTCCAATTTGTTGAATGTTTTTGTTTCACATTTTTGAATTTTTTTCATTTTGCTAATGTGTATTTTGGAATCAAATATTAATTTTGTTGATGAATACTAATATATTGACCCACTATTTATGAGCTGTGTAAATTATTTTGCCGTTACAACTTACCTCGATCATTGTTACTTTTAGCCCCAACGTTGAGGTTGGAAGTAACAGCTGTCTTATTACTACAGAAAAAAAATCTCACATATGCACATATGAAATAAATATCTTGGAAGGAAGACAAATTTCGAATCTATCATGATTTTTATTCCCAAATTTTCAGCTACTTTTACTTGTTTGCTAATATCCCTTTGCAACTCTCAAGCATTTGTTTTAATCAATATACAAGTATTGTTAAATATTCGGGAGGCCTAATATTTCGCCACTTGCTTGTTATTACACCATGTAACAATCAAATAATTGTTTTTATGTCGAATATAATCATTTCTTTTAATTCTAAAAACTTAATACATTCCAGTTTTTTTAACCTTCGTCAAGTGGTATTTTAATAGCTCTGCTAGGATAATATTTTGACCAAAATACTATTACAAGAATAAATAAGTCACATATTTTTTTATGATATTTTCTTTGGTGAAGTTTGACATTTTTGTCATGATATGTTGTCCTACCTGCAATTCTGTTCAAACCTTTAAAATCCGGTGTTTACCGGCCAAATCTGGAACGTACGGTCACTCTTTTCATAAACGAACTTAAAACGATCCAATAACTGCATAGATAATTATTCTACATCAATTTATTATTGACATTTTAAATACAGATTTTTTTACATTAACTTCTGTACTAGCAATATTATCTATACTTTTTTGCATTTGACACCGTTTATTACCTAGTACAATTAATGGCATTATTTATTGATTTAATTTTTATATTCGTCTCGTCTTTCCGGCTAGAATGCGTAAAATAACTTTTTGTAAGTAAAATCACTCTAAATTTGTCATTAATGAACGTAATTATTACTTTACACACGCTATTGGAAGAAATAAATGTCACATTAGCATAGTAAGTGAGCTTAATCCAAAGAGGAAACAGATAAAATAGTTGAAACCTTTCTCTAATTACTCGAGGATTTTAATTACTTTTTCTTATTACACTAACTGTACGATATGCATCAGTATAAAAACAGTAACGCTGCTTTGTCGAAAACAGGAAGTTTGGGAATCTTTTTGTTAAAGCACTTGATTTTAATTTCCTGTAGATGTAGATCATTACGGTATGTAGTTAAGTTAGTGTCTATTTCTTTCCGTTTCTGCAATGTATCACTGTCACTGAAACAGGGCGTAAGATTTTTTTGTTTAATTCGTCTATGAAATATCGAGTGTCATCATTCAAGTCCTAATTTCTCTAACGCATGTTCTATACTTGTCAACAAAAGTCGTAACATTAGACAAACACATTCCACATAATTTTTTTTGTTTGAAATGTGCACGTATGTACACAAATTGGTACAAAAAATAATTTGTTTATGTTTCATTAATTGGATGATTTTTTAAATTAATATGAGTAAATGAACTAAAGTACAATGTTTCTGTTTCAGAGGATATCTTCTTTAATTCAAAGATAACAGTTACATTTGCTCAAAAAAAATCATGGGTATAAAATTGCTACATTACCTTGTTTTTTATATTCTGGTTTACATCTGAAAATTTCTAAATTTTAAATTTGTTTGATTTTTAATTTTTTACTACAAAATTTGATGATGTAGAAACAACTATAAATTTATTTAAAAACACAGTGTTCATTTGCCTTAGATCATAAACAATAGGGTAGGCTAAAAGTATGGAAACGCTGCTATAACGCCGTAAATACAAGTTTTATGAAGAAATGTTCTACATAAAAAGTGTATGGCAAATGATTAGCTACATTTTGACTTAATTCAATTTTTTCGCCCTACCGTGTGCAACTAACAGGCGATCGTCATATTTTTGTAAATGACAACTTATTTATTTTTTACTTTAATTGATAGACTATATTTGTCTCTTTTCAACCATATATATTTGTTTTAATGTTCATTAAAAATGTTTATGAGAAAAATGAGTTTCAAAATTATTTACTATTTTTTACAAAATCATTGTACATGACTAAACAAAACACGATCGCTGTAGTAACTGACAGTTCATAACTTGTCTAATTGATGTCTTAAAAATTTTCAATGAAAAATCATTAGTTTTTAAGCAATAAATTGCCTTAAAAACACTTTTACAGAAGCAATTCGGCGGATGATCCATTTTTAATTACATACCTACTCACAAAATAATGGTTTTTCTCCGAAAAATAATAAATCACATTGATACAAATTGTATATAACTGTCAATTACTATAGCGGTCGAGTTTTGTTTAGTCAAATACAACGATTTTATAAAAAATAATAAATAATTTTGAAACTTATTTTTCTCAAACTTTTTTTTAATTTAACATTAAAAAAATTGGTAAGCCATTCATATCTGGAACATTTAAATATGGAATGTTCAAATCTGGAAAATGCACCGATAGAATAATTCAAATCTTGAATCGTTCAACGCTGGAATCACTCAACGCAGGAATCATGCAACGATGGAACCACGCAACACGGGAATCGTTCATCGCTGGAAAGCTCAAATCTGAAATCCAGAAATTAAGAATTTATGCTGCCCTCTATATTACAACAGCCAAAGCATAATATAATTATAGAACACTTCGTTTTATATTTTATGTTAACTATTGTACAGTGGAAGATAAAAACATCCCGGTAATGGTAACTCAAGGGCTACAAATGGGAACAAAGTTGCGTAATTATAATACTCAGTCAATTGTTTTACTTTTTTTTTTAAATAATAGTCCTAATAAAATATACATACTAACAAACGATTGTTAACAGCTTGACATAAAAAAAACAAATTACTATCATTTTATAAAATTTTAACTTTAGCAAAATTGCCTATTTTATTTTAATGTTATATTCAATCACTTTTAAAAAACATGAGTGGGGAGTGTGCTTTCTTATTATGCAGAAAAAAACAATAGATTTTAAGATCCGATTACATTTTTTGTTTTCCATTATAAGTATTTACATAATTTTAATTTTTAATAAATGACAAACTGGTCTGTTCTTCGCCGTTTTGTAATCATTTTTTAATGCACGTGCTAATACGTTTTAGGATTTCACCAAAGATGCATAAAATATTAATTTTGGCTTTAAAGATTTCAAAGCACTGCCTCTAACACAAACTTTGATTACCCGTCTGAAGATCAGAGAAAGTTTTAAAAATTCGAATTTTTTCATATGGCGTAATCAATAATTAGTCACATTTGTAAAGAAATTACCTAAATACTTATCGGTTTCAAGAACTTGTAAAAGAATTTTAAAGACTGTAATATGGTTGAATACGAATAAAATTCGGTTTGTTTATTTTCATGCCGCGACTAAATTACGAGTATCAAGTAAAAATGAGGTTTGGCACGAAGCTACAACCTACAAAAAATAAATGCAACTTTCCATCTCGCCCAAAAATAACTTAATTATTAAGCTGCCACTTGAAGCGAGTCCAAAAATAGATATAATTAAGAATGACACAACATTAAAAGAATTTACTCACTGAAATAAATGTAACTCGTTTGTTTTCGTCACTCTATTACGTCCTATTCTATTTTGACTAAGATAGTGCTCTATTTAACGAATTAATTTTAGCAAAACATTTTTATTTTTGAACTCATTGCAATTTGAGGATTGAATTATAGATGGTACTCTAAACACCTACGCAAATCGGCGTCGTCCACCCCCTCAGTCCGATATAAACCGATTACATACGATTCTAAGCGCGGCCAGCTTGATTCTAGTCTGCCTCTACTCCAAGGCCGCCTGCAATGTGTTTACGCTCGCGCAATTATCAATGGCTACTTGGTCTCATTCTCAATCGCGTCTCAATGATGAATTGACATCATGCCAAGAAAAATTAAGAGTAATGACCGATCATTGTTTCATATGTTATTATTTGTGCTGCTTTCATTGAATGCGAGACAATACGGTTTTCTGACCATTCTGTTGGTAAATAATTGACACAAATTAATTACCAAGACAACTTATGTGTGTAAATGTAATTAGAAATGCAAATTTGTGTGCTTGTTTTTTCAATTATAGAGCTTATGCGTGTTAACGCAAGGTCACTTGACACCTCTGAATAAAAAGAATTAATCAAGAATTGTAACAAACACGAAAATTCTGAATACACTTCCATAAACACGGTTTTGATTGTCTTTTTTTTTCATGGACACAACTTGGCAAGAACGACCGATGCAAACAACCGTATATCCGCAATTGAATTAGTTATTGTAAAAAAAAGAAACGTAATCTTCCTTACACATCAACGTTTTTTTTTCATCTACCAATACAAAATTATTGAAATATCGAATTATAGTTCTTATTGTTGACCATCTGCAACAAATATGACTGTTCTTTTAAATATACAGCGAAACTTACACGCGTTGCTAAACAAAATTTCAGAAAATTTTGAAAATACAACTATCAGAAGATAATAAATAGAACGCCAAACCGCATATCACATTCAAATGTTAAGCATGTTTTAATGCTTGATATAAAACAGAACCTCGATTACACGCGCTTCGATTATCCGGCTGTTTGGTTATCCGGATTATACAAGACCAATAAAAGTGAATGATACAAAAATAGGTGATGCAGGTTTTTTTTGTCCAATAAATATGAAAATTATTCTTAATAAGTACACTAGATACTATCTCTTTTTTCTCCTCTCGATGGTCCGGATTTTTTGTTATCCGGATCATCTTAATTCTTAATTAGTTTGGATATTTGAGGTTCTACGGTAAAAGGCTTATACCGTTGGCGTAGACACTTGATTATCATAAAGCAAATAATACAAATTTAAATATTAAATTTTTGTGAGAGCGCAGTAATTTACAAAAAACAGCTTTTACGTAGCTGAATAAAAACATAAAATTACAATTTCAGAAGCAAGTATTATTAATAATGAAATTTTTATAACTCAGAACAATTTTAATTAAATCGCAAACCATTAAATTTTCGACGGAACAACAAGTTTATTTTAGTTTTGATTGGTCGTATAAAAGAACAAAACTGTTAATTAACTTCTTTCATTCATTCATTCTGTTCATTAACAAATACAGTGTCACATTGATTAAAGAACAAGTTTTTTTTATGGGCTCGCCCTCTAACAACAGAATCTGAAGAGTACGATAATTCAAAAGTAAATTACCTTGACAGAGGTCGTACCAAAGTAATGCAATACGATAAAAAAGTTCTTAAAAAAATCTTGCTGTCCACTTGTTGACTTATCGTCGCCATTAAGCACTGTAATGTCAATTTAAACTTTAATAACAACCACTCGAGAAGATATGTTTACTTCACAAATTCATATCAAAAACAATATTTGGCTTGTATTTGTCTATTTTTCGGTTTTGTAATAAACATGGTATAACAATAAACATACACATTTGGTAGTGAGAATACACAGGTGTATCGCGTGGTACTGATATGGCAAAGCAAAATGTTAAAATAGTTCCTCAATTTAGAAAGAGTACAAGAATTATTCTCATGATGGGCATGGAAATCTAGAAAACAGTAAGAGATAGAAGCATGGTTGAATAAGCAATGAAGCGTGTTTTACGTGTTTAGAAGCAACACTAAAAACGAGAATGTTGTGCTCAGTTTCCTAAAGTGGAATATATAATGGACAAAGTTAGTTTATCGAACGAAAAATAAAACAAGATAAAAATGATAAAGATCACGACAAAATAAGCATATAGCACGACAGAAAAGGTACATCGAACAAAATAGAAAAATTTCGCGACGAATTATATGCTATTTGCACGACAAAAGTAATATCTGAAGTATAAATTTTGTTCGTTGTAATATATTTGCTGGAATTTTATGTTAAACATAACTGTTTTTATATTAAATGACGTAACATACAGAAAATTGTAAGCTCAGATGTAAATATATTTCTAAGTATACTGATTTTTGCAAGAAATATCACAAAATCATATAAAACGCCATGGATGATGTTAAACAAAATAAATTATATCTATATTACATATAGTTGTGAAATATTATAAGTTAATATAATAATATTTTAATTATAACTTATACGTTTATCTTTATCAAAAAAAAGCTTTAACCAACTTTTATCTTAACCCTCATTCATTTGGTCAGTAATAAATGGTCAGGTTAAAAAAGGTCGAATAAAGCTTTTTTTAATCAATAATGATACTTAAGGTAACAAGTCTGTTAATTTAAAAAAAATGCAGCAACCCTTAACCTGGGCTTCGTTTTTAAAAATTTACATTTTTTTGCCGTTAGAATAAATATTTTGTCGTTCACTTTCGTTTTTTTGTCGTTAGAATACATACTTTGCCGTTATTTAAAACATTTGTGGTGCATTATATTTTTCTGTCATTTAGAATGCTAATTTTGTCGTGAATTATTCCAATTTTGCCGGGCTCAAAAAAAAAACCCTCTGAAATATTCTGAAAAAAAAACATTTTTATGTAGAACTTACATATTATTACTAGCAAAAAAAAAATTAAATGCAGTATTCTTAGTTTCATCAAAAACCTTAATTGTATGGCACCATAAAAATTGACAAAGCCTGCTAAGCTCTTAAGATGCGATAGTCAACTATTTTAGAATCGCCATGTTGAATTGTTATACTATGAGTAATTTAACTTCTGACATGTTGGATACAACAGTTGTTATAAAAATTAAATTGGATTTCCGTCGCAGATAACGTAAATTAACAATGATTTTCTAAGTAGATCCATTTTTAAAAAATTGGGTGTAAATATTGTCGGGTTTAAAATAATTTCTGATATTACTCTGTATAATTATATTAAAAAGCAATTCATTCTACGATATTTTAATTTTACTTCTTAAGAGCCTAACATTAATTTTTTATAACTCTATTACCACTCTTTCATGCGGTTATAAACTCGCCGTGGAGGAAATGTCTCCAATTTGCATTTTCAAGACTGTAATATGTATTTAATAGCAGAGTTAATTATGAAAAATATGTTATTGCTTTAAGAAATTTTATAAAAAGAGCCATATTATTGAGTCAGACCTGTTATCATAATATGTAGTGGCTTCCGGCGGGGATTGATGTCTGGATAGCTCACTTCCGGTCTATTCATAAAGCGTCCTCTCTGCTACCAGCCTTCTTCGTCTTCATTATACCATCTACACCATTCATTATGCTTGTACGTGAACACAACAAATTTTTATGTTAAGTGCTTAACACATTCTCTGCCTTATGGATGGTATTTTTAAACAAGAACCATCAATTAATT
Organism: Elmis aenea; assembly: GCA_947652605.1. Taxonomy (NCBI): domain Eukaryota; kingdom Metazoa; phylum Arthropoda; class Insecta; order Coleoptera; family Elmidae; genus Elmis; species Elmis aenea. Next base: position 34,383,131 of record OX393581.1, read on the forward strand.
TAAAAAAAAACATTTTGAAATATATATTTATAATTCGCAATTTCTAAAGATGTTTGAATGTCGCTGCTTTTTATACAACCTAAAACAATTAACAGTCGCCCCACTATTAACACATTAATTTGTGATTCATACAGAATCAACCGAGAATATTTTGTAAAATTTTCGACAAAAATGCGGTAAAATTGTACAGCAACAGGACTAACAATTATTTTGATGTGTTAAGTACAAGATTTTTCTAGTCACTGATAGAAATTGCCTGATATTGCCTCTTTTAAACTTCCAAGTATTGAACTAAATGTTAAAATGAAATCCATTTTGGTTAATAGCGGCCCAAAGTGTGAAAGTCACAAAATTTAAAAAAAAAATTCAGCCTATTGACTTGAATATAAAATCTATTAAAAAATTAAACGACAGCAAACGATGAATTTTATTTTTCATCATAAATACACAGTCCTTAAGGTATTTTAAAAATAATATACAGGGTGTCCCAGATTACATTTCCAGCATGGGGATCTCGCTTATTATAAGAGATACAGGTTTGTTTAAATTAGATGAATTATTCCTTTGTATGAGAGGAGCCACAATCAATTTTTAAAAGTACAAAATTCCTCGTGCTTCAGATGTTATAGCAAAAAATATGAAAATGTCCAATTTCTTTTTTCTCTCATAACTTTTTTGTCTTAATCATTAGAACAATTTTTTTTGTACTTTCTTGAGGCCCTTTTTAATGGAAAATTTGACTGTTATTTTAGATTATTTTTAACACCTACCATTTTCGAGATATTACCCCTAACTTCATTTTTTCTTATGGGCCGCAATGTTGGCTATGAAATAGTTGAATGTGCTTTTTTTTCTCTTTAAAATGAGATATTACTTGCTACGTTTATTTTTATAAATAAGTCACAAAATCAAGAAAAATCGTATTTTACCTATCACTTATCAAGCTATCTATAATAATAAAAACAAAAAACAACTAATTATGTGTCAAATGACAGTTACTATTTGTCTGCGGTATCATTTATTAGAATTTTATAGTATTGTTGTGTAATTCGATAGTCTTTGCAGCAAATTTGTTATCATATAATTATGGGCACATTTACAACTAATTAAAAATTTTATATGTTGAAATGCCACATTATTTACAATAGAAACTGTGTAAAATAAATAATTCTAATTAATTATTGATTTGTTTTGGATTTTTGGTTGGTTTGTCGAAAAAACCATATAGATATGTACTTTTAAATTTATTTCCAAATTTTTCTAATTACGCATCCTTCGTTGCCTTTTTTCGGGATATATCTAATTATATTCGCTCAGCTTCTTCACAGTTTTTATGGTAAAGAATATAGCATCTCAACATGTCAAATTAATCGCTATTTTTAAATGTTGCCATCATTATAACAATTACTACAAAGACTATCGAATTACACAACAATAATGTGAAATTCTAATAAATGATAGCGCAGACAAACGGTAACTGTCATTTGACATTTAATTAGTTGTTTTTTGTTTTTATTTTCATAGATAACTTGATAAGTGTTGGGTAAAATACGATTTTTCTTAATTTGTGACTTATTTATAAAAATGTAGCAAGTAATATCTCATTTTAAAGAGGAAAAAAAAGCACATTCAACTATTCCATAGCCAACTTCGCGGCCTATAAGAAAAAATGAAGTTAGGGGTAATATCTCGAAAATGGTAGGTGTTAAAAATAATCTAAAATAACAGTTACATTCTCCATTAAAAAGTGCCTCAAGAAAGTACAAATAAAATTGTTCTAATGATTAAGACAAAAAAGTTATGAGAGAAAAAAAAATTGGACATTTTCATATTTTTTGCTATAACATCTGAAGCACGAGGAGTTTTGTACTTTTAAAAATTGATTGTTGCTCCTCTCATACCAAGGAATAATTCAATAAACAAACCTGTATCTCTTATAATCAGCGAGATCCCCATGCTTGAAATGCAATCTGGGACACCCTGTATAATAAGATCAACAGCGAAAATGTCAAGACTCGTTAAAGTAGTTACACGTGTATGGAAAAAAAATTGCACATCCGTCCGACATCATAAATTTAGCTGATAAAATACTAACTTTAAGTTTTTTTACTTTAAAATAAAAAAAAAATATTACTTATTTGAAAACCACGCAAATAACAAATTTTTTTTCGCTAACGTTAATCTAAAAGTTCGTACCTATAATTTGATCGCTAGCTTTTTGCAAGTTTAGCGAATATTATTAAAACTACTGGTTTTTCTTATAATTATTGCCAATTTTATTTACTTTTTATGTTGTTAATGATGTTATTATTAAACTTAATTGTTGCTTAATTATGCCATTTTTTGCCAAACAAAATTGCAAGAATTAAAATGTTGTTTCGCTACTTCTTTCTTGATTAAATGTTAATTATTTATTTTATTACTAGACAGGTTCCATTATAAATCTGAGTACTTTGTTAGATTAAATTATAGCCTACACCATGTCGGTATTATCATATTTTGAATGACCCATCTACTATTCACTATTAACAAAAACAATACGGAAAACCAAGATTAACGTGATAAAATATTCTGTCTAAAAAAGTACATGAAAACAACGCGTTTTTTCTCTGCTGTTCCCTGATTCTTTTATCTTTTTGATCCTGCAACGCTTAAATCACTTTTTGTACCCGTTACATTTCCGCCTGCTTCTCTAGTTTAGTTTTTGAGTATATTATAGCTATCACATTCATTCCATTCATGTTCATCCTTAATAACTTTGTTTTTGCGAACTGTGAGAATACTTTATCAAAATCTTATTAGGTATACAGAGCGCTCCAGAGATCATTTCCATACTCGATTGTTTTAAATAATATTTTTAACGAGCGGAATTTATTATTAAATGGCGAATAGAGCAAGAGCATATCAATAAATTCGAAAAAGACGTTCTATAACTTGTTTTTAACTGCCACTTGTATGGTTGGTTGTTGGTTATAAATAAAAATTATTTAATAATTGTTTCTATTTTTTCAGTCGTACCTATATCAATTTCACTACTTACTTAAGTTTTTTTTTTTTTTGTAGAAAAATATCAGTATCAGTAGGCCACAAAAGTAACGTCTTTACATACCGTATAATCTCAGGTATAACACGCATTCGTGTATAACACGCATTCGTGTATAATACGCATTGGTGTATCATACGCCCGATTGGTTTAGCGCAATACGCCACTGGACACTCCAACAAAACCAAAAGTTCTTATAATTAGTGAGTTGCTTCATTAGTTGTTCGTTGCAAAGATTAATAGGGAATATTTTAAACAATCTGAATTTATACTAGATTTGTAGGTAAAAATAGATATTGGATTCTGTTCACGCGTTATTTCAAGTACAATAAAAGACATCTTTTCCAACGATTGATAAAACTGGCAGTAGTTAATGATATAACATATATTTCAAGGTTAATTGCACCAAATGCATTTCTCAGAAAACTTCATTAACATAATCAAGCCAAATGATAAATATATTTAAATATAGGACATAAAAAATTCAACTAAAATTTAAAAGAAGCGCAAAGCATTGATATTTAAAGTAAATTTAAACCTTGCATATTTTATTAAACATATTTGCAATTACAATTACAGACCATATCTGCATAAATAACAAAAAATGTAATTATTATCTAGTCTCTGGTCGATAATAATTTCCTGCATAAAACCTCCTAATGAGTTTATAGGAAGTTGAAATGGTGCTTCCATTCACACGATTATTTTGTTCAAGTTTGTAGGATGTTTGTTTACGTTAAACTTGGCAATAAAACTATTTATATATTAATTTATGCAGTGAGTTGGAAATGCGACACCACCGCTTGTAAGGTGGATCATGCGTGATGTAATGCAGAAACGATAAATATCTTATTAATTTGATTTTAGATTTTCAACCCTATCTAACTGGATAAGTATAATTTTTTTATTAGCAACAGTTTCACTTAAAACGTAAACTTATCTATCTATACTATATGTATATACAGGGTGTTTCTGAACGATGTAGCATAATTTCTACTGGTGAATCTATATTGAAAAATAGGACGATTTAGCCAATCATGCCTTATAGAAAGTTGCATCGTTGCTAAGTTACAGCCCCATGAAGAGGGCATGAAAAATTGTTGTTTTATTGATAAATCAAAAACGCTTTGACCTACATCATTTATATTTGGCACGTATTTTACAATAGGCAAGCGTGTTCTTATGCATAAGTTTGAGCGAAATCCCATCATAGGGGGCGCTACAATCGATAATAGCAGAGAAAAAACCTGCTGTATTTTTTTTGTCGATCGTAATTTCAATTTTTTATTGTAACAGTCGGATATGTAGGTCTAAAATGTGCATTTTTAGTAACTTACATTTTTTTGATAGGAGCCATCGTTTAGGAATAAAACTCGATTTTATTAAAATATAACTCTGAGATTAATTGAAAATATTTGACAAAAACTAGTTTACTGTGAATTAACAAACAAAACAAATGTAGTCAGATGTCATATTTTCGTTTATTGTAACAATAATTTTTAGTTGTATTAGTTATTTTTATGTTTTTTATTAGTTATTTATTATGTCCAGTTTTATTTGTATAAAACACGATTTTGTTGAATATTTTTAATAAATCTCAGAGTTATATTTTAATAAAATCGAGTTTTTCTCCAAAACGATGGCTCCTATCAAAAAACTTTAAGTTACTAAAAATGTACATTTTAGACCTACCTATCCGACTGTTACAATAAAAAATCGAAATTACGTTTGACAAAAAAAATACAGCAGGTTTTTTTCTCTGCTATTATCGATTGTAGCGCCCCCTATGATGGGATTTCGCTCAAACTTATGCATTAGAACACGCTTGCCTATTGTAGAATACGTGCCAAATATAAATGTTGTAGGTCAAAGCGTTCTTGATTTATCAATAAAACAACAATTTTTCATCCCCTCTTCATGGGGCTGTAACTTACTAACGATGCAACTTTCTATAAGGCATGATGGGCTAAATCGTCCTATTTTTCAATGTAGATTCACCAGTAGAAATTATGCTACATCGTTCAGAAACACCCTGTATATAAAAATGAATGTATGTTTGTATGTATGTATGTATGTATGTCCTTTATGCATTCCTATACCATTCATCCGATCCTGACCAAATTTGGCACAGACAATCTATAGGACCATGGGAAGAAGATAGGCTATATAAGAATTCCCAAAAAAATCGTCCGGAAAAGATATCGAGGAAAACGTGCCAAAATCTTACATTCAACATTTAAATTGGGTCGTCGGGAGCGAGAATTTCGTCGTCTCTCCCTCCCCGACAAGTACGTACCAAACAATCCCACTTTCGAGTTAATTTCAGACCTTGAACGAGAAAAAGCGCAGGCGCGCGCACGCACTACATACTAACGAACGTCGAAAGCATTTTTCAAAGAGCAATTAAAAATACTCGGGAGCGTCTAAAAATCGCGAACTTCTTTGACGGGTCGTATAAAGGATCGAATTTTAATATGTACATGCTCAGGACCTTGAAAAAAATCGTTTGCAAACGTTATTAATTAAAACGTGCAAAAATGTTCGTATTTACGTCGCGCGCGCCCGCACTACACACTAACGAACGTCGAGAGCCTTTTCTCAAAAGCGATTAAAAATACTCAGGGGTGTCCGAAAATCGCGATTTCTTTTGTAAAATCGTATAAAGGGTCGAATTTTAATATGTGCACGCTCCGGACCTCGGCATAAGTTATTAAGTAAAATGTGCAAAAATGTTAGTAGGTACCTACATGATGAAAACGTCTTTACGTGCACGCACTGTCAAACTTTTGACAAAATAATAGAAACCCTCAGACCTTCTCCACTTTAGCTTTTTGTACATGTATCATACCAATTCTGAATCGACACGCTCTCCCCTACATATACATAGCAGACAATCCCACTTTTGAATTGAATTTTGACTTTAGAATATGAAAATACGATGACACTGTACGAATATTGATTTATTTGGTTTTAAAGAGCAATGACAAGTGTTGTAAATAAAAATTTGAGCCAATCGATTGTTCATTGACCCGCTTAGTTATAATCAATATATCTCGGGAACATAGAGACACGAAACGTGCACCAAAGGAAAGGTAATTTTTTGCCCAAAAAGATTTCTTCTCAGACCTATTGGGTGCGAGCGCGGAGCGTGAGTAGTTTGATTACCAATTTAATAGAATTTGAGTAGCATTAGGTGCGAGCGCGGAGCACAAGTAGTACGAATATATTTATTCTAATTTAAAAAGCAATAACGAGTGTTGTAAATAAAATTTGAACCGATCGATTAATCGCCTTAAAAAAAAGTGACCCGCCTGGCTCAGCGCGAGTAGTATGACGCAATTTTCTTAATTTTGAAAAGCAATTGCGAGTATTGTAAATAAAAATTTGAGCCAATCGATTGATCATCTCCGGCTTAGTTATAATCGATATATCTCGGGAACTGAGCCAATTAGGGACATGGGAATTGCACCAAACGAAAGATAATTTTTTGCGAAAAAAGAATTTTACGCGCAAGCCGGGAACCCCTCTCCGGAATCGCTAGTGTAGTATAAACCGATGTTTCTCAACCTTTTTTTTTATCGTGGACCCATAAAAAGTCAGATAATTAATTACATATAAATTAAACTTTACACAAATACAGGGTGTTTCAGACCACCCGTACCAGCAATTTTATTCAAAAATGCGACGTCTGACAAAGATGGGGGAAAAAATTTATCACAAAAGTGCATATGTAGAATTGACTGACGCTATAGCGGTTTTCGTGATTAAACCAGAAGTGACCAAACCCGAAAGTAACTTTATAAACTTAAAAGGAATCATCCGGTTTTTATTGCGTAATTAGTAAGGTATTTAATGAAAAAACACTTTTTACTTAAAACTTTTTTCGATTATCAGTATAATTTGTAATCCATTGGACCTAAATCATAACAATATTTAAAACCCTATTCGCATGTTCTGAATACCCCCTTTTTTTCTTTAGTTTTGTATTTAATTTAATGAAATTTTAGACATATGATTAGTGTAAAAAAAAACGATTATTTGAACCTATGTACACTATGCCAAAAATGTCCTTTTAGCTCTTTTCACGTAATGGTGCCAGTCTCCATACCGGCGGTTGAGAACCACTGCTGTAAACCATACCATTGGTCTCTTAAGGCTAAATATCGTTTTTGTTGTGTCTTTTTTAAAGGACTAAAACATTTTTTGTTTTGAAATGTGTTGTCTTTTTTATGATACTCAATAATCGCATAAAAAAAGCTTTCAACTAGTTTTTCAAATGAACAAGACGAAAACCAATAAAGCACAATTACTTGCATTACAAACATAATTATGTCAAACAACGTAAAGACTTAATGTAAATTATTATATTGAATGGTATGCAGGATGACTGGACTTTTTGTTTAATACAAGTATCTATATTTTGTTTTTTATAAATAATTTTATGAAGCGATATGTTTTCAACTCAAAACAAAGTTCTATCCAATTATACGAAAATCAAATATGGTCGGCTTAAGATATAATAAAGTTATTGTTGAAAACAAAATGCAGAATCGACTTGAAATAAGTTGATAGGACCATCAAAAAAGGAACGTATAATAATGAGTAGGTACATAGGTGTGAAAAAGTTCTCTTAATAAAAAGTTGCAGCGACAAAACAAAAAATTTGTTTTGTAGATTTATTCAGTTTTAATAAAACCGGTTGCAGAAATTTAAAATCTGTTTTTCATATTAACAATTTTGTAACTTTGTCAATTATAAATTTACGCTCCAACTCTTATCATAACCGAGATCCCAAGTTGAAACACGAAATTCAATGCATGATCTAACGTTTTATTACAAATCGTAAAAAATCTAAGGAAAAGATTAATAGCACCAATGAACTTCGTTATTTTAGATAAATTGTCTAAAATAAATTGATCCTGGTTGATTTTCTTCATATCGAAGATAGTATTTAGGTTTATAGTTTCTGCGTACATTTGTTTTTTTAAATTTCAATTTTGTTTAATGTATTGATTTTTATGTAAAATTATAATATTGATAAAATTGTTTTTTTATTACTTTTAGTGACAACCGGCCTTAAACGTTAGTAAAAATTATATGCTATAAACTCTTAGTTTTAATAAAACTATATAATAATAAAAGGAGCATGCTGATTAAATACGGTAAGTAATATTTTGCTGTTAAAGAATTTAAAAAAAAACAAGAAGCAGTTACACCTAGAAAAACGTATGTGCGATTTAATAACCTTTATTTTATTTGTACGAAAATCAACTGACCATTAAATGTGTAAAGACCAACAAATATAATATTTATAGCAAAATGAAATTTTAGGAAAAATTTAAAACATGTCGATTGGTTTCCTAAATCCTTGGGAAATAAATAGTATTTTTGTAATAAAAATTTCTTGCGTGATATTAATAAAAGAATACCACGTTATGCGAAATTCCAGAGGTATTTAGGGACATCATCAAAATGGCTTTAAAAATAATTTAAAAAATGACCCCAATAAGTAGCATAACAATATAAACAGTAGTTTTTTTGATTTGTAAAAAAGAATTGTAAAAAAACAAAAAACAAATACATATTTTGATATTTTGCGAATACTTATAAAACATTTTTGTTTTGCAAAACTCTGACGTAAGAACATATTAATTTGTTTTTACGCTAATAAAGCCAGATTAAAAAAATCGTAAGAGTATAACAATCTAGTAACGCTAGAAATGTCACGTTAGAAAAAATCGCACCAACTACTAAACTGCAGTGGCAGTACTTGGCCGCCCGTGTGCAAACCCATTTTCCGCCACATCGTTATTCCCATAAAATTTAATTTTGGGAAAATACACGTTCTTCATGTAGGATAAGATAAACAAAATATTTCGCTTGTAAGATATGTTGTATGTATTTTATTTTAATAAATATTTATACAGAAAAACAAAACTAAAATAATCTTAATATCTTCTAAAGCTCTCTGCCTTTTAGAAACGCGAATTAATCTGTCTAAGTCTATACTCTCTAATATTTCATGTTCAATAGGTGCAAGACTACTTAGTCTTTCCTGGGACATCGTAGAACGAAAATAATTTTTAATTATTTTAAGTTTTGAGAAACTTTCCTCAACCGACGCATTAAAAACTGGCACAGTAAAAAGAACTTCAGAGTAATATGTAGTAAAATCTGTAGAGTGACTTCACACCATTTTTATTTTGGTTTCAAATTTTGTTTTGAATAGTAGATAAGCAATCACCTTATGGAATTGAATTGTTTATTCCTCGATTATTCTTTTAGTTATTTTGAAACACTATGATCGTTTTGCAAATTGAGATGAATGTAATATATGTAACATGATCTTACGATTCGGGTAAACATTTTGTAAGACGTTAATGAAATTGTTAAAATAAAAAACAATATCATTTTTAGTTTACATTTAAATAAAAACAGTCGTTATTATAAAAGTGTATCTGATGTGATTGCCCAAACTATTCTCTTATTGTTAGTGTAGAATAGATACTATGGTATGTAATTACCTTTTAAAGAGTAAAAAAAATATCCAAAAGGGCGCCACTAAGAAAAATGTGGTTAAACGAACTTCTAAGGACATACAAAAATTAAAAACTTTTTGTGGCACGAGTTTTGTGAAAGTTACAAGGAAAAAACAAATATTTAAAAAAAATGCCCAACCAGTTCATTGTTAACGCAAAGACTTAAATGTGTTAAAATTAAGGTTGTGGCTATTTGCACCTACAGTAGGTACGAATAATTGGCTATTTGCACCTACAGTAGGCTCGAATACTTGGCTATTTGCACCTACAGTAGGTACGAATACTTGGCTATTTGCACTTACTGTATAGGTACATACCGGTTGGAACTGAGTTCTGGTATACCCTTTTTTCTTTAGTTTTAATTTTAGATAAATAAACGTTTAGACATATGATATGTGTAAATAACCAGAATATTTAAACAAATGTACACTAATATCTCACTTCAGGTTTCGCCGGAAATTACCCTAACTTTGTTATTTCAAATAGAACACCCTATACAGGGTGTTTCTTAAATACTGAGAAAAAATTGTGGAGGCAATTTCTTATCGAAAATTAAGGGGGGCTTTTATATAACTCTTTTTCCCTTAGACGTCTCCTTTCATAGTTACACCCCTTTAAAGGGAGCGGTAAAATTAGGTTTTTATTTTATTTCTCAAATTTGGACTTGTGTAGGAGAATGACATTTGGTAGATGTTTTATACTTATTAAAATGTTCCCCATAGTAATATTTTCAATTATATCCCACCATTACAAGGGGCTTAAAAGTGCGACCACTGTTAGGTTTTAGTCTTTTAATCGGAACTTTTTAAAGGGGTTAACCATTTTAAAATTTAAAAAAATTCTTTAAAAACTTTGTTTATTTAGAAACTTTTTTTATTCTTTAAAGTTTCTTTTCAAAACCTACAGTTTTTGAGTAAAAAATAAAATAAGTGAACATAAACTATTAAATATTTTAAAATAAAACGATTCATTTTGGTGGTTACCATGGTTGGTTTATGTTCATATTGAGTAGAATTGACGGGTGTTTTCATGCTATCATCAAACGATGTGGAATTATACGGTTGGGATATTTTTTTTTATAAAGACATCTGGCTGCTAATGAATTACCGTTTACAAGACCCTAAACGAAATAGGTACATATCGCACATCTTAACATTTGTGTAATTCATTTTAAAGAACAAGAGTTTGCAACATGAAAACACCCGTCAATTCTACTCAATAATTTTTTATAATAGTTTTAAGTCTTTGAGGCAGCCTTTCCATACAAATAAGTATATGTTATTGGTCAGAAATACTCTATTTAAATAATCGCGTATAACCACTACCATTGCATTCAAAAAATTGACTTTTAGTCAAAAAACCGATTCTGCAACCTTCAAAGCCGATTAAAGTAACCTTAATGTTAATTAAATTGTACAAAAAATGTTTTAGGATGCTAGTTGACGTAATAAAATTCAATTTATGCAGGCCACGGCAAATAAATATTTGTCCAAAAATTATTTGAGGTTATTAAAATTAATCAAAATAGTGCAGTTATATTCAAAATTGCGTCCTCTATCCAAAAATGTAAATATATAGGGTGTTATATTTGAAATAACAAAGTCAGGATCATTTCCGGCGAGCCCGGAAGAGAAATAGTAGTGTACATTTGTTCAAATATTCCGGTTGTTTACACATATCATATGTATAAAAGTTTATTTATGTAAACTTAAAACTAAATACAAAAAAGTACCAGAACTCAGTACCCGGTATATTCCTTTACAGTAGGTGCAAATAGGCAATTATTCGTACCTACTGTAGGTGCAAATAGCCAATTATTCGTACCTACTGTAGGTGCAAATAGCCAATTATTCGTCTCTACTGTAGGTGCAAATAGCCAATTATTCGTACCTACTGTAAGTGCAAATAGCCACAACCTAAAATTAATCAAAAGTATTTTTAGCACTTCCTTCAGCGATTTAATTAAATCAATAAAGAACTCATTAATTGTACACCTGTTTTGTTTAAGAACCTAAACGGTCTTTTATCCGATAAAATAGTTTTGAAAGTAAAAGTGTCGGTTTTTTGATTGAGAACTTTAATTTTAAAGAATTTAAGCTTTAAGTATTAATATTAGTGCGGATCAGAACAAAACTATCAGATCATAATAGAAGCAGTTTCAAGCAAAATTGCTTCGTATTGAAATAATTACGGAGATTTCAAATAAATTTAGACTAAACTGATCCCTAAGGTTCTACGTTTTTGTAAATGTGCTCTGGTGAGTAAAGCAATAACCTTCCTAAAAACATTCTTGTATTATAGGAAAAAGTTTTGAATTTATGAATTATTGATAGAAATAATAGTTTTTGTGGTATTTTTTAAGGTTTTGTGAAAATTACTCGAAAACATTTGCTTGAAAGAAAATTGCTCGAAAACAATTGCTCGAAAGAAAATTGCTTGAAAACAATTGCTCGAATACAATTGCTCGATTATACTAAAATATACAAAATTACGCTTGTCCTTAAAAAGTTATGAGCTATAGTTGGTCCTATTTAAATTTCTTATGTTTTTCTTATTCCAAATATATAAGAGTTGATGTAGTTATTTTCAATAATGCGCAAGTTACAAAGGTTTTTTAGTTTTTTTTAAGATAAACATAGTAGGCTGTGAAAACAAAAAAAAAACAACCTGTAAAACCTTTTAAAACTCATGTGGTACAAGTTACGAAAGTTTTTTAATTTGTTGTTGAGATAAACACTATAAATATTTAAAAATATTACATACTACATAACTGCTGATTCTGACTATATGGTTGTTATGTTCCGTTTAAGTAACTTATTTTGTTATTCCGAGCATTTTTCTTTTCAAGAAATTATTATTCGAGCAACAATTTTTCGCGCAATTGTATTCGAGCAATTGTCTTTCGAGCAATTGTTTTTGAGCAATTTTCCGCAACCCATTTTTTAAATAGTTTGAAGAAAAACCAGACGTTATACATAATTTACTTTTCATTTCTTAAATTTTTAAGGATTTTAAAATTAATACATTTTAAAAGAATAACTAATAACTTTTCGATTTATGTTGTAAAATTATTTTAACATAGCGAATACAATTAATTGATATGTTCTCTTCTTTTTAAACAACACACAAAAATTCATTTTTATAACAATGAGAAAGTAGAACTATTTACGATACATTTTGTACTAAGTGCAATTTTCTCGTTTGCATAACGAAGATCGTTTATTTAGTGACAAGATTTGCATGTTGTTTATTAATTCTCCTTTAGTCCAGTTAGAAGCGATGACCATCTGCGTGTTTGTTTTGTTTTTAATCCGTAAAAAAAATGCTGGAGTAGGTTTCCACTTTTAAGTCGGCCATGGACGCAGTTTGAGTAAAGGTCATCGCATAATTGGTAGAAATCCTGTCCAACGATAGAGATAAATAAAGAAAACAATGCAAAGCGAGTTTTTGAGGGTGTCAAGTTTTTTAGACTTGGAGTAGATATGCCGTATGCCTCAAATATTGTTTAATAATTATATCTATACATGTTGCTGCTACTGTTACACAAACTAATTTTGATATTGTATTGTTTTAACACTATGAAATAGCAACAGGGTTTATTGTCGAAAGTTAAAGTTTTTTTTTTTAAATTAATAAAAAATATTAAAATCACACTTTTACACAGAAATTATTAAATCAACCTTTATTCTTAACTTCATTTATTTGAAACATTGTAGATATCGTTCGTTCTTCGCCGATCAACACTTTGAATATTACAATATTTAACACTGCTATGTAAGTAGTGTAGTTTTTACGACATTATGTTATCCCGTTATTAATAATTAGTATAATATTCATCAGAACACATTCTTCGCTACAACTTTTTATCGCTGGTACAAACAGGAGTTTGTTTAAGCTTTCATTTCATAAAAATGTTTCTTTCCAATTCTATTCGAAATTCGATAAAACCAAGCTATTTATTTATTATGGCCGCTTACACTATCATAACCAATAACTTCTTACCAGGGACCCGAACCGCAAAGAATAAGGGTTCAGTTCCGGTTACCGGTTCGATAAATTTTAATGTTTCGGTTTACGTGAAAAAAAATCATAGCGTATCGCGTTTTTCTTCGTTATTAAAGTTCATTTTTAAGAATTTATTACGCTGAGAAGTAATTGGTTGTCATAGTAACGACGTAAACTACAACGACGGGACTGCCTGATTTATAGTGTTTGTTGCCCAAAACGCAATTTAAAAAAAATTACAATCAATGTAGCAGTAAAATACCATGTGTGATCAGGGCCGGATATAGGGGTGTGTGTGCAGAGTGTGCACCGCACACGGCCCCGCGCCTGGACCGGACCCGCGCTAGCCGTTTAGGGTTTGCGGGGTCTTGTGCGACAAAACGAGGGCAATAGGCTTTTTTCAGTTTTTTATGAACATTTTACTCCAACTGGGCCCTTTATCAAAATATTCGGCCTAGCATTTATTTTAGCTCACGGCGCCGTAAACCCTAGGACCGGCCTAGAGTGTGATACAACAATGAATTCAGAAAAAAAATCTATTTGATTATGTAAATAGCAAAAACTGCGCCCATAAGAAAAAATAAAGTTGGTTGTCATAAAACAAAAGCGAATCGACCTAGGAAATATTAATGATTACCATCCGATTGGGCTTAAACTAGGGTGGCCAATAGGTCTCTTTTAAAGAGAACATGTTCTCTTTTTTAAAAGAATATTTTTGTTCTCTTTCTTTTTTTATTATTTATATAAATGTCCTCTTTTTTAAATTTTGCTAATTAATAATTATTTAATAATGCACAAAAGATAAAGTTCCTCTCTAAATTTGAAAATACTAAAAATCTGTGAATTTTTTTGCAATACCTGGCCAAAACGCGAACGTGGAGAGAATATTTTCCATGATCGGCGGACAGTGGAATAAAGACAGAAATAAACTTAAAATTTCCACTGTACGCGGAATTTTAAAGGTAGTTTATAATTATAAGAACATTTCGTGTATTGATTTTTATAATAAAATAAAAGAAAATAATAAAGTACTACACGAAATTAGTAGTGTGGATAAATACAAAAAAGGCGAAAGTGAGGATGATGAATAAAAAATGACTACATTTAATTTTTTAATTTTTATGTGCAATTAGAATTTGTATTTAAGTTACCAATCTTATATTATAATTGTAAAAAACGTGTATACGAATAAGTTTATAAAGAAAATAAATTTATTAAAAAAATGTTCTCTTTTTTTGTACTCAACAGATGGCAACCCTAGCTTAAACAGTTGCTTCGGCAATGTTTTTACACTTTTGAAATATTTTACGATCGAAAGGAAATATAGGCTATTTGCAAAAATCGTATTTTTCTTTTTTTCTTCGTTTCCTCGGATACCGTTTGAAATATTTCCAATTTCGCTTGGAATTATTAATGAGGATCGAATGTAACGACTTTGCCAAATTTAAACATATACTCTAGCTATTATAATAAGCGAGATCCGTATGCTTAAACTCGCATTTCAACAAAAAAATTAATAAACTATATTTTCTTGTTTAGGTGCAAGAACACTTGGAATAAAATAGAACGAAAATTAAACATGTTCAATTTTTAAATAAAAAATATCTTTCAAAAATTGAACTATAGCAATCGAAAACAATTATTATTCGACTCTTATCGCTGAAGTAGTCTCAAAACAATTAATTTGATAAAATTAAGAAGCCACAATATGTTTTATCGATCATGAGTGCAGATTGTGGATTTTTACATGAACTGAAAATTTGATCCGTGCTTATACTATAATCGCGATGAAAATCAAGAGGCGAACTTGAAATACTGTTGACAAGAGCTGCTTTAAAAGTGTATTGAACTCATAGTTGTTAAATAAATATTTTTAAAATACATCATATTACGTGATTATTGAATTTTGTATGTTCTACTAAACTGCGCTACTTTCAATTGTTTAAGGATATGTAACTGCAGACGGTTTGAAGAGCACTATAAAGTACTATGCAATGCTTCGATGAAGCAAACCCAAATACTCAACACAGGATACGGGCCCTGTTTAGCGGAGATCTGTGATGTCGTTCCCACGCCGTGGCCCCCTCCACCGGAAGTGTTCGCTCCGCGGCTGCTGGAATCCGTGCTACGTCCCGCGTCCCCCGCCTAAAGCACAAACAATTTTTAATGCGTGAAGCTAAGATATCTTTTTTGCACCGTTTCCGGTTCTTTTACCAATTAGTTTCTGTCCCACTTGAGGTATCTGGTACTTTTTAACATCTGTCTCATTTTCTTATTGGTTATAAGCGTATGCTCCAACGCCGTAAGTATAAAATACACGTGGAGTACATTTTACAAGCTATAACGTTTTGATAAAATTAATAACTAGTTTTTCGAATTTTTACCTAAGGCGAATATTTAAATTTCAGTTTGTGTGTTTGATGCACGATTGCCTGAACTCCTTTCTTTTGCTCTTGGTCATTTTCAGGTGAAATTACAGTCACGTACATTCAAAATTAATACTAATTGATAATCTTTTGCTTTTTTCAACTCGGTTATGCTAATATTAAAATTTAAATGGAACGAGTGATTCATATTTTTAAAGAAACCGCAATTCCGGAGTGAATCTTATCTACCGACATTAAATTAATTGTGTGCATTTATTTAACAGTTGTAAGAACGGGCTAAGCTACCGCGGCAGAATTTTTACTGACACGAGATCTGCACGCGGATGTACACGTTTTAGTAGAATTTAATATCAGCCAATATAGAGGTATTTACTAGAGTTCAACAACTGAGAACACTCATTCATTCATCAAAATACAAAATGAAGATGGATGAATACAAAGTTTTAAATCAATCTTGCAATAATTCAAAAAAAGTGATTTACGAAGAACGACACAAGGAAAGGAGGAATAGAAAATAGAAAAGATTTTTTTTAGTGTGATAATGAGTGACGTTAATGGGTAACTTCGTTAATTATCCATATATTTATTGGAAAAAAAACAGGAATGTGGATTGACATGAATTCACATTGAACACAGTCACATTATTATGTTATACAGGGTTTTTCTTAAATATTGCGAAAACATTTGAGTAGCGATTGCTTATCGAAAATTAAGGGGGGTCTATTATATAAAATGTTTTTTCCTAAGACGTCTCCTTTCGAAGTTACACCCCCCTAAAGGGGAGCGGTAAAATACGGTTTTAATTTTATTTCTCAAATTTGGATAAATGTAGGAGAATTATATTTGGTAGATGTTTTGTACTTATTAAAAGGTTTCCCATAGTAATATTTTCAATCATCTCTAGGGTTGCCACATGTTGAGATGCTCAATGTAGGACATTTTTGTAAAACATGGGTCATTTTGTTGTGAAGAGCAAAAAAAAAAACGTCGCATGGGTCATTAAAAAAAAAAAAAAACTCTCATGGGTCATTTTGTTGTGAAGAGCAAAAAAAGAAAATCCTACTGTATTTGTTTAAAAATTATCGCCATGTACAATGTAGATCAATTACGCTTGCGTGTAGGACGTAGGACATCTATCGTAATTGTAGGACTGTCCTACCGAAAGTAGGACGCGTGGCAACCCTGATCATCTCCCACTTTCACAGGGGGTTGAAAAGTGCGACCCCTGTTGTTTTTTTTATCAGAACTTTTTCGTGGGTTGAAATTTTGCAATTAAAAAAAAATTGACAGCTTGTTTTATTTAGAAACTTTTTTTAATCTTTAGTTTTTCTTGTAAAACCAACCGTTTTTGAGTAAAAAAATAAAATAAGTACACATGAACCATCAAATATTCCAATATAAAACGATTCATTTTGGTGATTGCCATAGTTGCCAATTGACCTGATGCATAAATAAATTAATAATTTCCTAAATGACTCTCTGTCGACTAGTTCAGGAAAATGTATTTGCTGCCAGGGTTGAGCAGATTTAAATCAATTGATTTAAATCACGATTTAAATCATGATTTAAATCAAGTGATTTTTTAAAAAAAATCATTGATTTAAATCAAGTGTTTTTTTTTTTTAAATTATCAATTTAAATCACAGATTATATGAGTAGATACAGTATAATATTTATAATAAAACAAAATTGTATTACTATTAGTAATTAAATACACGAAATGGTGAATAAACCATATCAATTTGCTCTTGTAAAGTAATATTCATTGTGGAAATGCAATAATTCAAAAAATAAATGACAAGTTTTTGACGTTAGCGAAGTGAACAGTCAGTTTTTTCAATTTCCACGGCACTCTATTGCTCAATAACGATTTGAAGAAAAATGTAGAATATCTCGAAAAGTATGAGTTTTGGGTATAGGACATACTTAACAAAATATAAAGCTCTTTTAAAGACGAATTCGATGACATAAAAAAAAATACAGGGGTTTGCATTTGAAAAAATCTAGTTACGAGCTTTTGAAGATCATGTTGCCACCTATTTATAAACACCCCTGTATGTGTAATTCAAATTTTTTCATATCGAGCGAGCAGAGAATTTTTTTCTGCATGTCCATACCAAATTACAACTCTGTACTTCAAAATAACTTTAGGAGAATTTTTTAAATAAAGACTTCAAGCCTTAAATAATTTAGAATTTTTTTTTTACAACGCCGTATAAAAACCTGTAGTATTTTATATTAATGCAAAGCTAATATTAAGGCGGTCAAAAATATTAAATAAATTGGGTGTTGTATTTGAAATATAAAAGTTGCTATTAGTTCCAGAAAGGTGACACCCTGTATATTTAAAAATATTTTTATTGTGTTGTTTAGAAAAAACTGTAAAAAATAGCATTTATTTGAATCAACTTCATATCTCAAACCGTTTAGCCACAATCGACCGATCCCGCACTAATGACTCACCCTGTATATAATTAATTAAACATCACCATTTAGCACTGATTTTTTAAAAATTCTTAATCATTATATTTCATTTTTCATTTTGACAACAATTCACCAATGAATTAAATATATTGGTTATTAAATATATTAGCACAAAACAAAAATAGCATGTGAATATGTCACTAAATTTGATAATATGGTACATTTGATTTAAATCAATAAAATCTGATTTAAATCAAAAA